>KZ505968.1:121269-167620 GCA_002844005.1 Limosa lapponica baueri
GTGTTCAAGGCCAGGCTGGATGGGGCTTTGAGCAACCTGGTCTGGTGGGAGGTGTCCCTGCCCAGGGCAGGGGGTTGGAACTAGATGATCTTTAGGGTCTCTTCCAACTCTAACCATTCTATGATTACTGCCAAAAATGTGTTTTTTTTTCTTCATAATACAGCCCATGCAACGTTGAGAGGAGAACCAGGAGCAGCACCTGACAATTTTTGTGATGTCTACATAGCTCGGCAGTGGCCTGTGAAATTCTGGCATAGAGAATAGAGAAGCTTAACTAATGTCCATTTGAAAAATGATGATGGTGATATATGGGATATGTAAGTTTCTTGAGGAGAAAATACTTAAACAGCTTCTCTGTTCTTTATTCCTCTTGACTAAAAGTAAGCAGGGGGGTGATTGCACCTCTCAGAATATTAGCTTGTTATGAAAGTGTTCTGCTTAGAAATCAAACCTTTGGAAAATGGAGAACTTTCTGTTCCACTTGGTGTGGCTGTTTCTTCACATCTCAGGGTAAAGGCAATGTCTCCAGGGAGTTAAAATCTCTGGCTGGAGGGATAAAACTGCCCTCTTGGATGAGAACTGGTTTTCCTTTGAGATCAACTACCACTTTATATAGCTGCAAAAGTGACTGTGTTCCCTTTGTTCTGGTCCCAGCCCTGGTTGTCCTTAGTTGTGCTGGGGTTTCTCCTTGGGGCACATCCTTTACGGCATGAAGAAGCTACAAGCAGAGAAGGATGCATTTTTCGTTACCTGGATGGTTTCCTTCTGGTTGGTGGCATTAGCAAATTACTGGTGGTTTGCTCTGAGGCTGGGATTTTCTCAGCCATGAAGCTTAGATCCCAGGAAAGCAAACCTTAAAGCTCTGTGAAGAAGTGGATCTGGTAACTACTGAGATGACATCTGAACCAGGAACACAGTCAGTGTAGAAAGGCTTCGTAATAAGGTCATTGTAGAAGTGCTGTAGGGACATGGCTTTTGTGTAATTTATAAACAGCTGAAGTGGCAAGGAGACATAATTATCAACTTTTTTTTTTTTTAAAATAATAGCAGGAAGTTAGTATTTTCATGCGTGTAGAGCAGATGCTTACTGAATTGCAGGTACTGTGGCCGCTCTTAGCTTATGACTGTTGTAAGGTGAAGCAGGTGTGAGAACTAACAGTTTATAGAAATACTGTGTTCTAGGTTTTGTGACCAAAATGCTCATAGTTGTATACGAAGCCTTTTTGTTTATCTCCAGTTTATTGCAATTTCAGATTTAGTTCTAATATGAAAGTTTACTTACTGATGCTGTTGCAAGTATGAAGTTTTCCAAGAAATTGCGTTTTCCAAGAAATTAAATTATTTTTCACTTTTATCCCTTTTGCTTGAAAATATTAGCTAGAAGAGCTTTTAAACTATTCTCTTACTTGAAGTTGATTTAAAAACAGTAATAAAAACATTCTTTGGTTATATGTTCTCAGAGCAAGTATTTGCATCAGAGTTGTAATTCAGCTGCAAAGTCCTCCATTTAACAGTTTGGGCTATTGGGCCTATATTAATGAAATTTTCCACTTCTGGTTTTTGTGGAAGCATTTCAGAAGGGTATTTTGTAATGGAAGGTAGCATCAGTCTTGAGTACAGTGATATTAGCAAATGAAATTAGAATCTTTTGACTTAAACTGCTGTCAGAATGTAATTCCTGTATTGTTGGTGCTTTAAAATTAGAGTATGTTCAAGATGCCTCCGGCGTAACGTCCCTTCCCCCAAAAACCCCAGCAGCGTGAGGCCATCTTTTACATGACCTCAGGGTGTGTGTTTTTTAAGATATGGAAAAGTCTGCATTCTTTGCGTCATTGGTTGAGATGGATGTTTGGAGATACGTACTACAGTAATGGGAAAACCAGGGTCCTGCTCGTTCCATGCTGAGGACTGGGTGGTAATTAATTGCCCGGTTTTAGATAATGCGTGCAAGCAGCTTCCTCTTAAATACAGGAGCAGGAGATGTGGACGTGTGTCTAGAGAAAAGGGAGATGCTTACAGAGGCCGTCTTTGGGAATGGTTTGGAGGTGGATTGTGTCTTTGCTAGTCCTTGAGGTGTCTGGGATGGTCCACAATGAGGAACTCGCGGCGTGTCCTCATGAGTGACGGTGGCAAACGTGCGTGGCTGGGTTTCCGCGCAGTGTAGAAAGCCCTGCGGCACTCGCCCCCTTCCCCGGTACAGCCAGCTTAGGTGCTGTGCCCTGTGTGCCCGTCCCCAGCCTGGCTGCTGCAGAGGCATACCTGGCATAAATCACGCTGGTCTGTTCCAGGTGCTTTAGCTTTCTCATTCATGACTTATTTGCCTTTAGTTAGATTCTGAGGTGATGGGCAGGAGCTCTGTTAATGATGATAATAAATGGTCTTGATGGTTTTTGACGTTTGTTTTCTCTCTCTTTAGGGAGTGACAATTCCAAGTCAGAGACGCTACGTGTACTACTATAGCTACCTGTTAAAGAATCACCTCGATTACAGACCAGTGGCACTGCTGTTTCACAAGATGATGTTTGAAACAATTCCCATGTTCAGCAGCGGAACTTGCAGTAAGTACCCAGCACCCCGTTACCCTCCGTAGGTCTTGTAAGGAAACACATTGGCCTTGGAGCGTGGTTTGCTTATGTGACAGTTACCAGTCTGTTACGTGACACGAAGAGCTGCCCGTCTTAATGGAGGAGAAGGTCATACTCAAACAATTCGCGTTCCAGAATCTGCTGGGTTAGTGTGCTCTATCCGCTAGCATCCTCCTAGGTGTAGTGAGTTTAGGTCTGTGAAAGACTCATAGGGTTGTTTCACTACCGTTTTAAATTGGGAAGTATTTAGGAAGAGTAGATTCCTTGAAACTTTGAAGTATAAATACGAATTCCCTTCTGTCCGTCTGTGGGCTGCGTTGCCGGGCAGGAACTGCTCAGTGCTGCATGTTCATTTTTTGTTAGTGGAAAACGTCTTTCTAATGGCTTTGCTATGGGGATTGCTGCAATGTGTAATTAATTCCAGTGCTTCCTGTGAATTTGATTAAAATTGCACTATTAATATTGTTGCAAGACAGTACCTGAAGAAACATACAAGAAACAGTCGAGCAACTTGTCAGGCTAGCTGGAGTTATGGGGGGAGGAGGAAGGGAGGAGCCTCTGCCAAAAAAACCCTGCCTCTAGGGTAGAGGTGTGGAGGTCACAGATTTCTGCAATTACCACTCTTTTATTGTTTTGGATAAACTATGCTATGCTTGCGAAATCAAGCTACAAGTATGAATTTCTCACTTGTTTGTCTGTCCTGGGCTGGCAGTGTGCTGTTTTTGCAGCAGGATGCTGGGATAAGGGAAAGAAGACGACAGAGTAACTATCAACTTCAGCATCGTTGTCTACTGCGATATCTCACATTTCTGTGGAGTTTTCAGGGATTTTTTTCAGAATGTGAAACCAATGGTCTGTGTTATTTCTTTAGTTCTGTTATCTGCTGCGATGGTAGTACTTTGACCAACACAAGATAAATTTAAATCTGACTTCCTTGTTATCTTCCTTCTGTTTTAAAGTCACGGACCATGCAGGGTCATGCCTCTTGGGTAAAATGATGGGCTTTCACAGCTCTGAGGATTTGAGGGAGATAAGTAGCAGTTTTACAGCTAGCCTGTTTAGCAAGACAGTGTGTGTATGCGCAGTAGGGACTTCCACAGCTCCGCAGGGATGGTTTCAGGGTGACTACATGCTCTGTGGCAGGGTATGGGTCAGTGTGTGTTGTCTAGAGAGCAGTATGCATCCGATTCTAACAGAAGTCGGGAGCAAATGCAGGAAGACTTCTTTGAATAAGTTTCATTTAATATTTCTGGCTTTCATGCTGGTGTCTGACAATTTCCAAAGAAAATCTGCTTAGGCTGCACCAAAAAAGCCTCATAATTTCAGCTGTTACCCCTGCAGATTGAATTTGGAAAGTTACGTGGTGGCTAGGGCTTTTTTGGTGATGGTGATCTACAGAACAGACTTACGGTCTGTGTCTGTATAATCTGTCATTGCTGGTTGGCTTGCGTATTAATGTTAAATTTTGTCTTTGTTTTTGCTTGTGTTAATAGTTCTGTTTAAGAGTAGAAATCAAATTGTGCTGGCATGACCACCCAGTTTGAAGAAGAGATGAAAGTTACGTCCATATAATATCGAGATGAGAGGCAATATGCACGGAAAAGTCAAGAAGTTGTCACTTCCTGTAATAATTTCTTATTATATTAAAGAGAAATGGCAACTTTCTAGGGACCCCATGGTTGCCTGAGAGTATTGCTAGAAAGGACAGAAATCTGTTAGGTTGTTTCCAGTATCATCTAGCAAAGTTTGATGCCCTGTGGTGATTAACTTTTAATAGATAGTTATTTAACTTTCAAAATATCCTAGCTCATGATTGTGATTCTGATACTAATATTGTACTTTTTGACACTTTAAGGCATTACTTACGAAGTGACACTCTGTTTTGCCATGCAGATCCTCAGTTTGTGGTGTACCAGCTAAAGGTAAAGATATTCACGTCCCCTTCAGGACCCTCAAGACGTGAAGACAAGTATATGTACTTTGAATTCCCTCAACCTTTGCCGGTATGCGGTGATATCAAAGTGGAATTTTTCCACAAACAGAACAAGATGTTGAAAAAGGTTGGTTTTCTCATTTTTCTGGAAAATGTTGTCGAGCCAATCCGGATGCGGGGCTGGGATGTTGGTTATTCTTCAGTGATGTGTAATCACAGTATTTAATTCTTCCGTGTCTAGTTTTCCCAAGGAGAGAATCTACCATAAAATGAAAGGTGGATATTTTGAGAGCTGGTGAGATTAAGTACAAAGGTTGGATAAAAGTTACGCTGCACATGTATTGCAGTTGTTTGGGTAGTAGTGAGTGATCTAATTGAGGAAGAAACATTGTCATTCTACAAATAGACTTGCATACTGAGTAAGTTAACTCCAGCTGTTCTCTTCACTTTCCTAAGATTTGAGCAGCCACAGAAGATCCTGTCTGTATGCTGTTGGCTGATTTCTACCCATCTGTCAAATTTGGTTGAATTTCCAAGATAATTGAGTTCCTACACACTTGTAAAAGTATCCCTGCAATGTATTCAGCCATCTCTCGGTTCCAAGCTGCAATGACTTGACACAGGCTATTTAGAGAATTCACTCAGAACTGAGAATTTTATCAGTGTCTTCAATTGTGGAAAAAAAAATAATCTAGAACTTATTTTGACACCAAAGTCAGTGAGTTTTTAAAGATGAATGCCTCATCACTGGGTTTCATTAATTCTGGTGCTTGTGCAGGTAGTTTGCGTCTACCAAAGTGAAAAGTGGAGATGAGACCATGTTGATTAAAGGCTACCTTTGTGTTTACTACTTAAAATTCTTTATTAATAGTTTTTCACTATTTAATGGATGTTATAAAACTTAAGAGCATTCATTGAGTGACTCCTGTGTACAGGCAAAGCGTAAAAATCAGAAAATACTGGAGTGATGGGGAGACAAACATGAGTGATGAGATAACACAGTCTCTTACGACTGTGCGTGTGGATTGTACCTACAAGATATGTGTGTAAATACACATGCATGCTATTTTGTGGGCTTGTTCAGTTATTCAAGGTATTGTTAACTAGCTTAATGGTGTAATTTCACTAGCTGGAAACGTGTTCTGTTGTTTGCTCTGTGCTGATGGCTGCAAAAGTTTTTAAACAGCTTAGTGGAAATATTTTCTTCTTCTGCCTGTTTAAAGAGATGTTTTAGTTGATCAATACAGTTATATGCAATATAGAGAACTGTAAAACAAAGCATTTTAAAAGCAGAAATTCTACTTTAAGGCAATGTTAAAATTATTGACATGTAAAACTGCAATGCACAAGGAGCCAGTTTTGAGAATGTGATTTAATGGAGCACACAGATAAGTACTGTGGGCTAGATATGAGGGATGCAGGGAGGAGATGGAACAAAACCCAAACATCAGAGACAAGGTCCTGTTTTATCCGGTCTCTGTCCTATCTTAACTGTGAATTTGTTGTTTCTTTACCATCTTCAGTAACACATGGATTGCGAATGGACTTTGTAGGAAGCATTGTGCTGCACTGCCCCTGCCCAAGTAAGCTCCCGAAATATCAGTGTACAGCTCAGGCGTTGGATCTTGGCTCTGTAGCACCAGGAGTGAACTCCTGTATTTGTTTTATTTGCACTGAGATCCAGTGGCAGCGTAAACTAGAGCTACTCATTCTCACATGCAATTTCTGTAGTGTGAGTGTGTATGATTGTCTGCAGAAACACAGCAAGTGTGTTACTGTGCTGTGGTTTAATTTCAGAGTGGCATATCAACCATGGTTTCATTTCATAAGAATATCTTTGTAGTTTCTGAGTAGCTGGTTGATTTTTTTTGTTTCTTGTTGTCTATTCTTACCAAGTACCCTGACTATTCAGGCTTTGTGCAGGTAGTGCAGAGGTGTTCCTTTTCTCACTGTTTTTTGGATGGCTGGGGCCAAGAAGTGCTGAGTTGGTGAAAGCTCTTCTTTCCACATCTGCAGACTTTTTCTGAGAGAGAAAAACTGTCCCCTCACCAGATGGAAGTCTTCTGTAAAGAAAGCACCTTGATAATCTGCCTCAAAGATCTGTTGAATCTAGTGTCTAATTGCCCTCAGCCTTGTATAAGACTGGAGGCCAAAAGAAAGTTAGGTATATGGTGTTAGTTAGGTGTACCGTTCTGGTAAGACTACCTCTGAGAGCTCTACTGTAAATACAGACATGAATTGAGTGCATCTGGGACTGGGTCTGTGGATCGTCTCAGATGTGAGCATGTTAGTCTGTTTTAGGAAACCACTGCTGAGATCTTCATGTTGAGAATTAGTGAAGTATTCCATCTCTGACATTTGCTTTGGCGCTAGAGGAGATCCTTTGATATGGTCCTTTTGACAACTTATTACGTAAAGTGACTGAGATGGTAGTAGAGCAGAGGTGAATATTGGTAGCAGAAATACCTACCTTGGCACGAAGTTGAACGCGTGTTTCACATCTGAGCCTGTTCCTTTTCTAGACAAACTGACTCTACCCAGCTTTTACTCAAAACTCTTTTGGCACTTCCAGTGTAGAGACTTGTCGCATTTTGAAGAAGATCACCTTTATGCAGTGATCACCTAATTAATAAGGAACAGCATAATTAGGAGTAACAGGATCTTATATTTTGGAGATTCTGGTTTATTCACATGTGTTTATGAAAGCTGGAATTACAGGACTGTTGTCTGTCACTGGTTCTTGCTCTTCTAAGGTTTTCTTTTAGCAGACTTATAGGTAGCTGCTAGACAAGTGTTCTTGCACACACATAAAGGTGTTACGTATGTACCAGTCTGCATTTTAACTTTCCATAAGAAACCGAATAAAAAAACCTAATAACATTAATTAAAAATGTAGTTCTCGATTCCTTCTGGGCCTCAGGCTGGAGCATGGCTACGTCTCATCTGTGGAGACAAAGGAAATGTCTGTGTCCTCCTGCTGGGTCTGGTTTGTTGTTTGATCCCACTGATCTCAGCTTAAGTGCTCCAGATTTGCTCACCTGTACTTGCTTCCAAATTTTTTAATCCTCTGAAGAACAGTAGCAGAGCTCTCTCGTATGGAGGGTCCTCCTGAACTTTGATCAAGCTCTTCTGGAGTAAGATCATTGTGCATGAAACAAAACAAACTTGAAGGATCAAGTGGCTGTAAGCACCTAGCGTTGCAGTGTCAGTAGGAAGTTTAAAGCAGTCGAGTGTCTTGTGTTTTTTTTAATGGCAAAATTAAGCAAATTCAGTGGCTATCAAGAGCTGACCTGAGCCAAAGGATTATTGGTGCTGGTGAGAAGATGTTGGTAAGAGGGTGACTGCTTTGAAAAAGTTACCCTGTTTCAGTTCTTTCTTAATTTGAGCCACCTGGCATCAGTTAGTAAGTCCACAACTTTTAGTCTTTTCTGGTCTAATAAAGTTGTTTATTCTTGAACCATTTCTTCAGTATGATGTAGCTACTTCCTTTCAAGAATGAAATGCATTCTCATTGAGAACAAAATGGATTGAGGCTCAAGTACAGTTATTAGGTGTGAATTTCTGATGGATAGAAGTTAGTAATTTGGGGATTTTTTGAGCATGTTTTTTTTGGTGTTTCTTACTTTTAGCTTGGCTTTCTTCTGTCTCAGACTGCTGCTGTAGTCTAAGTTTGCTTCCCTGTATCTTTTTCTACCAGTTATTGATGTGGACGTGATAATCTTAAAGTATTTTAGAGTATCCTTATATCACTTGGTTCAATGAGAGTCTGTTTTAAAATAATACAGAAGATTTCGTAATCTTCCTGCCTGCAGAGCCTGGGGGTAAAGGAGACCTTTTTCAGGAGTCCTCCCAGTATAGATGAGAAGGAGACATTGGTGTGGGTTTGGTTTTTTTTAAGGGTCTCTGCTGTTTTGTGCCCAGACTCTAGCGTAGGCAGCACTGATGGCATTGTTTGTGCTGTTGGGTATGCCACTTCAACTCCTGAGTCCGTATAGATGAGAAGTTCTGTTCCACAGTTCAAGAGGATGGGTGATTGCTGTTCAGCAAACACTGAAGAATGAACTCTGAAAATGTCAGAAGACTTTAACTGTTCTTCTGAAAATGGTAGAAGAAGTTCCATGAGCCTTGACTACAGGAAGACTGTGAGGTCAGCATGGAAAAGGTAGAAACATGATCTCCATCTTCTGATTGCTGGATAGTATCTCCAAAACCCTTTGCTGGTTCTGCAAGGTGATTATAAGTGCCTGTAGATCTCTGCAAAATTAAACTCTCAGGAGGATATGGGAACTCCTGGCTGATGGCTTAATGGTCTTGGATTTGGATCTCAGTCTGCATTAGATGCAGATACCAGCTGTATAGCGAGGTACATTTTTCTGAAGTCTGAGAACTGAAAAAGTACACAAGGTAAAGTCAAGTATCATATGTCAAAATAGTGTGACTAAATCAGTTTCTGTCAGATAGTGTGCCGTAGATTTTATGATACAGGTTTGGTTAGGGGAAGAAATAAATTGCAATTTTTAATTTTTTTTTTTTTTTAAGGCAGATGCCTATGATGTAACTGGAAGTGAAGCAAAACACGTTCAAAAGCCTCTAGCTAATATTCATTTTTCAGAAGCCTATTCATTAAATTATGTTCCTGTGAGCACTAATCTGGTACTCTGATTTGCTATATAAAGTCCAAGTTCAGTTTATGCCTTAATTTTTAAAATTCCTATCTTTGGCCTATATTACATCAACTTTTTTTGTTGTCTCCCATGAAATATCTTGGAGCCTGATGCTTTAGCATAAGCTGCCTGAATCCTCACTTTAAATAGTGGGTTTGGTTTTCCAGTGGTAGCAATGACCCAGTTATCAGCCTTCAGAGCTGATTTCAAAAAACTTGACCAAGTCTTCTTTCAATTTCAGTGACTTTGCCATGTTCCACTACCCATGAACTTAGTTTATTAAGCTAATTAAGTTAGTGTAGTGGGAAAGGAAGGAAAATAACGTGGTGCTTTAAAAAGCTGGAGGGAGATAAAAGGATAAATGGCCAGCTCGGCCAAGTTGTATTGTTTAGTTTGAGTCCCTGAAGATCTCTGCAAATTTATCCCAAGGAAAACAGATTAAGAGATGTCTAGTGAGAAGTTTGTTACCTGTTTTGACTTCTCCAGACTCTAGCAGTAAAGCTGAGTCCCTGCAGTTGCTTGTTCAGGCAGGCCCAGTGCCAAGGAAATCCTTCCTGTTTTTTTTCCACCTGATGAAGTTTAAGGTGAGGAATGATGACACCATGCCTTCTGCTTCTGCTGGCATTGGTTTACATCCAGTGGTCTTGTATGCGTTGGTACTGCTTTCCTCCAGAGCTGCTTCAGCACTATTGGTATAAGTCATTTTCCATCCGTCTGCTGCGGCATGTTCATCAGCTTTGTCCCTCTCCTCTGTTGACCTCCCTGAAAGTGTCATGGGTGGCACTGAGGACCAGCACCAAAGTGCATTGCTGCTTCTGCGTTGTGGTCCTGAAGAAGGATGAAGTAGCATCATCACCCCAGCTACAAGAGATGGGATCTCTATTAATTATGATCATGGTGTGGAAATGCACTTTCTTCTCTGAATCCTCACTGGAAGGATGGCCTCTTCACCACTGGTGAGACTGCAGGTGGTGTATCCACCTGCTTACAGAGCTGTTGGGTGCTGAAGCATCAGCTCAGGTTTGCCTTTACCCACTGTTAATTACAGGAGGGATTCCAAAATCCCACCTCTTCTGTAGCTCGAAAGCCGATACCATTGGTTGTTTCTCTTTTGACCTGAACTGGTGTTTTGGGTCGAGCAGGAGTAGCCGTCTCATCTCCTTGGAGGACTACGTATCTTTGAGGGACTCATCATCTGGGAATAGGAGGAGCCTGGACCAGGTTACCCTGAAGATGTCCTCATGGGGAAGGCCTGCTACTGCCTACTACCGCCCTCTTCATGAGACATCAGCAGGCAGGCTGATGACTTGTTGGAGCATTACAGAAGAATAAACCCTCTTGACCGGCATGTTCATCCTCTACTTCCAGATGCTGGGGCAGGCATTTTTAAGACTGTTTCTGAAGTAGTGAAGAGTAAGAAGATTCGAAGTGTATGAGCAGGTTGGGCCTGGGAAGAAGCTACTGACTGCTGCCTTGCTTGGATGGGCTCCAACAAGGCTTCTTCATAGATGTGACGGTGTGAAAGGACTTGTTGGCAGTGGCAAACATCTCTTAGTCTCCCAAGATAACTATAATTACAGCATGTTAGTCTGGTAGATCAACTTGATTCCCAAAGGTACTGGAGAGGCATGTGTTGAAGTGAATAACTCCTTAACTACCAGAAGTGTTTCTGACTGAATTATTTAAGTTTTGTCTTTGCTGGTGCACTTCCTTACAGACTGGAGGTCTCATAGGTGCTTACAGAAATGGACACGAGCTGGAAGCATGTTTGTACGCTTTACCTGACATACTGCAAAAGGCTTGACTGAGCTGTGGTAGAGAAGGCAGGTAGAAGCTGTTTCATCAGATGCTTCTGATTTCCCAGTATTTGTGTGCTTACGTGTTTTTATTAAATTGTGAGGAAGAAGAATATAAGTTAAGCAGTAGTCCAGCTCTTCCCTGCCCCCTTCTTGATGGCCCAGGAAAATGTTGTGATATTTTGTTGGTGCCAAATTGCTTTCAGCAGGGAGGCATGCTCATATGATACACACTAGAACCGCTTCTGTTCCACCTCTGTTTCCACCCCCGCTTACCAGCCTAAGTGAATAGATAGGAAGATGAGGCAGGACCTAGGTTTTCCAATAAGAAATTGGAATTAGATCTCTCTGGTGAACCACAATATGTAAATTAGCTCAGGAGTCAGTTCATGTTCTGGTCCTTCATAATACCAAGGAACGATAGATTCTAGTATGTGCTAGCTTTAACAGAAATACTGACTATTGTTGGAAGACCATTTGCATTTTGGATCTTTTGCCTGAAAACGCAATGAAGAGTAACATAGAAAGTATCATTTGTAAAGAGGAAGTAAATGTAGCCCAGGGTTTTAGATGGAGAAGTGCTTAACGTGCTAGTCAGGACCAACCTAGTTGATCTTGGAAACAGCATCTCCTGACTGACCAGAGTATGACAAGTGATGGAGGCTAAAACAGTAGCATTCAGTGCGTCCCAGGGATGTATTTAGCTTAGAGTTTAAAGGTGAAGTTCATGGGCACATCATCTTCAGAGATTGTCTAGCCAAGAGCAAAGCGTTGCTGCTTGTTCAGTGGCATGTATGGAGACAGACACTCACAACAACCTTGTTAGTCATAGTGATCACACGTAATACACTGGCTGATATCAGCTAGCTCTCTGGTGACTTTTAAAAATCACTGATAGACTTGTATTTTGCCTCTTCATACAGGTATGCCTGTTGTAGTGAATAATCTAACTTGTACCTTTCCAGCTGTTGGATCATCATCTGTCAAGTTCTGCTTAAGTTGAATATACTTACACTGTCAATGCTTTATCTTTTCAGTAGAAACTTCCTGTTGTGTAGAGGGACAGCCGAGACCTTCAGAGTCTGACTTTATCTTAGTACTGGTCAGCAAGCATCTGACTGGTAGAAACCATCTCTGTAAAGCAGTAACGAATCCACTATGATAGTCCTGTGTTTGTAGGGTGTTTTTTGCTCAATTACAGCTATTTCTGTATTAAAGTGTTCTGCTGTGCGGGAAGCTGTGGGGGAGGATGTCCTCTGTTGATAAATATTACTCACCTAAGCTGGGCCACGCAGGCTATCTGTCTAGCAGTTTGGCTACTGCTTGGCAAAATATGAGTAAAAAAAAATCTCTTTATGCCTTGTGAATACAAGTTTAATGCTTGTTTAATTTGTCATCTGCTTTTTTTGTAGGTATGATTGTTTTAATACCAGCTTCTGATAAGGAGTGACTTCTGAAAGCTTAACTGGTTAAAACTGAGTTTGAATAGTACAGTTTTGTGTATTGTGTAGGACAGTTGGTGAAAATGTCTTTGCTTGCAATGTAACCAATGATGTGTTCTTGTCCAAACAAGTTTTGTTTGATATTACCAATTTGTTATTGACCAGATTATTATATTAGTCTAATTTATGTGCTACTAGTTGAATATTAAAGCAAGCTTGTTCTTTGTGTTCTTCCTCCCCCAGGACAAAATGTTTCACTTTTGGGTAAATACATTCTTCATAGGACTGGATGAAAATTCAGACAAAGTAGAAAATGGAAGTCTAGTTGCAGATCAGGAACTTGATGGTATTTTCAGTACAGAGCGCTCAGATAACGATAAGGAATATTTAATCCTTACATTAACAAAAAATGATCTAGACAAAGCAAATAAAGACAAAGCCAACAGATATTTCTCTCCAAACTTCAAGGTCAGTATATATTATGTGTAAACAAAGCTGAAAAGCTGCATGACGTTATCTGATTTGTCTGTCTTGCCTTATGGAGGAACCATTTGAAACTGCCGCCTGTAGAAGTTTCATTCATGTATTGGTATTGCCACCACTTACAAAGCTAGAAGCTTTGCTAAGTTTATCTGCTTTTTGGGAAGTCGATAAATGTTTGGAGACTGGGAGTAAAAGCTTCGGGTTGTTTCAGGTATCCGTCAGAGCCATTAGAGATGAGTAGTAGGAGAGCCAGAGACCCAGGTAGCATCTTTCCTGTACCAGCTGCATTGCCATGAGCCCTGGGCTCTACGCAGTAATTCCTCAGTTGATCTGCAGAGGTGCCTGCCTCACGGGAATACCTGTGAGTTCAGCTTTGAGGAATATGAGCCATTGCCAGCACCGTTTCTAAAAAACGAAAAAGATTTTTAGCGTTTTCTAACTTGTTCATAAACTATCAATTAGACCTCAGCAGTGCTTGTTTGACGGTAATGGCCATAGTTGCTTCTTGAAATGTTGCTTGGATCAGCCTTTTACAGAGCGTTGTTGACTCCTGTGCACTCTTATTACAATATCTTTTTGTGCTCACAGATGTCTAAAAGCTAGGATGGTCAAAAAGCTCCGTGTGGCATGGGCTGCTGCAGTGGTGCGGCCGCTGCTGGGACTCGGGAGTACCACTGGGGCTGCTGGAAATACGCAGAACTCCTTAAGCTGGGCTTGATAAACTGCTGCTTCGTCAGTTCGTTATTTTGTCAGGGGTGGTAGGGAGAGGCTGGCTAACTGCAGAAGAGCTTTTTCTTTATTTCCTTCTTTCCAAAGTAGAGAGAGGAGCACTTGCGTGATTCAGTGTAGCAAAAGGCGCCACACTCTTAAAAATTGCATTGTTGCCTGTGCTGGTTGGAATCCAGGTTCCCTTTTAAAATGTTGTTTTTTCCTTTCCCAGGTGAAGCTATTTTTCACAAAAACAGTAGAAGAGCCATCAAATCCAGAGGCTAGCAGTTCAACTTCTGTAACACCAGATGTTAGTGACAATGAACCTGATCATTATAGATACTCTGACACCACTGACTCTGATCCAGAGAATGAACCTTTTGATGAAGATCAGCATACGCAGATTACAAAAGTCTGAATATTTTTTTTATCAGAGATAAAAAAAAAAAACACACACAAAAACCAACCACGAAGAGTGACAAACTTGAATAAACTGAAAAAAGGACCTTTTTAAATGGCAAAAGGACATAGTGTCAGATTACCAGTTATAGGAGAACAATTCTTTCCTGACCAATCTTGTTTTACCCTATAAATCTACAGGGTTTGACACTTGTCCAGTCGGAGAAAAAAAAAAAGGTTACGTAGCTCTGATATGTATATACCTTTTTGTGTCAAAAGGACATTAAAACTTCAATTAGGAACTATAAACATGGCACTTTCCCATTTTATTCCAGTTTTATAAAAGTGGAGACAGACCTAATGTGTATACGTAGGAATTTTTCCTTTTGTGTTCTGTCACCAAACAAAGTTTTGAAAATATACAGGTTCACATCCTGCCCCTTTTTTTGCACTTGTGTGGCAACAGAAAAGTCTGCAGTTGGCTAAGAGATGTTTCTAGAAGGTTTTACTACATTCTAATGCATGTATTTTGGATGGGGGATGAAAAGTAATGCTCAGAAAGGAATATAGTCTGCTGGAGCTTGGCCTGTGTACCATATCCGGCTCTTTACATGCACCTTTCTTTAGCATGCTACCGTAATTCATCCTGGACAATTGAAGAGTCGCCGCTGTCTCTGCTTGTTGTTTGTGCATTTTATTTTTTTAAGTGTAATGGTGCTAGAAAAGGCAGCTAGAGGGAGTGATTCTGTATAGGGGTACAGGAATGAACCTTCACAACATCCTAAAGACCCACAAATGAAGGGAGAAAAATTATTGGGGTCACAGAAAGGAAACACAGCAACAATGACTTAACCATACAAATGTGGAGGCTATCAACTAAAATATGGGCTTGAAACAAATTGTTACAAAATTTGACAATGAATTACTGTCTTTTTCTGAATTGTAATGGCTGCTCCATCTCCTGTGTAATCAAGGCCAGTGATAAAAGCCAGATGTTATTAGCGCATACATCAGTCAACATCTTACATTTATATTATTAGTTTTTCAATCATATTCCTGCTGTGAATACTTCATGTGCTGCCTTGCAAGCTTTTTTTTTTTCTCATTAATATAAAAATACTTTGTAATGGTGCACAGGAAATTTCAATTGGAGATTCTCCAGGTTAGTGTTTGTTTTGAAGATTTATGATGCATTTATTCAATCAAACCTCTGTCAGCCGTTCCACCCCTTTGACCTTACACATTCTATTACAATGAGTTTTGCAGTTTTGCACACTTTAAAAAAAAAAAAAATTGTCATTAACTGCTAGGGAATTTTACTTGAATACTCAGTACCTACAATGTTTTAAAAACAGACATTACACATGATGATCGGAGGGCTGGAGCACCTCTCCTAAGAGGACAGGCTGAGGGAGCTGGGGTTGTTCAACCTGTAGAAGAGAAGGCTCCGGGGAGACCTTAGAGCAGCCTCCCAGTACCTGAAGGGAACCTACAGGAGAGAAGGGGAGGGACTTTTTACAAGGGCCTTTAGTGATAGGACAAGGGGTAGTGGCTTCAAACTGGAAAAGGGTGGATCTAGATTAAATCTCGGGAAGAAATTTTTCAATCTGAGGGTGGTGAGACCCTGGCCCAGGTTGCCCAGAGAAGCTGTGGCTGCCCCATCCCTGGAGGGGTTCAAGACCAGGTTGGATGGGGCTTTGAGCAACCTGGTCTGGTGGGAGGTGTCCCTGCCCAGGGCAGGAACTAGATGATGTCTAAGGTGCCTTCCAACTCAAACCATTCTATGATATAGAGGAAACCAGTGTGGCAGTAAGCCCTCAACACTGTGTGTATATGAAGATGTGTACTTTTAAAATCAGAGCTTGTCCCAGATACATTGTTCGCTATTAAACAAACGAAAAGCAGCAAACCACCCAACAAATTAGATTTCTAAACTGGCAGAGTTGTATTATTTGTTCGTAGGGATATAGCCAGGTGTAGGGCTTGAGATTCGCTTTTGGTATATAATTGACATGCCCAGACTGCAGATGACTTAAGAGTACAACTGCTCTTGCATACAAATGTGAAGTAGCTGACAAAATTCTCTCTAAAAGTACACCATGAATAGCTGTCCTCAAATTGACGCTTTTTTTTTTTTAGGATGTAATACACCCTCCCCCACTTCTAATTAACTTATTGGTGCTGACATTGGAGTTCAGTAGCTGTGTTCTTGCCTAGATAACACCTGTGTATGGAATCTGTAAGGGCCCTGTACAACAGCATTAATGGTAAGAATTTGAATGAGACAAGGCAGGACTTCCAGTAATTACTATTGGTCAACAAAGGTATAAAGTGCTTTTTCTTTTTTTTTTTTTTTTTTTTGGTCAATTTTACTCATCAGATTCATGATTCTAACTTCTAACAAAGCTGATAAATATTTTCTGACTTCTAGGTTTAATTAGACCTTAATAGCTTAATGGATCAAGATTGCTGGTTCCAGTGCTCATTATTCCCACAGTTATTGACGAGCAGGAGGTGGTTACCTTGGGATGTGATGTTTAACTCTTTCCCTTCGAATCGTGTTTCACCTTGTCTGTTTTTTAACAGTTGAAAGTTGTGTTGGCTAATAAACAAAAATGTTCATGCTTTAAAAGTATTTGGATATTGACACTACTCCGTGTCCCACTTTGAATAATAAAAATTGGATTGGTGTGGTTCCGGTATGTAACGCTGAGGGCTGGATTGGAAATCATGAGGCAATGGGCTTTTGCACTGTTATTTTTCCTTTGGAATGTGAAGGTTGGAATGAGGGTTTTGATTATTTTTTTTTTTATTTCGATGTCTTTGAGAAGCCTTGCTTACATTTTATGGTGTAGTCATTGGAAATGGAAAAATGGCATTATATATATATTATATATATAAATATATATTATACATACTCTCCTATACTTTATTTCAGTTACCACCCCCATAGAAGTTGACAAGAATTACTATGACTGAAAGGTTTTTGAGTCCTTATTAAAACTTTATTTATGACAGTATTCATAATTTGCTTGAATTGCATTCTGTAGGTAATCTTTCCTTGAGTTTCTGGACTGTATGCTTAAACCTTTTTGGATGTGCAAGAGCTTACATGTCTGAAACTACTTGAAGGCATCACTTCGGTAAGAGCTTACTGTTCGGCCCTGAAGCCATCCCCAGGTCATTGGTAGCCCCACTCAAAATATTTGCCACAGCTATTAGAGGGCAGTTGTATAAATAGCATCCGGATTCGTTCCTGTGGCACACATTGTAAACTGAAGTGGAGTTTACATGCAGCATCAAATGTTTCAGCTTTAAAAAAAAAAAAAAAGAGAAAAAAAAAAAGATGCTAGTGTGCAAGTTTCATGTTTAGTCATAGCAAAATATTTGCCACAGCTATTAGAGGGCAGTTGTATAAATAGCATCCGGATTCGTTCCTGTGGCACACATTGTAAACTGAAGTGGAGTTTACATGCAGCATCAAATGTTTCAGCTTTCAAAAAAAAAAAAAAGAGAAAAAAAAAAAGGATGCTAGTGTGCAAGTTCCATGTTTAGTCATAGCAAATGTGTGCAATATGTTAACGATGCCTGTGGTTGCCACAAAGTGCCTCGTTTACCTTTTAAATACTGTTAGAAAGTGTCATGCATGCAGATGGATGGGGTGGAACTGTGCACTAAAAGGGGCTCCAACTGCAGTGTTTGGCAGAGCTGCCTTTCTCTGCCAGTTCAAATTTTCAGTCTGTTTTCATATAGCGCATATATATATATAGATACTAAAAGAAAAAAAAAAAATCAGTCTGTTAAGCAGCCTTACTCTGATTCAGCCTCTTCAAATACTATTGTGCTGTGCAACAGTGGCTCTGTGTGTAATGCTATGCACTGAGAATACACAAAAACCAAGTATGACATGTACAGGATAATGCCTCATACAAATCAGATGTCCGTTTGTTATTGTGTTTAACAACCCTTTATCTTAGTGTTAAAACTCCACTTAAAACTGATTAAAGTCTCATTCTTGTCACTGTGTGGGTGTTTTATTGAAGTATTTTGAGTATGGAAACGGTGAGCTAAAATATGTTGCTTGTAAGCCATGAAACTTTGAGCATGATCATTAGAGCAAAGGATGCTCCTTGTGCATCAAGGGATTTTTAAGGGAACTGCAGCTTAAAACCGTTCTGTGTTCAGATGCTGTAAAGAAGTGTAGGCTCTGGAAGTGCAGACTGTGCGCAGGGAGATCGGACCCTTTGCCGTGGTGCTGTCACGGTGAGATGCGTCACCGCTTTCCTGGGGAACTAACCCATTCTTGGTCTCCAAGTAAGAGAACTGTCCCAAATGCTCATTGCCTTCTTTCTGATGTCAACCAGTGCATCTCCAGCAAAACGTGATGTGAGCCAAACCTGAGAAGCCTTTCCCTGAAGTGGCTTTAAATGGGCAGAGATCCGTTTATTCTGCACGCTCAACATATACATTGAGTACGTAGTTTGGGGTTTCTTTATTGTTGCTCATCTGTTTTCAAACTGGACTTCAAACTGGCTCTTTACTTAAAACATACTGTTGTTCTCCGTTTGTGTTAGGGTTACCGTTTGAGCCTCTGGGAAGGAGAGACTGAGAGCTCAGTGTGCAGCCTCCGCCTGTCCAGGGCGCTCTTCTGCCCCCCGTGCGCCCTGGGGATGCGGAATTGGGGGACTTTAACTCCTTATTCCTCCTTCCTTCCCGCCGGTGTTAACTGTGTCACATCTGGCTGAGCGGCTCCAAAAAATGTGTCTAGCAAGTAGAGGTTTCGTGCTGCGTGGCCCGTTCTGCTCGTTGGGTGGCAAGAGAAGTAGAAGGTAGTTTTGGTGTTTGGTGGGGGTGGAGTGCTTGCCTGCTGTGTCTGGCCCTTCCTGGGGAACGACATGGTTTAGGGCTTACACACCATTTGCATAAAACAGCAGGAGGTTCTGCCCAATCTGTTAATATGTGTTCTTTTTTTTTTTTTTTTAAGTAAGCTTGTTTTTCATCCAGAAAATGAAAGTAAAGGGGGAAGGTACAGGAAGGTGGATGGGGAGCTTTAAGGAAAGTGGTCTGGACCACGTTCAATATGTTGAGTAGCTTCTATAAATACATAGGTTTACATCTACGAAGGGGTTCTAGTCTGAAGACGGGTGAGAAGTGCTGTTGAAATGTGGATAGAGTATTGTATTTGGCTTACGCTCTTCTTCTGTTGACTAAAAGTCCCATGCTCTACTCCTTAGCAGCTAAAAACTGCTTCTGTAAAAAAAAAAAACAACCCACATTCATTTTTTCCATTTACAGCTGGCGTGTGTGTGCTGGTGCGCGCCGTGGTGTTGCCCTCCCAGGGTGGTGCTGGGTGCTTCTCCGGGGGATGCTCCCGCCTGCTCCATCCCTGCACGTGGCGTTTCCCTGTCCTTCTCTGACCACCTCTCCTGCTGAGAGCTTCAGCACGAGTGCCCTGCTGGGCTCTAGCTACCCCCGGCATCGGCAGCAAACAGCAGCTTGGCTTGTGTGAGTCTCTTTTTAGACAGTCACAGAGCGATTGTTAATAATTAATTGCGTCTTTTTTGATAAAAACTGCATCTAGAGTTATAAATTTTAAGGAGGAATTACGTTGGTAGCAGACTCTTTTAAAACACTTTTTTTTTTTTCAGTCAGTTGGCATTTTGGGTGTGAAATGAGTGATGACACCTGCTAATGATGTGTTTCTAGATCAGTCTAACCGGATTCCCTAAGGTGACGCGTGGTTGGGATCCCCCCGTGGGGGTCGAGGGTGTCCATGATCCAGCTGCGGGGGGATTCGGTCCCCCATGAGGGGTGCATTCAGACCCCCGGCAGGGGGGGGGGCTGGCAAAACCGGCCCCACAGGTTGAGGCCATTGATACAAATGGAGAGCAGGTCACATAATGAGCTGCCTCGATTTTGGGAAGGTGTCCTATCAAAAATGTCATCTGAATCGCTTGCTGCTTCGGCTTCTCTGGTTTCTCCTCAACCTTATTCTGTGGTATCTTCTCAAACCCCTCCCTTTCCCCGTCTGTCCTTGGGAGTTCTGGGCCTTTTTTTCATACAATTGGAAGTGCCTTGTGCAAGGCAGACAAGAAAAGCTATTTATTTTGAACTGATGTGTCTACTAGAATAAAAACCCATACTTGTATTTTTGCCTTTTTGATATCTCTTGCTCCCTGTGCTTTGAGACTTTTTCTGGTTGAGCTTTTTTTATGGCGTTTCGTGATTTTTCTGTGTGTTTCTTCTCATTTTCTGCTTTTCTTCTCTGCCTTCAAACTTTCTAGCTGCTGGTGTCTTTGTTGCAATATAGGACAGGTCTTTTCTGTCTGTTTCTTATTTAATTTTTTTTTTCTTTTTTTTTATACAAAGCTTTAGTCTGAAGGCAGAGTAAGGAGAAAAGATTTAGGTTGCTTTTCTTAAAAGAATAGCTCTGAATAATGTCAGGGTTCAGAAACGCGTTTGCCTTGGTGAGCTGCTGCTCTGCTGTACAAACCCGCACGTGTTTATTCAGCCTAATGGGCATGATGAGCACATCTGCTTGACTTGTGATGAGCAACCTGTGCAATAAAACCCCTTGTTAATTAACTGCTGGGCTGCAAATATTTCTGCATGGGTTGTACTGGCTACAGCGACGTGGTAGGTTTTAGTGGGGTTTTTTTTTGAGGACTCTGGTCCTTAATAACTTACCTTGTGTCTCCTAGCTAACTCCAGATGGTGAAAATAGGTGGCACTTCGCCTTCAGGAGGCATCCGTTTCCTGCTTCGGGGCCTGTTCGTGTAAGAGTTTGAAGTTGATAAAGGCTGAAGCTTGTGCTTTAAAATACCCTTTATATAATTCAGGCTACTTGAGGCTCGGCTTTTTTTGGGCCTTTGGCAAACGAGCGATAGCATTGGGGATTACGTGGGGTTTGGAAGACGAAGGGGCTGAAAGCAGGTGGGAAATGCTGGATTAGGAAATTTGAGTGGGCTGGATACAGATACCAGGGATGCCCCGTCCTCCACCATGTTTGTGCAGGAGAAGGAAAATGGCAAAAGAAAACGGGAAGGATTCTGTAATGGAAATAAGTGCACGAATGAGCATTTTAAATGGAAATTATTGAGTTTCAAGGATAAGAAGGCAAAATCTTTGATGTAAAGCAGGATTTGGTAATGGCACAGAGAAACCTCGTGGGTGGAGGCATGGAACTTGTGAGAAAAGGGGTGATGGTGCCTGTTTAGACAGATCTGCTGAGGTTTTGTAAAGATGGTATAAAACAGCTGATGAGCGGTGTCTGAGAGGCATCTGGAGGGCTGAGATTAGGTGGGAGATGAATTTGAGAGGTTGGCTTGGGGATCGTTTGCTTTAAAGGTGTTTGAAACTATGGAAACAGAATGGCTGACAGCTATAGACTGTAAGTAGGACTGCAACCAGCTTAGGAAAATGTTGGCATTCGCGTGGGAGGATGGTGAAGAGCTCGTGTAAAGATCATGCAGCAGTGAAAGTAGACTGATAATATCCACTTGCAAGCAAAAAGGAGAGTTATGTCCCTTACCTGAATATTAGCACTTGGGAAGGACATGGCTTTTTCATGAGGCTTCTCAAACTCCAGATATCCAGTAAAGTATAAAGCTCATGATTTTTGGCCGTCTGAAGGTCCAGTATTGCTCAGAGCTGACTTACAGGTGGGCTACTGGGCCAAACCAAAGCTGAGACAAGGGCCTGATGGCATCCGGGGTAAACTGCAGACCCGTTGGAAGAGGAAAGGGCTGGAAGCAAATGGGACCCACTGAACAGAGAAATACAGGGTAATAATAAAAAGCAGAGAGGAGCAAGGTTCTTCTGCCAGGTTTGGGTTATTTTAACCCCAGAGGGTTGTCCACCCTCTTTGCTCTCAACTTTAGCTCTTTTATGTAGAAAGGAAGGAAAAGCTTTGTACAAGAACTCAAGCTCACAGCTCATGTATCTGTGCCCTGCTTTATGAGCCTGGAAAGCCACTTCTTGCAAGGTGTCTCCAGGATGATGTCCTCACCTCTTCCTGTTGAGCATAGAGGGATGACACCTGGTGCAATACAGGTTGAGTAGAAAGTATTTTGCTGCTTGGTTATTTCTTGACGTGCTGCTAGCTTTCTCTCGCCGTTTGGCTTCTGATGTCTTCTCCAAAGGCCTCCTTTTGAACCACGTGCTCCTTGCAAGAGTTTCATCCTCTCACCAGTGGCGCTATGACATCTTTTCATGTCCTGGAGGCTCCTCTGGACCCTGGAACGGTTCCCGTTTCCCAAGCCTTCAATGAGAGCTTAAGCTCTAAATGTTGTTGTGTGAGTGCAGTGCAATGATACTCTATCTTCCAAGTCAACCTTGAGCATCCCTTTGTGCTGATTTACCTTGTGCAGACACGTTCCTTGGGAAGTATCCACTGTTCTTGCTTGGCAGTTGGCATGCGTCTGGAATGATGTAGGTCTTGGGCCCCTGAGGTGGCTCTGTAGTCCCCTGATGAAGACTTACTCCTGAGCATGGCGCACACTCTACTGGTTTTGTCGTGACGATTTTGCCTCCAACACTGCTGCTTCTCCTTCACTTCTCCTCCTTGTGCTGGAGGCACCAAGCTTTGGGACTGGGAGATAAGGTGCTGTGAACTGTTCCTCTGACTCCTGCTTTTGTCTTAAGCAGAGTGAATAGTCTCCTACTTTGAGGTCCATCCGAGGTCTCTCTGCCCATCAGAGGCTGTTTGCTGATTGCCAGCTTCTCATCCAAGCAACTCATGTTGAAGCAGGTGAAGGGATGGCACTCAAGGTTGAAGTCCACTTGTCCTTTTCTGGTTGGATCTGTGCTGCAGCACTCTAGGGGATGCCCTTGCTTCCCCTGGAGGTTGAAGCAAAGAAGGAAGATGCTTAGTGCCTAGTTGCTGTGTTAACCAAGCAGGGAGAAGCGGATCCTTCCTGCTTTGCTGCAAAGGACTGAAATTGGGGATGCCAGCTGCTGTCAACAAGATCAACTTCTCTGCAGTTTGTTTGCCTGGCTCTTCTGCTGTTCCTATGGATGACGGCAAGATTGCAGCACAGCGAGAAGCCAGGACCTGTGCATTTATGTCTTTGGTGAAGACCCCAACCTGTAATGGTGAGCTTAGCTGCAGCTGCTTGCTCGGGTTGCATACTTCATACTTTGCAGAGGTTTTTCCCTTCCCGCTCACCCTCATCCATCTTATTCCCTGTCCTCATAGAAAAAAAACAAACAAACAAACAAAACAACAACTTTGGAGTAGGAAATTTTGATTACTTTGATTACTTCAGAGCAGTGCAAGAGCACAACTTCAGGCTGCCCTGGGGCAGGTAGGACTCATTTGTTAAGGATCTGCCATGTTTTGCAGCACTAGGAGATGGATGGGTGGATGCGGTTTTGTGCATACGTGCTCCCTGTGGTGGTTATTTCATTTGATGCTCACAGATGGGTCTTGCGGAGGAGGTGAGAAGATGTGGTGCAAGGAGGTGGATGTGCCCTGGTGTCACTCTGGTTGGCCAAAGAAGGGCTGTGTAAAGCAACACGGCTGGGAAAGGAAATAGGTTTGGGATCTGTTAGGCATAAGACAGTCCTCTGAGAGCAGTTTGGGACCCTGTACTAGTAACGCACCTTCCTCTAGGTGCTGCAGCATGAGCTAGCAAAGAAGTATTTTCCAAAAATCAAATTACCTGTTAGTGTTGAGATGTTCAAGGTGCGGTTTTGAGGGATCAGTTGCCACAACCTGGTGCTCTTGCTTCGATACGTGTTTACCTTTTGAAGAGTGCATTTTTTGAACAAAGTTCATGACCTTTTTTTTGGATGAAACGCCGTGCCCAGTTGATCTGGTGCGTGTCTATAACTGAACTTTTTATAAACCAGCCCACTTCCTGCAGCGGTTGCGTAGGAGCTGGTTTGGTCTCGCATGGTTTCAGACCCAAAATGGTAGTCAACGAGTCGGCTGTTTCTCCCGTGCTTTAACTTTGATGCTCTGTTCTCGCTTGATACCTGCAGCTTTGGGTGATTTCTCTCCATAACGTTGCTGGTGAGATGACTCATGGCATAAGTGGGCCCGCTGCTACTTGTCACTTCCTTTTGGCAAAACCATTGGTGTTTGGCTCATTTGCACATCTGTTTGTTGGGCGGGAGTGATTTATTTCAAATCATGTGTCTTCAGGTACAGCAAAGCTTGTGAAGTGCTGTCCGATTCCCCTCTCGCCTCTTTCCACATGGAGCACTTCCTTAATGAAGAATTAAAAGACCTTAGGGACCAGATGGAACTCGATGATGGAAATAGCTGCGCAACAGCGCATTTGATTAATGCCTTCCGACTTTTCCAAAAAGTTGAAGTCCTTCAGACAAAAGCAAGCTTGGCTTAGCTGCAGGGAGAGTGGGAAGGCAAGAGGAGAGGGCCAGGTGAGATGTGTGGACAAGAAGGTGGAAGGGAGATAAAGGATGGTGAATGTCCACACAACTGAAAAATTTGAAGGAAAACCTGAAATATGGGAATTGAATAGCCCATTTCCCACTACTTGCTTTGGATGGTTGGTTTTGTTTGTTGGGTATTTATTATTATTATTTTAGCTCAGCATCTTGCTGTAAAGTCTTAAAATAACAGTTTTGAATGTACATCTGTGTAGCCATACAACCGTTTTGGGTTTCTGACTTACTGAAATGGGTGCTCTGCCTCTGTGGCTGGAGGTGACTGTTCAGGCATGAGTAAGAACAGGGTATGCACAAATAAGACCGACATGTAACCAAAAACAGTTGGTGGCCAGGACTTCCTGAGCATGAAGTGGTTTATCTATTTAGCAATCTTCAATACATTCATCTTCAAAGCACAGGTCCAGTTTCCCCTCAAATTGATGTGTAAAGCCTTTGCATCTACTCCATCTTCAGACAAGGGGTTTCATAGGTCCTGTGACCTTTTGGGTGAAGTGAGGAAACATCTCCTTAACTTTGGTTGATCACTCCTAGTCCTTGCGTTAAGAGACAGCGGAAGGCCTCCTCCATTTCATGCCACTTGCCATTTTGTAGATCTCTGGCAAAGCCACCTCTTCTCCAGGCTTCTAGACTAACTTCACACAACTCTTCTAGAAGAAAGACGTCTCTGGTGTTTTATGCCATGGCAAAAGCATCCTTTTTTGGAGTGATTTGCACGGCAACCGTATATTTCACCTTGTCACTTAACATGCAGCTGTGACTGCTGGACTTGTGCAGAGTTTGCATTTCCCAAGAGATCATGCAGCTTTGCATCATCCTCTTTGTGAGTTGGGGGGGGATGTAGTTAGGGGCGGAGGAGTGACAGTTTGGTGGGGAGACAGGTTCGGATGGTTTTCCCTGGGGTGTTAACATGGCAGAAGTCCTGCGTGTGCAGTTGCCGAAGGTCCATGGGCTGTTGCGTGTGCCCCGGCTGCGGGTCAACGCAAGCAACGCGGTATTGCTAAAATGCTTTTTCTGTCTGGTCTGCATGTTGAATTCAAAATCATAAGATCAAAATCAGCAGTTTCTATCTCAAGCACGTGTTTTCTTGTTTTGTTTTGGTTTTTGTTTTTTTTTTTAATAAAAAAAAAAGCCCATTAAGTAGTTTAATTGGGAGATGGTTGCTCTTGAATAAGCATTTTGAATTAATGAGCTGGTTTAGCAGGGCTTATGCCTAATAACGCTTTTTTGTCTCATGTGAGAGTCAGTCCTCACTTGTTTTCTCCCTCTTTGCTGCATTTGTGAGATGACCCAGGCTTTTATTCCCAGTAAGCCTTTGCTTGCTTGGGGCCATCAGGTGCTGCTGCCCTCCTACCTACCTCCTTCAGTGCTGTGCAGGCAGCTGGGAAAGGGTTAATCCCCCCTACACGGGTGTCTCCCCAATGCATGCTTAAATAAGAGTGGTGGTTGTCTTCTGCTCTGAGCTGTCGGAGCTCAGCTGAGGCCCCAGTGTGGATTTTACAGCCCCTTGGCTGCTCTCTGTCCTTACAAGTGCCTGGTGCCCTTGCAGACGTGGTATGCACGAGCATTACCCAGCTACAACCTGTGGGGGTTTCAGTCTCGCAAGGACTGTAGCTTGGTTGGGTTTTTTTTTTGTTCCATTTGCTGCTGAAAGTTGACTTTTTATCTTATCTGTGGTCTTTCACCGCGAGCTGATGTGGTCCCTGCTGTGATTTCTGCTGTGCTGCACTGCTGCTTCGGACCCACTGTGGGTTGCAGGGCTGCTGCAGAACAGCTGTGATCTCCGTCTGTTTTCCTGAAGCCTTTCTCCCTCCTCCCTTGCAGAAATAATGAGAAGTAGAGCCGCTTTGTGCAATGTGCACACTAGCTGCTGCTCTTGCTTTCTTTATGTTGATATTTATCTCTTCAAGGTTGGAAAAAAGCAACCGTAATGCTGTGATCTGACCTCCTCAGGCTCCCTCAGTTGGAGCCATATCCTCAGGTTGAGCTATAGCATCTTGTTAAAGATTTTTTTTTTTTTTTTTGTCCCTGATGCAAAATATGCCAATATTGGACCATTTCAGCCTGGAGGTGGCAGGTATCTGGCTTTCGTCTAAGTGCTTTTATTGCAGGAGCCTCTACCAAAGCTTGAGGCTGTATCCAGCACCTGTGGACCTCAACCAGTGTAAACTGTGTGCTGGTCCATAGACAATCGTAAATCCATGGTAGGTGCCAGCGGCCTGGCTCTCGCCTCCATGGACGTGGCTGTTCAGTGCAGGGTTTGTCCTTCTTGGTGCAGCAGCAGAGGCCAAATAATGAAACTGCTTCCAGCTCCTGCTGCTCCAAGGTGCCAGTCTCCCACTGCAGGGTACATGTTCCCAAGGGGTGGTTTCCTCTCGACTTCCTCGTCTTCCTCCTTGCAGCTTTTCCTTTTCTGATTTGGCAGGATTCCTCCTAACACATCATTATTGAGTTACTTTCTAAATAAGGAGCCTGAACTGAATTGTTTTAATCTAACAGGCAAGTGTATTTGCAAGTGCATCCCTGACACTCACCAGAAGCGCAGGGAATGGCAAAGCCTGAAACCAGCTTTGCACTGGACTCCTGTGTGTTGGACTTTGCCTGTTGTGGCACAGGCGTCTTTTGGCTTTTTGAATTAAATGTGGAATAACCTACCCCTTGTATGCTCCATAGGTGGCAATACCATTCTTGGAGCTCCATCAGGGGTTGAATATGGGTCAAAACAGCAGGAGATGGTTTCCACCTTCTCCAGGTTGTATCTTCCTCCTCCAGGCTGTTGGAGTTGCTCACAGGACTGAGATGCTAATGGTTTTCCGCTCCCATGAAAAATTAAAAGATTAAAAATTCCCAGCCTTTTTCTACATTGGGACAATCAAAGAAAATATGAGATGTTTTCAGGTTTTGGCATCCTCTCATGGATGCTATGGATGGAGCATCTCACGTGCAATGTTGCGGGGATGCTGGTGGCTTGGGTTCAACTCTTGGTCTTGTGTTGGGTGTAACTGAGACTGTTTTTCCATCATAGACTGGTGCAGTGCTCTGATTGCTGCAGAGCTCCTCCTCTACTTCTGCCCTCCTCTCCCCACAACACCCCGTTGCGGGCCTTGCTGTTTGAACAGCGGATCGCCCGTCTGAATGGATGTTTTCGCATTAAAAACTGTTGGCAAGTCAGTGATTTTTTTTTTTTATATATTTTTTTTTTCTTTCCCCAAAAACCCCGCCATCATGGGCTGGAAAGACTTCTCACCTGTTCAGTTTAATAGCAACGAGCTTCCAGACTGTGCTGAAAAATCTGCCCACAAGCCTATTTAAGAGAATAGGAACATTCTCCCCCTTCCACACTGTAAATGGATCAAGAGGGTATTTTCCCCTTCAAAAGACCTTGGGCAGAGGACTGCTAATACTGTTTCTATTCCAAACTCCGTTCACATGAGGAGGGACCAGGATGAGCAGGCAGACAGAGCAAAACCTCCATGGCCAAAGAGCGGGAAGCTCATCCGGTAGGAGATTATCCAGGAGTCAAATTGAACAGAGCGGCCAGAAAGGAGCTGATGCTGCTTGAAATCACAGGGACCTATCTATGCATGTCTGCATGACCAACGCCGAGGTCTCACGTCAAAGGGTGCTGGTTTGCCGTACCTGCTCACTCTCTGGAGATGTGGCAGTGATCAAAACTGGGCATCAGGGAACTCTCAAATACACCCTGCCTGGCCTTGGGTTAGAGGGTTGTCTTCATTTCCCATGCAGCTGTCAAGAAAGCTTTTGCTTCCTTAAAGACGTGTTATTTGTGCAATTTGTTCGTGATAGGTCCTTTGTGGAAGGACCTGAGTGTTGTAGCTTCAGATGCAAATTATTTAGTTGTCAGTGTGCTACATGCTCCTGCCTCAGGTTTTCTGACCCATATTTGATTAATGAAGTCACCAGTAAAATTTCTGAGCACCTAAGTCCCCGCAATTGGGGATTTAAGCATAGCTGAAGGTTAATGAAACTCAGGATTTGCCCTTCCTTTCACCCTCAGAAAAGAGCCGGAAGGCTCCCAAAATACTCCAGACGTCTTTGAAAATGAACCTCCCTGTTTGACTTCGTGTAACCAAAGCCCATGTTGCTAAACAGATTCAATGAAACTGAGACCATCTCCAGGTGAAATTCAAATTTGGTGATTTGTGACTAAGTAGAATAGAACAGAACATTTTCAGTTGGAAGGGAGCTACAATGATCAATTCAGGTATTGGGCTCCCTGAAAATTTCCCTGAATTTCTCCTCTGTACAAACTTTTCTTCAAATGAACATGGTTTCACAATTATATATAGTTTTATTCATTATTATATACATAATCACTATTATATGTAACTTTTATGGATACAGTCATGTGAAATACTGCATATTTTCTAGTAAGAAATAAAAAATGTAGACCTTGCTAAAAATATCAGTGTTGAATATTGTGCATGGTGATGGCAGGATAAGGCTTGTGCTCTGAACGGTGTCAGATTTTATTCAGGAGACATTTCCTCTTTTAAAAAAAAAAAAACTTAAGTCCCTCTGGAGAGCAGCAACACTTTCTCATGGAGCAAGATGCGGAAACCGGCTTGTCGCTTCTGATTTCATTCTGCGTAACGTGTGGAAGAGGGATACCAAATGCTTTCCCGCATCAGAAGACATTGGAGAAGCTTCGGGATGTCGCAGACTGTGCTGGTGTCTGTCTTCTGACCAACACTATTTGTCTGAATTCCCAGGAATGCTGCTTGTTCTTCAGAGCGGAAAAATGTTCTATTTTTGGCCATGGCAACTTTTTTTTTTCTTCTGGGAAAAAAAGTTTTAAACAAAGCATGGCAAGGGTTCATGTGTGTGTAGGTCTTAATAATGTGTAATGGGGATGGAGTAAGGCTTTGCAAACAGGCTTCAGGCAGCCACATGAGGAAGCTATTAATGCTCTACTTGCTAAGAAAATGCGTGGTTAAGTGGATGATCATGGAGAGCCTGGCATGTTGGAGGCAGACTTGGATATGTGGGATATGTTTGTTCCTGTTGTGGGTTATCGGTCAAGAGGTTGGTTTGTGCACAGCTCCATGTGTGATGTTCTCTGGATGAAGAAGTGTTTCCTTGTGTCCAACCTGAACCTGTGTATGGTGGTCTGGGGCTGTGGCCCCTCATATCGTCTGTTGCTTCCAGGGAGGGTTTGCCCCCATCCATCCGCTCCGTCCCTGCCCATGCTGCAGTTGGAAGCAGATGCCCCCAGTGTCCCCATGGCCAGACCCAACAAGCCTGTTTTCATTGCAAACCCCGAATTGCATGTGCGCTTACACAGGTTTAACCTTTGCAGGTAAAATGGAGTTAGACACCAAAGGTATCATTACTAAGAAGAACCAGGCTGGCTCGTCTGCTTCATGATGATGGCTTAGAGAAGGATTTGATTGACTTCTCCTGTGATAGGTGATGCCATGTATTAGAAGTGTTTTATGGATGTAGCCTTTTTTACCTCCTCTTTAAACAAAAACATCAAATAGAGAATTTCAAATGTGTACGGAGTCAGCAATGAATGAGCCCCAAACTGCTTTCCTTTTACAAACCGCCCTGCAAAAACTCTGGTTTGAGATCTCTCTGAACTACTTTGAAGTAGAACTAAAGCAGGAAGTTAATTAAAGCTGCTTTGATATCCTACAGCATGTTTTAACAGCTGCTTTGGAGGCAGCTCGAACAGTAAGAGCTAGCGTGGTTTAGCGCATGATCCTGAGAGTCGACGTTGCCCCTACCAAAATGCCTCTGCACGTCACGGTCGCAGCCGGTTGTTTTCTTTCCTAAGAGCTCAAACTCGCTTGCACGGGGACTTGGGAAAATAAAATGGCCAAACCTCATTGGACTGCTGCTTTTTGTAATTTTTTTAAAGTAATAATAATAAAAAATCCCTTGATGCTGTGGCGTTGCAGCCACAGTCTAAAATTTCCTTGTTTCTCACTTCTGTTTTCAGTTGTCTCTCTCCCAACTTCTCCACCAGGCTAACATTTTCCATGGCTTGTTTGCACTTAAATGACTTCCCTGGATATTTTAGAAAGAAATCATTGCAGGGAAGAACTCTGAGCTGTCTCTTCTTGGTGAATCATAGATTGGTTAGAGTTGGAAGGGACCTTAAAGATCATCAAGTTCCAACCCCCTGCCCTGGGCAGGGACACCTCCCACTAGACCGGGTTGCTCAAAGCTCCATCCAGCCTGGTCTAGAACACCTCCAGGAATGGGGCAGAACCTCTATATAGCCCAAAAGCAAAGGTGTTGACCCTCTTGGAGGAAAACCCTCATTGTTGCCAGCAAGCATGAACTGAAATCTTTTGCTGTGATGATTAATGGTTGCATTTGGTCAATGTGCTCTGTCATAAAAAAAAGTTGACTCTCCTGAAGTTTTTCCTTGCTGCGACTGTAACTTTTATCCTTCTTTCTTGTCTTTTGACTGATCTTTAAACTAATCTTATGGCTCGATTTTTGTTATTTTTGTTGTAATTTTGATTGAATGAGTGGTTCTTTGGAGATGCACACTACACAAGTCCTGCTCTTCATCTTATTCGTTGAAGCCCATCTACATGTCACATGAGAGGAAAGAATTGGAGAAACCACATATACTATTTGTTGTGCATGTGTAAATTCTCGTATCACCTCTCCATTGTGCTTCTGTCCATCTCATGATTTTAAGGTGGAACGAGAAGGCAGCATTAATGTTGGAGAAGCAGCCTTAGGCAAAAAGTCCTGGCTCAGCACTTCTGCTCTGTGCGGCGCCTTCTCGCTATGATTCCATCCTTCTGGACAGTGGGACAGTCTTTGTCGCAAACATAATGGAAAGGGCTGCACCTTTTTCTAGAACAGCAATTGCTCAGAGGTAGCACATTACCCTGGCATGGGAGTTCAGACTCATAGGATGGCTCTGGCCTAGGTGAAGTTCCATCACTGCTTTTACCCATGGTTCCCTTGGTTGTGTTCTGCTCACGTTGGGTTGATCTTAAGCAAAGTCAATGTCTGCATATAGAGTTTAAAAAAAAAAAAAAGTAAAAATTTGGTGATTGTGGAGAGTAAAAGAAAAAAAAAACTAAGAAAAAGGAGGGAGGGTTTCCAGCTTGCATACCTGAAAACAACCTTTTTCAGCTTAATGCGTGTGTACGTAAAATGGGGGGAAACATATATATTGGTCACACAATAGGACTGAAAGGATGACTAGCCTAATAGGGGGGGAGATATCCAGGATTTTTCATTACTCTTTGCTCCTCCTCTTTTGGCTTTGTGTGAGTTTTTAGGAAAACCTCTGGCCAGGGTTGAGCTGTAAAGATAGGGGCAGGTCAATGGAAGCTGCAAATCTGTGGGGTTCTGCTGAAGTTAGTCCAATTAACAGCAGTGGGACAATTGGGCAGAATTAGTGATGCACAAGACTGAATCGTGCATTCATCCCTGGGGAGGATGAGGAGCCTTGGCGCCTTTCTTCTGGAGGTGCATCCCAAGGTGAAGCTGGAGGATGAACCCCACCAAAGCTCCCGAGCATCTCTGCTTTCTCCAACTGGATCAGCAGCACTTCTGCTAACCCTTGTCCCCAGGCCCACCTGCCTTCTGCAATGACTCGAACAACATCTCCTTTGCTCATTAGTGACTCTCCTCTCCTGGTGTCCAGCCCGCACCTTTGCTGCCATTGATTAACAGCAATTTCCTTCCCTAACCTGGAAGCACGCACTGAATGGGATTGCAGTCTGGAAACATGGCACTGTGCATGCAGGTGCACGTAAATAGCAGGGACTCATTGCCCTCTTGGGCATCTTGGCTGTCTGCTCAGTCTGAAGTTGGGATTGCCTTTCAGCTGCTTCCCCTTGGAATATAACTTATTTAATGCCCCTTCATCTTTGAGTCCTAAATACAGTTCTCTCCTTACTTTCCCCCTGTTTTGCTTCAGGAGCCGTAGGGTCACTTAGCAGTGACTTCCCTGCAGCTCTCCCATCGCTGTGCAAAAACCCCTGGAAGATCTCCCTGGCTGGATGCAGACTGCAGTTATTCCTGAAGCCATAAGTATTTGCACCTAATTTAAAGTGTGCTGAAGCCAGGGCTTGGGGCTGGTGTTAATTACGTTTTGGAAATGAAGTACTTGTGAGCCGTCTATTTGGTTAGATGCAGTAACCAAAGGGATGATTGGGCGAGGTTTTTGGGAGGAGTGTGATATCTTTCTATGCTGTCTGATAGAGGGCTGCTCTTGGAACAGATGCTTTCTGGGGTGAAAATCGATGCTTTTCTTGCAAGAGTCAATGGAGCCTGCTACGAGTGACTCTGGCTGGATGGGCTCCAGCCAATGGACTGCAGGGTACGGGGGAAAAAGAGCAAGAAGGTGAAATACACCTGGTAAAAGTCACCACTGCTGCTTCTACAATCCTTGAGCTTGCTATTTAATACTATTAATTATTAATTCTATTTGTTGTGCTTTTTGTATTTTTCAGGAATCTTCACTGGTTTCTCCTGACATGGAAAACTAATGTCTGTTACAGTTTGTGAAACACGTAACTTGTATTTCTGGAAAGACAGGGAAGTTGTTAGAGTGTAACTGTACTTTTTTTACATAAATGATCTTTTGCACCTTTAATAATATTTTTTCACCCAGTGTCCCAGGGGTGATCTATGGCCCTTTAAATCTCCAGAAAAATCAGTTATATTCAAATGTTTTTTCGATTAGCAAGGACCCTTGGCCTGCTTCCCATGAGGGCTGGAGTGCAAGTGCGTGGACATCACCCACAGGCAGCCCTGGCTGAGGTTTACCTCTCTCGCCTGCTTGGGGCTGTCAAATCCCACCTCTCCCTAAAGCAGAGATGCTGTCAGTCATTGATGCTTTTCTCATCATCTGCAGCTGAGCCCTGTGCATGACTCATGGGGCGGGAGGGATGCAGCAGCTACATCAGCATCTTGTCGTTCCTTGTCCTCAAGCGCCAACACTATGAAGATGTTGGCACGTTGTCCATCACTACAGGAATGTAGTGCAGATGGGGATACACTGTCCCATGGGGAAGACAGAGCACGTCCAAGAAGGGAACTAGTCCTATGGGAAGTGATGTACCTGGGAGAGCTTGGGTTTGTGGGACATCAGCTCTCTCCTATTGAACAGACATGGTCGGTTGGTTTAATGCAGGGTGTGGCTGCATTAAACTATCTCCAAAAGAGGAGACTAAGAAAAAGCCGTGCCTCCGTGTAGCACAACATCATGACATGGGGGCAAACTGAAGCACCTGAGAACATGAAGGAATAATCTGGTGAAGTGTCTAGTAGAGGAAAGAGGATGGGGCTTAGTATCAGAGAGTAATTTAGGTCGTAGGACCCCCCCGAGCTGTCTGGATGGTCTCTAGTCCAACCCAATGCCATGGCCAGCTGTGAAGTTACTTCATACCAATGCTGCTAGCTTCTGCTTGCAAATGGCATTACTGAAATCAGGTGGGGTGGCTTTCCTGGGGTGTCAGACTGCTGATTTCGAAGACCTGCTTAGAAAGGCACTTGGCCTCCAAGATCCTTCCTCTTGCAAATGGTGTCTGTCACCAAGCTGCAGAAAATATGGAGAGGGAGGGGAAAAATTCTCTTGAATTCCTGCAGGTCAATGTCCTTCCAGGAAAAAAAAAGAGGGAATAATAGCACTTGGCTTACGCTAGAGAACAAACACAAAACCTCCCTGCCTGCCTAAATTGCCATCTGCAATAGAGGGAAAGGGAAGAGCGTGTTTACCATGGCAGGCTTGAGGGTGATGCAGACTGTCAGAATTATAAAATATTCTTGGAATTGCTAAATGTTATAGACAGTAATTCCACTTCAGAAAGTCTCCTGGTGCAAATGAAATCTGTTAAACGTTGGCTCAACACAAAATGAAACTGGGCATGGGTGTAGGATTTAGCTGCGGTTTGGTCCCAGTTTAAGGGGACTTGCTCAAGGATGTTTTACCAGATGTTCCAAAGCCTGTAACCTGGTAAGGAAGGCTGCGCTGGCGAAAAAGCCAGGTTGGCATAGAAGGGAAGTTAAGACAGCTTGTCTTCCATTCAAAGTGGAAACCAAACCAAGCCTTGAAACAATCTGCAACAGATGGAAATAGCAAACAGAGAGCCATGGATGTCAATGAGATGTTAAGAGTTATTCAAAATTGGCAAGAAAGTAAAAGTAAATGAGAAAAAATTTTGGGTCAGTGGGATTAAAAGGAGAACACAAATGCCCCTATCTCCCCTTCTTGCTGCCAATGTCACCATCAGGAGACCTGAGCCTTCAGGTAGGTAGAGTTGGTTCAGGGCTGATGAGGTTAAATGGTTGGGGTTAGACTTTAGAATATAAATTACATTGGGATAAATTGACCAGGAAAGTCTTAGAGTTTCTTAAGGAGAGAAAAATCTCCCTTGGGACCCCATGCCGGTGGGGGAGAGGCATGGTGGGCAAACAGTAATGTCCTCCTAAGTCACTATTTGAATGAAAAACAGCCATGAAAATGCATTTGGCTTTTGGATAAGTAGCTCCTGACAGATTTGAAGAAGTCTGAGGAGCAATGAGAGCTACCAAAACCCACTATTGAGATGGTGGCAGCTCCCAAAAAGGCTGCATGAAGACAACTCAAGCCATTGCAAAAATGCAGGTTGACCTGAGCCCTGGCACCAGTGAGGGGGCATAATGCAATTAATACCACTTGGTGGTCAATCATGGGAAAACACATAGTCCAGCCTTTTCTGCTCACGACCGGCAAGTTTTAACCATTGAATCTCACGCAGATGACAAACGTTTAGCTCCCATAAAGGCATTATATCTGTCCTCAAGATAGACTGAATGGGAGACGTTTGAACATGTCCGTGGAATGCATTAACGGAACTAAAACTGGCTGGTGAGTCTGGACATCTCTCTAATTGAAAATAATCAGAGGGTGTGATTCCCATAGTCTGGCCTGGGTTGGTTCTTGGCCATGTGCTATTTTCTTAATAAATAAATAAATAAATATGGTGTCATTTGCATTACACTTCTGTGCTGCTCTGCAGGGGAAAAGCCTTGCCAGCATCGTTTTCATGTTTTTATGAACTTTCATGCTGATGAGTTTTTTCCAGTGCTGGCTCTGGTCCCATGGCAGAAGTGCTGTTTGGTCACAGCACTGAGGCTGGCCGGGCTGCATCCAGCCCCACGTTGCACAACAGACGCGGGTCTTCTGCTGCTGCTCGGGCTCCCCGCCCCGCTGCATGACTTGCTCCCGCGTCCTGACACCAGCTGTTGTCATTATTGCTTCTTTTTTACCTCGCTCTGGCAAAGGCTTGTTTTGGAAGGCCCAATAAAAAAAACCCGACACCTTTACGGAAGTAGTCATGTAAATAAGATGTTGCACGCAAATAAAATCAAGATAGCACTCGCAAAGCCAAGTAATGCTGAATTCGGGTAAATCTTGCCAAAGTTGCCTGGTTTGTCTCCTAACACTGCTGAGGCTGGCTGCAGAGCTGAATAACAGCCTTGGGAGCAAGCCAACCAGATGCTATTCTTAAAGTAAAAATAAAAAAAAAAGCGGGCATGCCAGGATCCAGCATCTGCTAGTGGCCTTGGTGCCACAGGGTGAGGCATAGTGGGGAATAAAGCAGGGGATGCAGCTCTCCGCTCTCTGCTGGTACCCCCTCAGCTGCCAAACACCTCTTGAGAAACCTCTTGCATGGCAAACCCTGGTGTCCTGCTGCTGCCTATGGCAGGAGGGATGTCGTAGATGGCAGGAGTGTGCTGGGTCATTCCTTTTGGGACTGTAAATCAGCATTGATGATGGGGAATTAAAAGAAAAAAGCCTGAATAGTGGGATGGATGGCCTCAGCTGAACTTGGTTGTTTAGGCCAAAATCCCACTTGCACATCAACTTTAAATGGACCCTGAACAGGCATTTTTCGGTAGACCAAGACCTTGATGACTGTTCTGAGGGAAAAAAAGGCAGGATCTGCCATGACATCAGCCTGGATAAAGTTTAATGATGGAAAACCTTAAGGAGGCATCTTTGATGCCAACATTGCAGCTACAGCACATTGCTGGGGGCCGTGTCCAGGTGAGTCAGGGCATCCCTGAAGATGGAGATCCCCTGCCTCTTGGGAACCCCATCCCAGGGATGCCCCACTCACATATGGAATATCACTCTTTCCGATGCAGTGCTAATGCACCCAGGTAATAAACCTAGCAGCACAACTCTCAATGCTTCAATTTGTGTTTAAATTCCATAGAGGCTAGAAGTCTTGCTTATATCCAGCCTCCCTTTGAAAAATCAATGCTTGTAGAGTGGCAGAGTATGACCTTGTTGAACCATGATTCCCAAAGAGCAACCAAACCACTAATGATGGACATGTGGTTATCTTTGGATGTGGAGTTCCTATTACTTGGTTTTGTTTTCAGATTTTCTTGAGCAAGTTTGGCCATGGAGATCTGTGGGTTTTTTTCTGGATTTGATAACAAGGACAAAATTAAGGCATCAGTGTGGTTTGCTACTTGATTCAACAGACTTCTGAAAAATTTTCTCACAGTGGGAATTTGGGGGAAGGTAAGGGTTTGCCTTTCAAATGTAGTTGTGATAGAGTATGTAAAGCCATGAAGCAAGCATGCAGAAAAAAACCCCAAATATGCAGAAAATTTGTATTAAATCATGGGCTGGCTGCAGAATTATTTCCTTACTTGCTAAAATCTAGAATGACTCAGCCATCCTGTTCGGTTTTGACACTGAGGGTGCAGACTGGACTTGGTCTCCAGGAGGCTAGCAGGTCTAAGCCCGACTGAGATACTTCCAAAATGAGTTTGTCTTTAGAGGAAAAGCTGATGCCACTCATAAAGACACACTGTGATGATCTGGATAGCCCAGAGGAGAGAAGGCAAAGATGCAATATGCTCATATGACAAAATTGAAACGTGGGATCCATATGGTAGGTATTGAATGGAAAAAAAGGGATGGAGAGCTGGTAGAAGGAGAGCGATGCTGGAGCGGACCTGGGGTCCCAAGCGGTCACGAGCTGGTCTAGAGGCAGCGGTGAAGGTCAGACCTCTGCAGGGCTGCACTGGCCAAAGTGCATGCAGCTGATCTGGGGAAGGTATAATTCCCTCTGCTTGGCGCTGGGGATCCACATCTGGATACTGGGAACAGTTTGGTGCCCCCAGCACAAGAGAGGTGTCTGCAAACTGGAGCGAGTCCAGGGTAGGGCCCCATGGAGATCAGGGTGGGGAAAGTAACCCAGGGTTTTCTTTCAAGGGAGGAGTAAATGGCATTTTTTTTTTTCTTTTTAAGGTAACAGGCACAGTATTTTGAAATGGGTGTAAGGAAATCCTCCCTGCAATATGTATTTCTCTTCCACAAAATCCAGGGAACCTGTATATGCTTTTGTGTGTGTGTGTGCGCGCGCGTGTCGCCAGAGGTGATTGCAAGCATTTGTGCACAGCTGCAAAGTCAAGACACTGCACACTGGCTGACTTAAAGCATGGAGGCTTGAATGACTGATTTTATTTAGACAGTTTCAAATCCACTTACTTTCCAAATGTGCTGGTTGTGTTCATTTATTGACTTCCTTCTCCACCTAATTTACTGTGTGTCAGATGTTCACACCCAGGAAACGTGTGCTTGCATAACTGAAACTTTTGCAACTTGAATGTTCAGTGGTAACTTTGGCTTCTAGTCATTTTTTTTGTTTCATTTTTTGTTTGGGGTGGTTTTTTTGGTATTGTTTTTTTTTAATTGTGCTTTGCAGCCTCTGCCATGTGTGCAGATCTGTAGCAATAGTGTGCTGTTAATTCCTAGGCTGGGTAAAACAGACCCACTCTTTTCCTCCAACAGGTCATAAAACCTCTAAAAACCAGCCCTGTATAGCATGGGAATCGGCTGATTTTTTGGGGGGGGGTGGGTAGGGGGCAAACAAAGTATTTTGAGTGAAAATACAAACCAACGACAAGAAGCCAGGCTGCACAGATAAGAACCAGGTCTGCTCCCGTTTTGATTCTTGAATTCACTTGTTTCATTTGGACAATCAGCATTGTCTAAATAGCACAAACAAATACCTGTGGTAGCCAAGTGCACATTTCAAGTTCACTTATTGCACAACATATTAGAAAAAAATAATGATTAGCTCTATATTTTTAATAATACTCAGGGAACGATCTTGCCATGTACCCATAATTTCAGTATGAGAGTTTCATCGTTTGGAGGGTGCAAGTAAAGAAGAAACATGCATTGCATCCTGTAAAAGCATTGCTGGTTTTGATTTTTAATTTGCAGCTAGTGTTTCCCAGGGCATGACCGTCCTCGCTCCTGTGTGCATGAGCAGGGGTCTAATTCCCTGTGCAGGGATCTACCCGCCCTGCTCCCAGCGCTGCTCTGTGCTCTCCCAGCTCCTCGTGCTGCAGGAGCTCAAGGCCAAGTTATTCATCTGCACAAGTGACCTCTCCCACGCAACCAGCCCTGCTACTGGGTCTTGGGAGATTATGACTGCATCAATGGTGCTGAACTGCTTATTTTTTGGAGTATTGAGTACTCCAGCACTAAGGGAAAACCCTCAGCACTGCCTATGCAGATGTGAGGACATGAAGAGTCTTGTCTGAGCATTTTGACTTGAGACAAACATGACATAATTTTTGAGCTAATGTGGAGTTTCAGTGCAAACCCTGTACGGTGGAGGGTAAGGGGGCTCTGCTTCCACCTCTTGGTGAAGAGAGAGAACAGCCAAAGAGCCACAGCACCCTGTTGAGTAGATGCTCACCTGGAGACCTCGAGCTGTCCACAGAGAAGGGGAAAAGTGGGGCACAGACCTCAGAGTTCTAGCACAGGTCATCCAGAGACCAAGGGGATCTTTGTCCCCATTTGCTGCTTGGCTAGAAAATGCCATGGCTGCCCTGGTCCTTCGGCAGGACCAGACTCCTGCTGGTGGGGAGGTTGCCCAAGTCCATCCTGGGGCTCCCAGGCTGGTATTTGCTGTTGCCTGTCCAAGTGGGATTAGCAAGTTGTAGGGGAACGTATCATTTGCCTGTGGATTTAAGGAAAAAAGAAATGCCCTGTTGTCTAAGCTAGTATGAACACACTGTGGGAGCTACAGGGAGCCACCAGGTAGGACAACTTCTGCTCCAGAGTTAGCATCAATTGTTCTTCTTATGGAGATCTGATGTTGCATTGTCTTGGGCAGCATTCGGAGAGAGAGGCTATTTGAATGACGCTGTCACCATCTGCTAGAAGGCTTACAGTGTGGTTTCCTACTGAATCCTCTCTAACCCAGGGAGCAGAGCACATGTTCCACTGTGGACCTAACTCATTTGGAGACAGTTACAGTTCTTGCACACTTTAAGAGCAAAATTATTTCCAGATTAAACATGCATATCTGAGGCATTATTTAGAGCATGCAATTCATTGCTTTTCGGCTGATTGCAATCTTAAAAGAATAGATGCATATAAAGATATGAGGTGAGATGGGTTAAGATTGCAATCCAGTGAGGTGTTGAAACATGTGCAGTGATGAGAGAGTTACATGGACTTTACTGGCTTCTGTATTTAATAGTTGTACAGATACAGCTTTCCCCAAAGAGAAGCACTGACTTGCAAGAGCCCTCCTTTTCAATAAGCAAAACTGCTGTAACAAATTCCTGCAATGCTAAACAGGCTTGTATCTGCCATATGGTCACACGCGCTGTCATTGCCTCATCTTTAGAAAACTGTGTGATGCTCTGGAATGGCCCCTGAACACTGAATTGTGACGAATTGTGGTTCTAAATTTGCAATAATGCATCATAGCTGGTTCAATATCGGTACCTTGCTTAGAGAACAGTGCAAGTGTTGCCTGCCTTTGTAGGACGCTGAAGACCTTATCTGAAACCACAAAACAGAACAACTCTGAAAAAGAACTTGTGCCCTGGCAAAAAATGTGGAAATAGGGGCTCGTCAGATCTTTGCTTAGGATGTGCAGGGTGCAACACTGTGTTTGCTGCACAGTGAATAAACGCTACAATGCAAAATAACACAAAGGGTCGGTGGTGGAATCAGAAACACAATTTATAACCTGAGCTGGGTGAGAATGAATTACTGGTGATGGGTAAAGCTTCCCCATCATCAGGGAAAAACGTGCCCCAGAACAGTAAGGTGACCAGTGAGAATACAGTTTGGTGTAAGCGGTTCCCCAAGCAGAAGGTTTAGAGCCCAGAGCACTTTGCAGATGATAGCCTAACCGAAAGGATTGCGGAGGCAGGGTCACAAGCTTGGAAGTGAAACTGGAAGTAGGAACACCAGCCACAGGGGTTTGGGAACTTCTACTCTGTGGTTGGTGGTGGTGGTCAGAGCCCTCACAACATGCAAATTCCTCAAAGGAAATGCCTCAACCACCAGGTCACGTTACCTTGCCAAGCTCAATAACTTAGATGTAATCACAAGATTCAAGAAGTGGGATCTCAGGCTGGGAAGAAGAGGAGAGAGTTATATCCCAGATCAAGTCGTAAAAAGAAGGTGGAAGATGTAGTTTTAAGTCCATGGACTGACTTATAGAAGGAATTTAAGTCAATGTGTCCTCCCAGAACACTTCTAAGCACCAGGCTGCTGCTTATTCCTACATGCTTCTATGAAAAGCTTCAGTTTTAATAAATCTAAATTTTTCCAAGAACATCACTTTGTCATGAAAAAATCCTCAAAAGAACCTGAAATCATAGGCTTACTAAGAGACGGTGTGAATTATTTCCACATGGTGGGACTTCTTACAAGAATTCAGTGAGTTGTTTTGGTGTGAGAGTTCATTAGCCTGTGGCCATGCTCTAACCACAGGGGTCTTCTGGGCCCTTATTCCTGCAGCTAGGCTGGTCTCCTGGGTAGTGTGGAGATTTATGAACTGCTCCTGTCCTCCTCACCATTAGGGTTTCATAACTAACTCGTGTTCTCCCAGTGCTCATACGTTCAACTTTTTTGGGGGGTAGCAGAAAATTACTGTTCTCTCTGAAGAAATCCCAACACTTGCTGATGCTATCTAGCATTTTCATATTTCTCAAGCTCATTTTGTGGTCCTGTGCAAGCGTGCGTCAAAGTATCTGGGTTTTGGTACACCACAGACATCACCTGCTTTTGAAATACTGATAACTTGAGGAAGGAGTTTAAAATCCAAAGGGCATAAATAGCTGGAAAGGAAAGCGTGTTGCTTAGAAATCAGGGGGAGTTGCCCATTTTCCTTTTCAGAGAAGAATAGGGATTTTCAGAATTTGGTCTGGATGTGGTTGGGTGGTGTTGGAAGCTGGGCTTTGGTCCCAGGGGAAATCAGCTTGGAGCTAATCAGCTCTACAAAACCTCCATATTTATTTGGTACACTTACTCATTTTTTATTCTTTTTTTCTCCTATCCTTTTCTTTTTGTTTGATAGAATTTCTCCCCCTCCCCCAACTTCCTTTGATATCCATAGCAGAAAGAACAGCCTTTATAGCAGCTGCTGAGGGAGCGAGACAAGGAGCAGCTGAGGGAACACTTCGTCCTTCCAGCATCATAAAGCTTGACTCTGGTGGTGCTCACTTCAGGTGACTACATTGATGGCATAGGTGACACAAATGACTCACAGATGACTGCAATACTTAAGATTTCTTACAAGGGGTTGATATGAGGTGAAGAGAGAGAGAGGAAGGAGAAATCTTACACAACTGTGGACTGGTTCCTTGAGGGTGATGAATCATAGAATCATAGAATCTTACACAACTGTGGACTGGTTCCTTGAGGGTGATGTAGAAGTTATTTGCCTGGGAAATTCTCCCTCTGGCAAGGCTTAGCCTTAAAGCAAAATATTCTCAGGCCTTCTTCTAAACTTGTGAAAGCCAAGATGACCAACACGTGCAGCAAACTGGGCATTTCCTGATGTGTGTTTGAATGCAAATGAAGACTTTATTTAATGTGCCAAACTGCTGTGACAGCTCCTCCAAAACTAGAATTAAGCTTGTGCACCCAGACCATCCTACAACTACTTCTGCAGGAATTTGTTCAGGTCTACAGGATCACAACTTTCAAGCTTTCCCTGTCCTCTGTTGCTCATATCTCCTTTGGAGGAGCAGAAGAGCTTCAGAAGAGCTGGCTATTGTTCCTGTAGCTGTTAGTATTTTTGCCATCTTGTTTCGGAAGTGCAGCTTGCCCATTCTCCTGCCCTGGTGCAATTTGAAAGGGTGGATGGATTCAGGAAATTCCAAAATGATAGTATCAAACACAATTTTCATCCCTTAATGCTTGTCACGAGCCCAGAGACATAAGCATGGCTGTAATCCCATGGGTGCTACAACAGATGAGACAAAGGCGTAAAATGACATTGGTGGAATTACTTTAACCTGGTATTGGCAATGCTAAGCTGTCAGTGGGTAACCTGTGTACATTGAAAAAATGTGAGCAGAGAAAATGACACAAAAGCTCAAGATTCCCCTGTTTCCTGAGGCAAAAGCTTTGGCTATGCCAGAGGTTCAAGTACCTTTGCATTTCTTGAGGCCTAAAATTCACATCTGCTTTTAGTGGATGGCACCTAATCTTAACGTAAGCAAACACTTTGGCATGTTACACTAAGGCTCTCTCTGGATGGTGTTGCAACGTCCCTTGGGCTGTGGGAGAAGCGCTTGAAATATGCATGTTTGAGCAAGTTCAATGCAGCTTGCGTTTGCTGGTGCCTGACTTCCTTCCTTGGATGAAATCAGAGATTTGTGGGTTCTAATAACGTGGCAGCTAACCAACTTGGCATATAGAAACAAGAAGGGCGCGTCCCTGTTCCAGTTGCATAAAAATGTCAGAGCATGTGGAGGGTAGATGAAGGTAGAAGGAAGACGTAATTTATTTTCTTTCCTTCAGACTGAATTGTGTTTCTTGTTCCTGAGAATGCTTTCATAACTGCAAGCATATGGTGAATATTTCTGGGCATCAGTAGAGAGTTGGGGTCTGAACCTGTGGCATTCAGGGGAGAAAGCCTTCTTGTGGCAAAATTTCTTGATATTTTAAGACAAGGAGCAAAGGGGATAGATGTCAGTTATGGTTATTGGTGTTGCTGATTTATTGAGTGAATTTGTCCCAACCTTTCCTCCAGCAGATGCTGTGGTCACTTCTGACCACAGCAGTGGTTGGGTGCCATGAAGCTGGCGTGCAATGGGTGTTCGTCACTGCTAACCACGTGATGACCTGACTGGCCCATGGTGATCTCAAAGAACAAAACTAGTCCAGCATGGGCTGTTCTTTTTTTTTCTTCCCAGCTTTTTGACACGCTCGGAGTCATGTTTTTGAGCCATACCCTGTGGCCATGTAAACTAGATGTTTCCTTCTGACAGCAGGAATTGAGACTGCTGTAACTACTGGTTTTCAGGAGCAGAGGCTTTAAAACAAATCATCAGAAGTTACATAACTTGTTGTAAAACTGAGAGTTCATGTTTTACTTGTTACTGTTATTCCAAATGTAACACTGGAGAGCACTTCAACATCATTGTCACAGCACTCTTCCCTATGAGGAAAAAATGCCTTCGGTCTGCTGGGAATGACAAACAATGCTGGCAAAAGGAAAGTCAACAAGGCTACAATCAAAACGCTTGTATTTATAATTGCTTTTATCGTGGTCCCTGGAAGGCTCCTGTTGCAGATGCAGGGTCCTGTAGGGTTCAGTGCCATGCATAAATAGAACAGCGCATGATCCCAAAGGGTTTGAGCTACGTGGGACTCCTCCACTGGCCAGATTGACACTGACATGCTTGGAGACCATGTCGCAGACATATTGCTTTTAAATGGAAAAAAAAAAAAAAAAAAAAAAAAAAAGATAGATTTCTTTTTCAATTGCAAATTAAATTTTTTCCATCTTGTCAACGGCTCTTGGATAGCCACTGCAGAAGGATCCCTTTGGTGAGACAAAAAGGCTACAAAAATAATAGAAATGAACGTCTGCAGCTGAAAAGCTTGACGGAGACTTGAAAAGTTTGCTTTGGGTGGGAGCCAGGTCCTGCTGAGGTCTGCAGCAGTTTTGCTCTTGGCCTTGGTGGGGCCAGGCTTTCACCCTTGGAGGTGCTGTCCTGAGAAGGAATTTACCCTAAAATAATTTTCAAAACCTATATTGTTTGACTCGCATCCAAGCATTTTTTTGAGACTGAGTGGCTTTGTGTTTCTGATTGACTCAGATTGCTTTTCTTAGCATCTTCCAGGGGTGAACTCTCAACAAAGGGACAAGCACAAGGGAGGATCAGATGTGAACAGGCCCGCTGCCAGCTTTCTAAACCAACAGCTTCTTTAATTGTGTGAACATAAGGACTTCTTGGTTGTCTGCTTAAGCTGTATATTTTTGGTGGGAGATGAGCCTTGGAGACTAGCATATCAGATCAGGTCATGGCCAGGATCTGGAGCATAGCATCTTTGGGAAATCCTTCCTTCCCTTCTGCAGATGTCCTGTCAGAAAACTTTTTTAAAGAGGAAAAGAGAAACGTAAAAAAAGAAAACCACCACTTTGATTTCAACTGCATGTGCATGCTCTTCTTGATTATTTTCCCCTCCTGTTTCGGAGCATGGTGTCAGGAAAAGCAACTTGTTCAATTCACAACCCTGAAACCCCTGGAGATGCAAGCCCGGGGTTTTCTCTTGCTATTAAGACCTGCTCTAGTATCACTTTTAGGCAGTACATAATTATCAAGATTTAAGGTTTGTCTCCTGAAGTCAATTGGTTCCACAGCAGACCCTAAAAAATTAGTATTTTTTTTACTGAAAGAGAGTGTGAAACCATTCTAACAGGTTTATTTTTGAAAACCTTGAGAACTGTTTAAGAAATAGATTTATAATGTATAGGCTCTGTTCTGCTGTACTTGAAGTTGTCCAGCATGGTATGAATGATTTAGACTTGAAAAAAAAAATTAATCTGTGAATCAGTGAGTGCAATACAGGGGCTATCAACCATCAAGAGGCTCCTTTAAATCTCTGCTGAGCTGTGCTCTTTAAAAACTGTGTGTTTGTGTGAGGAGGAATAAGAAGAATAAAAGAAAATCTGAGAAATTTGGGGGGTGTCATTTTTAGAAAAATGATTTCTTTTTGCTAGGAGAACTTTTATTTTCTCTGCTCTAAAATAAAGCAATGATATGGTCCCACTGTGCCTCAGGCTGTCCGTTTAAAATAAAGGATGGGCTAAAAAGATGGGCCATCTGGAAGCCAGTACAGTTTGACATGGAGGAGCATCCTTTGGATGTATTTTTGAATGCTGGTCAATCCACTGAGGGCTTTTAAAAAATATATATTTTATTTTATTTTTTTTTATTTTGGTGAGTTGATGGCAACTTCTCAGAGGCTTTTGCTTCATGTTCTAGTCCTGGTTGCTTCCTTCCTATTTCACAACGGTCTGAGAGGGAATGCTGGGACATGGCATTTCTACCTAGAAGCAGCTTGCCTGCTCCTGCTATGACTATCACCAAAACCATCTCTGTGGAGAATGAAGGGTGAAGAAAATGAATTTTCTCTTGGGTTTGGGGCTTTATTTTGTTGTTGTTTCCCTGTCTGGTTTCTTCTGTAACCAGGACAGTGCTTTGCATAGCTGGTTTCACTGTTGTGATAAGTGCCAGTCATGCTTCCTCTCCCATGCAGGGGTGATGGACAGTCTCACCTTTGCAGGGGTGGTGGTGGGCACTGCTGTAGCATCTGCTTTTCCTGAACTTTTGGGCTGAAACTGCTTCCAGGAGTGGGGATTGACTGCTGGGTCAGTGCTCTCCAAACTTTTTTGATCATGCACGCTTATGTGCAAAATATTTTTGAACATGCTCCTCCAATGTATATGTATATAGTTATTTATAAATTACATACATGTGCTACTGAAATCCTAATATTTCTTCCTGGGACCAATGGATCATCTTTCACATCCCACTTTGGAGATCACTGCTCTAGGCAATGAAAGCACAAGGGGAGGCAGGAAGCTGGTGGCACACGCTTGGCCAGATCTCCTCTTTACCAGGGCACAGTAAGGTCTTCCTCCGT
>KZ505968.1:171852-258368 GCA_002844005.1 Limosa lapponica baueri
AGGTTTCCTGCCTCCTTTGCCTGATTTCTTGCTCCTAGGGATGCACCGATCTTGAGCTTGGAGGAAGTGGTGCTTAAATATTAACCAGGTCTCTTGCACCCCCTTCCTTCTAGAGCCTTAGCCCAATGTTTGTAAGCAGTTTGCTTATGGGTGCATTGAAACAAAATAGGTACAAAATGTACTGTGAAACCTTGGTATGTAACTTCAAGGTCCCAATTTTTTCACAGAAAGCTACTCCAAGGAATTTCTCTTGGTTTCCCTGCCAAATTTTAAGTTTCCGCACTTGAGGTGGGGCATAGATGGCTTTTAAACAGGGGGAAAGTTCCTCTGTGTTATGCTTTGGAACTGCTGACCTTTAAAAAAAAAAACACAACTTTGAAAGCTGTAGGACAGATAGCAAACTACAGAAAGGGAAAAATATTAATTGCCTGCCCCATTCCTGGTTTTGCTGTTGGACTTGCAACCTCACTTCTGGTTGCAAAGGTCACTTCTGCCATTGACCTTTGATCAGGCTCCCAACTTAACTGTGGGAGCTGCCATCCTGGAGTGGCATGAAAAGCATGGGTGAAGAAGCAGTAAGGAAATGAGCCCTGGAAACCCCCTTGGGAGCAGGGGCCACATGAGTCTGATGCCCTGTGCCAGCTGCATCTTCAGGGTCTTGGCAGTGGTCTCCAGTTGTTGCAGTGCTGCATTGCTAGCAGCCCCTCTTTTGAGAGCTGTGGAGTGCCCAAGCCAAACGAAAAACATCCCAAGCATTACTTTTTCTGAAAAAGTGTTACCTCCTCAAAGCACTAGGGGTAGGATTGCTGTGCCGGCTCTGGGGATTTGGGAAATTCATAGAGTGCTTGGATTCCCACTAAAACTTCTGCTGCTAGCATGGGAATCCCCACCAAAAATAACTTGTAAGGACTTCTTGAATCTGGGCAAGGCATGCCATGTAATCCCCTAGGAAGCAGCCAGTGACTACAGCCCATTTTCCAAAGGTAAAATGGTCTCGTGTTTCCTTTGGTGGATAAAAAATGTGTTAATCCTTTCCATTTTTGGTTCAGAGCGAGCAAGTTACTTTTCCTAGCAGCAATGTATATTGAAAGGTTACAAGCGATGCATGAGGAGCGTGGAATAAATCCTGCTTGGCTGATGTTCAGAAGCTTTTCTTGGGTACACTGTGTCTGCTTATGGCTGCTGACAGCCCTGTACGCAGCGTACAGCAGACACCACTCCAGTATAGCACAGTTGCATGTCACCTGGCAGAATCGTGGGTGAAAACTACTGAGATTCAAAGACTGGTGTGAGAGTTTCTCCCCTTGAAATCCTTAGGAAACAGCAGGTGGGACGGTTCAGATGTGCAGCCTCCTGCTTATGGGTGAGTGTTTTGGTGCACGTGTCTTGCCTGCTGCCGTTCACGCAGGGCTGGTAGGTTTGCTTGTATGTACTGTTGATGAGGGTGCCCAGAGAGATCTCCAAGCCCTCATTACAAGCCTTCATGGTGCTCTGGACCTGTCTGTGCACCACTCTGCTTTCACCTGTTCAGTTTGTGATGCCTGATGCTGCTTCCTTCTGAAGGTGCTGACAGTTCCCATGGGCTCAAAAAGAGAGCAACCACAAAAGATAGATCCACTTGGGATAGATTCATGGAAGAAAAGTCTGCATGGAAAACTACTAATTATGTTGATACCGCCTCTAATTGGTGAAGGACCTGAGCTCCAAATATACAGCTTTCTGGGGCTGTATAGCTACATGCTTGCACTGTTCTTCAATAACAAGTACCTATTAGTGACTGCTAGTGAAGGCATGATAAGGATACAGGTTTCAGCTGCAGAGATTGTTTTCTTCTTCTGCATCTTCCTGGGAAGTCCTTCTTCAGTGAGAAGGTTGGCAAACAGATAGAAATGTGCCCAGATTAGGAGAAAACTCAGAGGAGCTGTTGGAGGTGGAGCTTGGGACAGTGTGCAGGAAAAATAGGATGGAGGATTTTTGCCCTATGCCCAGATCTCACACTTGGCAGGGCTGGGAAAAAAGCTTCTTTGAAGACCTTCCTTCAAGACCTCTCCCCTTGGATCTCTTTGGAAGTCAAACTCTAATTTGGTGGATGTGAATGTGATTTTTTCCTCCTGGTCTCTTGGCTCAGTAGAGACCAGCATGGCCCATGTGTCTGTAGGCATCCTTGAGTTGACTTCATTGCCTATTCTCTTGCAGGCCTGTGTTGGTTAAACCTACAGCCTTTTGTGCTTTTCACTCAAAGATGCTTGAGGGCAAAATGCACAAGCAGCCTTGTGGAGCATCACTCTCTCTCTGGGGAAGCTCTTTCTCTTTGAATGCCAGACCCAGGTTCCTTCCTCTTGCCCCCGCTCCCCCTCCCTTCCCGTCCCCACCACGCCTTGTGTTTGTTTTCTGCAATGGCATCAGCTATCACTGGCAAAAACATAAATGTGCCAGAGACAACATTTTTCTTTTACAAAACAGACCCAGTGCTCTTTCACAAAATTTGCTTCCTAACCTGAGCAAAAGACCTGCCACCAATGCCCCTTGAATTAACACGCTCAGAGGACAGACTTCGGGAGACATCCCAATTTGGCTGAAAACAGCAAGAGACATGCATGTTGACTTCATCGGGAAGTCTCTGTTACTGCAGTCTTGCTGCACAGATCTTTCAGCTGTCCGAATTCGCTTCAGAGATGTGGGCACTGACTCTGCAAGCTGATCTTGTGACCAGAGGTGGGACAACCAAAGAGCAGGAGGGGGTTGTCTGCAGGTCTTATAGAAAAAGCGTTGGATGCTTTCCTACCCATTGACCTATTTTTTTCCTTTTGGTAGCAAGTGATGGGTCTCAAAGATAAACACAGCTTATTTATTTAGAGAATTCTTGTTTAAAAGAAATAAAAGAAACAGGAGAAAAAGCAAACCACAAGTCTGTGTTATCAAATATTTGGGAGTTTGGGGCCTGAAAGTAAGGGATGGAGCCACAAGTCTCAATAATCAGATACAGCTTGACAAATGAATATACATGCTGAGTAACTCCGTGACAGTGACAAATGCTCCTTGTGCGCTACCCTGTATTTTATCCACAGAGATTTTTTTTCAACTTTCAATTAATTTCTAGATTTGGATTCTTTGATCCAAAATTCTCTTTCATCAAAGTGCTGATGCTTGAGAAGTTTGGTGGAGCTGGTGAAGCATGCTTGCACCAGAGATTTGTGCCAATATAAGTTACACCTGTAATGAAGGGTCAGCAGCTCATGGTTTGGGATGTCTGGAATAAAGACCACACAACATCTGTTTTTTCCCAAGGGTGTAGCTCTCTACATGAAAACAAAGTCCACCCTTGCCTTGAACTCAGGCAGTACTAGTAGAGGAAAAGCACACTCATCTGTTGGGGAGGATCACATGGGCTTCAGATTTTGGTGATGAACTTCTCAGCGAGTGCTGAGAGAACTAGTAGATGTTATCACTGGGCCACTCTCTATCATCTTCAAAAGGTCATGGAGAACAGGAGAAGTACCTGAGGACTGGAGGAAGGCAAATATCACTCTAGTCTTCAAAAAGGGCAAGATGGAGGACGCAGAAAACTAGAGGCCAGTTAGTATCACCTCTGTCCCTGGGAAGGTAATGGAGTGATTCATTCTGGATGTCATCTCCAAACACATTGAAGAACAGGAAATTATTGGAAGTGGTCAACATGGATTTACCAAGGGTAAATCATGCTTGACCAATCTGATAGCCTTCTATGATGTTATAACTAGATGGCTGGATGAGGGGAGGGCAGCAGATGTCATCTACCTTGACTTCAGCAAGGCTTTTGACACTATCTCCCATAACATCCTCATTAGGAAACTGAGGAAGCGTGGGCTAGATGAGGGGGCAGTGAGGTGGATTGAGAACTGGTTGTATGACAGGACTCAGAGGGTTGTAATTAATGGAGCAGGGTTGAGTTGGAGGCCTGTAACCAGTGGTGTCCCCAGGGGTCAATACTCGGCCCAGTCCTGTTCAACATATTCATCAATGACCTGGACGAGGGGACAGAGTGTATCCTCAGCAAGTTTGCTGATGATACCAAACTGGGAGGACTGGCTGACACTCCAGAGGGCTGTGCTGCCATCCAGCATGATCTGGACAGGCTGGAGAGCTGGGCAGAGAAGAACCTAATGAAGGTCAACAAGGTCCTGGGGAGGAAGAATGCCAGACACCAATATAGGTTAGGGATGGACCTGCTGGAAAGCACTTCTGAGGAAAAGGATCTGAGGGTCCTGGAGGATCGTAAACTATCCATGAACCAGCAATGTGCCCTTGTCGCCAAGAGGGCCAATGGAATCCTGGGCTGCATAGGGAAGAATGTGGCCAGTAGGTCGAGGGAGGTCATTCTCCCCCTCTACTCTGCACAACTGCTGCTCTCCCCTCATCCAGCCATCCAGTTATAACGTCATAGAAGACTATCAGATTGGTCAAGCATGATTTACCCTTGGTAAATCCGTGTTGACCACTTCCAATAACTTCTTGATCTTCAATGTGTTTGGAGATGACATCCAGAATGAGTTGCTCCATTATTTTCCCAGGGACAGAGAGTAGTTGGCCTGTAGTTCCTTGGGTCCTCCTTCTTGCCCTTTTTGTAGACTGGAGTGATATTTGTCTTCCTCCAGTCCTCAGGCACTTCTGTTCTCCAAGACCTCTCAAAAATGATGGAGAGTGGCTCAGCAATAACATCTGCCAGTTCTCTCAGCACTCATGGGTGCATCCCATCAGGGCCCATGGACTTACGGATGTCTAGTTTGGCCAAGTGGTCTCTAACCCAGTCCTCCCCAACAGAGGGAAAATCTTCCTCTCTCCAGACCTTCCCCCTTGTCTCCAGGGTCTGATGCAACCCAGGATGCAGCTGGCTTTCTGTGCTGCAAGTGCACATTGCCAGCTCATGTTGAGCTTCTCATCCACCAACACCCCCAAGTCCTTCTCCTCAGGGCTGCTCTCAATCTATTCTCCTCCCAACCTGTATTTGTGTCTGGGATTGCCCTGACCCAGGTGCAGGACCCTGCACTTGGCTTAGTTGAACTTCATGAGGTTCACACGGGCCCACCTCTCCAGCCTGTCCAGGTTCCTCTGGATGGCATCCCTTCCCTCCAGAGTGTCGACCGCACCACACTTGGTGTCATCAGGAAACTTGCTGAGAGTACACTCAGCAGAGGGATTGACACTGTCCATATCACCAACAATGATGTTAAACAACAGTGGTCCCAGTACTGACCCCCTGAGGAACACCACTCATCACTGATTTTCACTTGGACATCAAGCTGTTGACCACAACCCTTTGAGTGCAACCATCCAGCCGGTTCCTTATCCACCAAGTGGTCCATCTGTCAAATCCATGCCTTTCCAATTTAGAAACCAGGATGTCATGTGGGATGTTGTCAATCTTTCTGCCACCTCCATTTCTGCTCCACAGAATCAATACAGGACTCACCTAATGCAAGGATATACATTTCATTATTCCACCACTTACTAGTTCCAGACCTACCAGTAAAAAGACACCCATGAGATGTACTTGCATTTGATTGCTTGTTTTTTCTTGGAAGCAAAGGAGAATTTCCCCTTCCTGAATTAGAGCCCATGCTCCCCAGGTGCTGCCTGCAGCTTGGGATGTGAAATCCTTTTCACCCCGTGGGCAGGGTAGGCTTCTGGTTACAGTCATACAAATCTCTCTGTACTGTTTCAGCAATGCCCCATGCACCTGCTGTGATGAGTTCTCAGGCTGGCATCTCATTTGTGCATGCCTGAGCTTTGGTCTTTACCAGCCGTGCTAAATGTGGTTAGCTGTACAGAAACTCAGTGTTGTCTCTCAAATACACTGTTTATCACAAGTAAGATTTCAAGCATTTCCAGATAATCGTGGTTTCTGCCTGTCTAGCTGGTGTTTCAGCCATTTGTGTTGTGGAGAAAGACACCACGTTTTGAAACTGGCTAAGTCTTGCTCTTCTTCTGATTTGTGCTTCTCAGAAACCCCTTTTGATTGCTCCCTTCGCTCTGCCTAATGGACACAATGTTAGCTGCCATGTTTCATGAGTTGCAGTTGATGATCACTGCTGGACTTGTTTGCTTTTCTCTCTTTCTGTTTTAAGCCTATCCTGCTTAAGTGTATCCCTACAGGTGCTTCAATTACCTCTGATCAGTCCCTGGCCCCGCTCCTTTCATTGGGGCTCCCTGAATGAAGAACTGGTGTTCATCTGTTTTCCTTCTTTAGTTCTAAGCTGGTTTGAAGGACTCATACGCATGTGCTTGGCTGGACTCCAGATACTGCCTCTTTCCTGCCCAATAGGTTAAAAATAAAACCAAGACACTCCAAACACACAAGCAACAGTTGAGTATGAGCCTAGGGCCTCATCAAACTTGGGAGCCACAGCTTGGCATCCAAGCACAGGAGGCATCCAAGGATACATCCAAGGCAGTGAGACTGATAGGATTTTTCAGGCCTATGGTTTTGATCCCGTGCCATGCCCAGTGTCTGGTTTGTAGTTTACATCGAGGTCTCAAAACTTTTTCCCGCTCTTTTGGCAAACGGAGAAGATGCTGACCTGTGCTTCAGCCAATTGTCCATTGACTTCTCTTTCTTTGGAAGCATGGCATCAGTTCAGGCGGGCCAGTTCCTTTCATTTGCCTACAGATTTAGCCCCAGAGACTTCCTTGCTCAGTATTTACTCAGTGTAAGTAAGCTTGAGGTGGTATTAAAGAGAGGAACAGACTGTGGGTTTGAGGCCTGCTGTTGTAACTTGCTTTTTCACTGCCCAAGTCCAAGTGACTTGGATGTCTGTGAGACATTTCCACATGCTCTCATGTTCCCAGAACCTTTACACTAGTGTGTCCAGATTTCTGGGTAGGAGATCCTGAGGTACAGGAGAAAGGATTGGAGGTGGCCTTGAGTCAAAGTGAGCATGGATGGGCTCCTGACACTAAGTACTCTGGGCAGGGACGAAAAATTGCCAGTGCCATCATGAGTTCTTAGTTACAGTGAAGCATTTTGCATGGTACTCTGAAAAAGACAAATCTAAAAACCTCAACTACTTCAAAATTCACATCCCAAACACAGAAACTTCTGCTTGCTTTCCCTGGCAGAAGCAAACCAGCTGGGATTTGTTTCTCTGAATATCAGTCATTAATTGCATTTACTGCTTGTTTATCTTGCCAAACATCCAGTTTGTAGAAAGGTTTGGTGGAAGGGTAGTGGGAAGAAGGCATTCAACTTGATAGAGACACAAGATAACTGTTTTGGTTAGGAAAAATGTGAACATCTCCTTGCCTTTCTCCAACAAGGATTCCTCCTCTTCCTCTCCTTGTGTGCTTCTACTTCAGTGCATGAAAACTGATCCTTTCTACCTTCCTAAAGCTTCCACCCACCTTACATCCAGGTTTGACTCTAGATCAACATGAGCAATCATCCCTGAACTCAGGGGAAGACCAGATAGTCTCTTCTGTCCCTCATCCAGTGGATACTTATGGTTGGGTACATCAGTACATCAGACAATCCCCTTGGAGTTCAGCTGTATGTGCAAACTCAGGGATGACAGTTTGCATCTGGAGCTCTTCCCCACTGTAGGTGTGATGTCTGTTTTGAAGTTAGCCCTAGCTTGCAGGAGAGGGCTGGATGCCAGAGTTTTGCCAAGAGAGCACAAGCTGTCTGCTAGGGCTAAACTTAAGAACCTTTTTGTGTGTGTGTAGGGTAGGCTCACTGCTTCCTGACAGCAACAGAGAGGTGCCAATGGGAATATCTATACCTTCAGAGATCTGTGTTAGGGTTACTTGTGGACACACCCTTGCTGAAACCAACCTGCCTCTTGTGGTTCTAGCACTTGCAAAATATTGAGAACTGATATGTAGAGAAAGACTTCTTTTGTTTCCAAAGAAGCCTTTATCTTTGCCCTTTATTTCTACCTGTACTCGTTTGGCTTTCAGGGCTCCTCCCACATGAGACAAATGTTGCTTGGACCAAAAGCAGAGATTACCGCTTGCTGAAAGGAGAAGAAGGAGCAGAAAAGTCTCAATGTGCTTCAAGGAAAAATAACACTTCAGCATCATTATTATACCTCTAATGTTTTCAGTATCAAAGCTCTATTTCCCTTTTGCTAGATCCAGGACAAAAAAAAAAAATTCCCTGGAAATGTTCAAGATCAGGTTGGATGGGGCTTTGAGCAACCTGGTCTAGTGGGAGGTGTCCCTGCCCAGGGCAGGGGGGTTGGAACTAGGTGATCTTTAGGTCCCTTCCAACCCAAACCATTCTATGATTCTATGAAAATACTATGAGCTGTATGCAGTTGCTTTGGATTCTTTCAATTCTTTTCTATGCTTCATTGTAAGTCAGAGTGCTGAGGTTCTTGGAGAGGCTGGAAAAAGGAGAGAGCCTCATTTCCATGGGCATATAGAGTACCAGCATCTGGACAGAGTTACAACAAGCAAAAATTAAACGTAGTGAAGAATCTCAGTTTCTTGACCATATGAGGAATTCACAGATTCCGTAAGGGAGAAAAAAGGCTCAGCTTTTTATTAGAAGTCACTGTCTAATAGAAGAATAAAAACAGAACAACATCTGGAAATGTGTCATCAGCGTTAACATCAGATCTACTGGCTGGAATGAAGCTTGCTGCATCAGACATGTGGACACGTATCCAGGTCCATATACACCATCTCACGTTTCACCTGGTCTAGAAACTACAGGAAAAGATGTGTCATTTTGGTGACAGGAGAGAAGTGAAAGCACAGGGGTGAAAGGATGAATCTTGTTGGTGGATCTGTATTAATTCTTCCTTCCAGCTCAGGGTGGAAGAAGATCCTGGAGTTCATGCCTAGGTAATTCGTTTTGCTGGGAGCACTGAGACTTTGCCTGCAAAACTGGATTTAAGCTACAACTGGAGATGCCCTTGTCATCAGATAAAAGGATTTGTTTTCCAAAGGAAAGGCCCAGTTACACCCAGGGAAAGAGGTTTATGGCACAACCCAGGGTTATCTTAATTCTGTGACCTGGGGGTTGCCAACCTCCACCATCTCCCAGCAAATCTACTAATGGGACAGACAAGGTATCTGTGTGACTTTGACTGGTGTGATCAATATGGATACAGATAAATTATGTCATGAGATGAAAAAATCTCCTGTTTTATACTTCTCCATAGGTGCATCAGCCCAGCCAGTAAGAGTCATGACCAGTTCCCACCTTCTCTGTCATTTTTGCCATTCTTACTGCATACACTAACAGTGAGATGCCACCGCTGTTTTACCCATGTTGTATTTCTTCTGCTGTTAGGTGTAAAGTGGATGGTCTGGTTTTGTCTACAGAGACAAGACTATCCTATTCCCTTCACCATTGGAAGTGGTCCATTTGCCAGTTTCAATGGTCCATTTCAAAATACCCACTAAATTTTTTTTCATGTTGCATATTTGACTTGGTGAAGTGTTGAATGTTATCCTGTTTTCAGTAGAGATAGGTCTGGTTTCTACTCTAGAAACACCCAAAAGGATTTTTTTTTTTTCATTAAAAATGGCCTAATAGAAACTGAGTGTGGGCACTGTCCCCACCAACACAACGGTGCCTATCCCAATGTTGTGATCCTTTGCATGTCTCAATGCACAGATACCACATCTAAAGCTAAGCCAAAAATCCCTGTCAGAAAGACTACATGGCCATAAGCCAAGGGAGTTCTTGTTTTAATGAGTCAGAGCCCTGTTTAGCATCAGCTGAAGAAAACATGTACTGGCATTGGATGTACTTACTGCAAAGTAAACCAGTGAGAGGTCCAGTCTGTAAGATCCATCTCTAAATGATAAAAAAAACCCAGTGCTGATGATGTCAGGCTGTAAAATGGCATCAGCTTCTGCAGTGCCAGCAGGGCAGCCGGGAGGCTGGAGACCTCCACCAGTCTCGGCAGGCTTCTGGGGATACTGGACCTGAGCCTGCTGACTTCAAGGTGTGAATTAATAATTGATATTGAAAGTCCTCCATTATAAGCAGTGGGTGATAGAAAGATTTCTTCATTCTCACAAACTGTTATCCCGCTTATGTGTTTTATGAAGCATGGGAACGCAAAAAGCTTAAGTTTAGTTTCCATTAGTCATTGTTTTAGTTTTACATGGTAATTTTTCTTGCCTAAATGGAGCAGTCTTCTGCTTAAAGTTGTGCACTAGACCTAATTTCTTTCTGTGGCCCGCTCACCTTGGAGGCAAGGTCACAGCTTGCTGTTCCAGCAAGCCCTGATTTTTCTTTTCCCTGCACAAAATAGTTTCTCAAACATACCTGTGTCATGACCTCAATTTTGATAATCAGTCTGATTAAAGAAATAGTTTTCACAGAGAGAAAGAAGCAGCTATGGGGAGGTTCTGCTTTTCAGCCCTGTTAGCACAGGAAAAGAACAAACCACAACCTGCAAAGCACTGCAGGCAACCCAAGGTGTGATTCAGAGCCCTCAGCTGATGAAATGCAAGAATATAATCATGGGATAATGGCACAATAGAAGCAAAACTATTCACTTCTAAATTAGTGTCTTCCTCTGGGCTGCAGTGAAAGGAACATCTACCTGCCGGGGGATGCCTGACATTAAAACAAGCATTAAGGGATGTTTCTTTGCATGGAGGTAATGTCTGAACTCCTGTCATTGATATTCAAATGTTGTGGTTCCAATTCTGTTTTCATTTTGTGCAAAAAAATTCTTGTTGAAAGAATAAAAAGCCAGTGGTTGCGTGTGGGAGGCCGAAGCATGGCTCTGTGTGAGTGCCCAGGGCTCAAGGGGAGTCAATAGTTTTATGTCAATGCACAGCAGCTGAGCATCTGTGCCAGAAACTTTTCTACATTTCCCTGCCTCATTGACATATGCTTGTCATGCATTATACCTCTCTCTAGTGTATTATGCAATAAGGGCCATGCTAGATAGCGTAAAGGTTGAAATGTTGTTTAGGCTTCGTATTGCAGAAGTTCGTAGCAGCCCCTGTCCATCACATTTAAAGAGCAAGGAAGTCTTGCCAAAGAGATGCCTCATGGCTGATCTTGCCAGGGCGTCCTTGCGCACAGCCAGGCAAGGATGAAGTCTTTTCCCTTGCTCTACCGCTAATGGCTGCAGTCGGCCCATCTCCTCCTGCTTACTGGGTGAAGACCACAAAGCCATCTTCATGGTTGCAGGTTCTCTCTTCCCTTGTTGAGTCAGGATGCTCTGCCACATGCTCCTCCATGGCTCACTCTTTTGCCCTCCCCAAAGAGGGCTGTTCTTATGCATGATGTGTCAACTTCTGACCCACTCTTGACTGCTGCCTTGCAGAGGACTTGAGAGAACCTGCTACTGCCTCTTTTCCAAAGTTTGGATGAATTGTGACACCTGAGCTTTTATTTTTCTTGCTCAAGCATGTGGTGAAGCTATCCTCCTGCTCTGGAGCAGGTTATGACCATGTTGCCTTGGAGCCCTTCTTGAAACTTCTGGTGTGTCTGTACCTTGGAGCATTGGTGCACTTGTCTTTGCAGGGTGATGCATTGGTGCACTTGTCTTTGCAGGGTGCTGTAAAGCCAGTATCTCCAGGACCTGCCACAGACTCTCACCACAGGCTGTTGGGTTTTATTAAGTACAAAGAAAGCCTCTCTGGTGCCTATCTGTCTGTCCAAAATTGCGGCAAAGTCCTGGGAGATGGCACCTTCTGCTTCTCTTGGCCTTGGGTTTCTGTGTGAGTGTGAGTTATGGTGGAGTTAGCTCTGCCAAGCTCCTACAGCACTATCTCAGCACTACCATCATGATTTCCACTGGTGGGTTGGAATAGGGCATTCACCTTCCCCTGTCTCTGCTTCTGGCACTGGCGAGGCTGCTTGGTGGGGCACCAAAGACTGGGAGTGAAATATGTTGCTGCCTTCATGGTTTTTATCACCTGGTTTTGGTATCTGACTGTTGGAGAGGATTTTGCCCTCGGTCCTGAGGGCTCCCCACTTTTGTCAGTTCCCATGGATGTAGTTTGATGGACTTCCCAAGGAGATGCAGATATCTGCTTACTGCAAAAGGTGTATCTTCAGTGTCTGTTTGGACCAAGAGTGGAAAAATTCCTCTGTTCTTCAAGGGACATTTAGGACAGACTGCATAAAATTGACATCTACTCTAATGCCACAGAGGGAAGCAATGTCTTTAACCACTCCTTACCTCTTTGCCTCTGTGACTGTTTGCCAAAGATCTCCTGCCTCCCTTTCACAGTGGCAGTGCTGCAGCTCATACTAAATATTCTCAAGTTCGTGTTGTCCCTGTGGTCCCTGGGGTGCAGCTTGTACATGAGAGACTTCTTTGTGCTCCCGAGTCTGCAGGACTGATTTCTACCTGGCCACCAGATATGCCCATCAGTGTCATCGCTGGCTCTTGACCAGCTCATTGTTCATGTTCCCATCTGACTTGCCTGCAGGCTCACAGGTATTTTGAAGATGATGGCAATAGGCTGGATATTTTGGATACAGGATCTTACCGTTTCTTTACCTTGATGGCTGGTGAGTGGCAGGACCATGCAAGACTGAGGGGTTTTGGGCAACTGAGCAATGCTCACTGTCTTCTTATAGAATCATATCATAGAATCACAGAATGGTTAGAGTTGGAAGGGAACTTAAAGATCATCAAGTTCCAGCCCCCCTGCCATGGCCAGGGACACCTCCAGCCAGACCAGGTGTCTCAAAGCCCCATCCAGCCTGGTCTTGAACACCTCCAGGGATGGGGCATCCACAGCTTCTCTGGGCAACCTGTTCCAGAGCCTCACCACCCTCACAGTCAAGAATTTCTTTCCAATATCTAATCTAAATCTCCCCTCTTCCAGTTTAAAATCATTACCCTCATCCTATCGCTCCACCCCCTGATAAAGAGTCCCTCCCCATCTCTCCTGTAGCCCCCTTCAGGTACTAGAAAGCTGCTATAAGGTGTCCCCGGAGCCTTCTCTTTTCCAGGCTGAACAACTCCATCTCTTTCAGCCTGTCTTTAGAGGAGATGTGCTCCAGCCCTCTGATCATCCTGTTTGGCCCTCCGCTGGACCTGTTCCAATAGGTCCATGTCCTTTCTGTGCTGATGGCTCCGGAGCTGGACACAGTACTCCAGGTGGGGTCTCACCAGAGTGGAGTAGAGGGCCAGAATCACCTCCCTCGCCCTGCTGGCCACACTTCTCTTGATGCAGCCCAGGATGGGGTTGTCTTTCTGGGCTGCCAGCGCACACTGCTGGCTCATGTTGAGCTTCTCATCCACCAACACCCCCAAGTCCTTCTCCTCAGGGCTGCTCTCAATCTATTCTCCTCCCAACCTGTATTTGTGTCTGGGATTGCCCTGACCCAGGTGCAGGACCCTGCACTTGGCTTAGTTGAACTTCATGAGGTTCACACGGGCCCACCTCTCCAGCCTGTCCAGGTTCCTCTGGATGGCATCCCTTCCCTCCAGCATGCTGACTGCACCACACAGCTTGGTGTCATCAGTGAACTTGCTGAGGGTGCACTCTATCCCACTGTCTGTGTCGCTGACAAAGATGTTGAACAGCACTGGTCCCAGTACTGACCCCTGAGGAATGTCACTCATCACTGGCTTCCACTTGGACATTGAACCATTGACTGCAACCCTTTGAGTGCGGCCATCCAGCCAGTTCCTTAGCCATGAATGGTCCATCCGTCAAATCCATGTATCTCCAGTTTATAGACCAGAATGTTATGTGGGACAGTGTCAAATGCTTTGCATAAGTCCAGGTAGATGACGTCCGTTGCTCTCCCCTTATCTACCAATGCTGTAGCACCATCACAGAAGGCCACCAAATCTGTCAGGCATGACTTGCCTTTGGTGAAGCCATGTTGGCTGTCACCAATCACCTCCTTATTTTTCATGTGCCTTAACAGAGATTCCAGGAGGATCTGCTCCATGATCTTGCCAGACACAGAGGTGAAACTAACTGACCTTCTTGTGAGACTGACAGAGCAGCCACCAGTTTCCATGAAAGGGTGGCTCTTGGTCTGAGTGATAATGGTGTTGATGTCTTAAAATTGAGGCCAAGTCCGCCTGTCCTCATCAAAATCCTGTAGACACAAGTTTTTCAGAGGTCCTCCAGCTGCTTCCATTATCCTGATCCTCCTTCTGTTCCCATTAAAGCACAACATGATGAGAAATTTCCTGGGCAAGTTCCCCAAAACCTGTAGTGCTTGTGTGAAAGCATCATGTAGGTACGAATGCATCCATTCCTATGACAAAGGGAGATGGAATGGAAGTATAAGATGCATAGTCATAATCTTCCTAGGTGTTAAGAAATCTTAATAATTTTTTTTATTCCTGTATGGCTTCTATACAAGCTTTGGGAGATGTATTACTGACACAAGGGGAGGTTTTCTGTTTAGTCTTAGGTAAGATAATATCAGTTTAGGTCCTTTCTGTTCCTCAATCAGTTTGTTCTTCAGCAAATTCTGTTCTTTGACTGTGAAATTCACATCTTCTGTTGTACTCCCTGTGAAATGTTTTGGTGAGCAGGTTGAAGAATAAGTCTGTTCGTTATTCTGTACATTTCTTCTAAGATAACTTTCACTTTATTTAAAATTCTCCTAGAAACTTCCCCCAAGAGAGAAATAGAAGGACATGCAGGTTGGGGCTACAAATCAACTTATTGCTGCTCGCAGAAGTTATATTGCAGCAAGGACTTTTGCTGCAGCTTCTATTTATGGAGACCTGGGTGGAAACCAGCTCAAGTGAAAGACAACATAGGATAGAGTTGCTTCAGCACAGGGGAAGATTTTTCCAGCCCCAATGTTGGTTTCCCCTCACTTTAGGCACAGCACTGCGTGTTTGGCTTTTGTTTTTTGCAAGTAAGCAAGCAAGGTGAACTCCATGTGGACAGGCATCAGCTCCTACATGCTGGGCAGGAGCATCCACCCATCCATCCACACAGCCAGGCTGTGGAGTACTGTAAGTGCTTGAGGACGATAGCATGGGACAAGCTGGGTTGTTAGATCATAAATATACTGAAAGGCTTTGGGATGTTTGTTTTGGGGGTTTTGTGTATGTGGCTTGGGGTAGATTTTTTTTTGTTTGGTTGGGGTTTTTTTGTTTGTTTGGAGGGGTTTTTTTGTTTTGGTTTGGTTTTGTTTGTTTGTTTTTGTTTTAACAAAATAACAGGATTTGAAACAGCGGGAGACAAGAGAATTAACAAGTGTTGGGAGATATAAGAAATATAAATTTCCCTTGATCCTTCCCACCTTCAGACATCTTGGAAAAAACCTTCTTTGTAAATTGCAATTTACAAACCCTTTGTTGTTTGATAAGGTGACAAAAATTGGTAAAACATAAAAGCCTTTTGGTTCGTACTTAAGGAATATCTTTTCCTATTGGCTGCAAAATTCTTGGACCAGGTCATAGAATCATGGAATGATTTAGGTTGGAAGGGACCTTAAAGACCATCAAGTTCCAACCTCCCTGCCATGGGGCACCTCCCACCAGACCTGGTTGCTCAAAGTCCCATCCAGCCTGGTCTTGAACCCCTCCAGGGATGGGGCAGGTCAAACCAGAGAGCCTCGAAAGTCCAGAGGCAAATAAGAAGACGACCTTTTTTTTTTCCTTCTCTTTTTTTTTTTAAATGTGAATTTAATTACATTTTAAAATTACAAAAAGTATTCTTGTATGTATTTTCAAAATTTATTTTACCTGGTATTGGTCCCTGTATGAAGCTTCTATACCTTAAGCTGCAGTATGACTGTGCTTGAATTGTTCCAATATGAGATGTAGAAGATGCAGTTGCTCTGCAGGACGGACGGGGTATTGTGCATCTTCCGGTGAAAACCCAGTAAGAAAACGTGTGATAGTAAATTCTCTTCTCCGACTCAGTACATATCTGCCACTAGATCCGAATTTCTGGACAGATGAAACAGCTTTGGCAACTTAAAAAAAAAATTTTTTTATATATATATAGCTTTGCAGATTTGCAGATTTATTTTGGCCAGTGTTTCAGAGCATGCTCTCTTCTCTCTAAATCATTTCACAGAGTGGCATTCACTCCAAGAATCTGTGGTTATCATTGAATTAGAGATCACTTGTAAATAACATAAGCATCAGGGTTACTGACATTATTTGGAAAAAAGTAATTAAACTGTCCTAATGAGAAGGTCCAATCCACAGGCTGAAGAAGAGTCAGGTCCTGCTACAGTGTTGTGCCCATTTCCAGACACATCCCTCTCTCCCTCCCTCCTGGGCCTGACCTCCCAGCACATCCCCATAGTTAAATTCTCAAACAAGACAGCAATCCCTGGGCGGGTGCCCCCATGGCAGTGAGGGAATGCAAAATTCATGTCTGTGAAGCTCACTGGCCCAAGGTCTTCAACGTGCCCTATGAAACTTATGGCTAGTCCCCATCCAAGCCAGCAGACCCATACACATGATCCTCAGTGTAGGTGCCAGTAGAAGGAGGCAGTACAAAGAAACATTCATCCACTTCTTGCCCCGTGCCAAAACGTTAACATAACCCGTATGTCCATATGTGAAAAAGAAACAATACCTTATGCAAAACAGCTGTCACTCAACAGGGAACAGCCTTGGCACTTTCACGTTATTTTACATTTTTTAAGTGGGGTGTAAGGTTAATTAAGAAATCCTTGTAACAGCTCTTTGAAGTAGGGGCAGCCAGGATGAATCCTTCCTCTTCCTCCAGCTAAGCCCCTGCAGCAGGGCAGGTGGGACTGGAGGCAGAACTTTATGGCCGGGGAAAGAGAATGTCGCAAAATGGATGAGAGCCCCATCAAAGGGAAGAGGGTTTCCTGGGCTGGGACATGTGTCTGGCAGCTGTCCTGCCAGAGGAGGCAAGTGAATCCATGATGAAACCGCTGGAGATGTCAGAACCTCCTGGGACCTCAAAACTTTTGAGCAGAGCTCAAGCTGTTGCATTTGCTTTTTATCGTGTTTTAAAAAGGCTCTTTGCAAAACTGCTTTTCCTTGAGCATGGAGCAGTGGCTAATAAATGAAAAAGTACTAGGATTTCCATTTGCACTAGTTTCCATTTTCTGAACTTCAGTGTCTTCCCAGGCATGCTTCCAGAAAAGCACAATAATAGAGTGGTTAAACCCTGAGATGCTACCACAAATGTCTCACTGTCCAATATTGGATATGAAGACATATCCGCCTCAGCACACTAGTTTTAAAATACTGGCTTAATCTCCTTGGGTTGATGCTGCCCCAGTTATTTTGGTCTTAACAGGTTTATAGCTGTCTGAGAGACAGAGACCAAACTGCCCATGATGTAAAATAGAAGGAATCCTACACAAACTGTGTACAGGTCTGAGTACTGTGTACAGGTCTGAGTACTGTGTACAGGTCTGGAGCCCTCAACATAGGAAGGACATGGACCTGATGGAGCGGGTCCAGAGGAAGGCCACGAAAATGATCAGGGGGTTGGAGCACCTCTGCTCCGAGGACAGGCTGAGGGCGCTGGGGTTGTTCAGCCTGGAGAAGAGGAGGCTCCGGGGAGACCTTAGAGCCCCTTCCAGTACCTGAGGGGGGCTACAGGAAGGCTGGGGAGAGTCTGTTTACAAAGGCCTGCAGTGACAGGACGAGGGGTAATGGCTTTAAGCTGGAGAAGAGCAGATTTAGACTGGATATTAGGAACAAGTTCTTTACTATGAGGGTGTTGGAACACTGGAACAGGTTGCCCAGGGAGGTGGTTGAGGCCCCTTCCCTGGAGATAGTCAAGGTGAGGCTCGACGAGGCCCCGGGCAACCTGGTCTAGTTGGGGGTGTCCCTGCTGACTGCGGGGAGGTCGGACTAGATGACCTTTGGAGGTCCCTTCCGGCTCAGGGCATTCTATGATTCTATGATTTTCTTTGTTTGCATTTTAGCTCATTAACTAGGGTAAGACTGTGGCTCTCTACCTCTGTGAAAAGGCAAACCAAAATATTTCCTTGTCATTGCAGATTTTTGGAGCTTCAGGCTCATTCCTCGGGACTTAAGCAATGTTTGAAAGACAGCTGGAGGTGACCCCCATCCCCATTTCCACCCCCAGGTGTGGAAAGACCATGCTGAGCCCAGGGACAACAGGAGCTCCTGGTGTCAGTGAGGATGTAGCTCAGTGAAGACATAGGTATTTCTAGAGACATTTGGTATTTGGGGCCAGACTCTGCTCAGAGGGGCACAGTGAGATCCCCAGAGGCACTGTCACAAGCTGCAGCATGGGATACCTCTCATTATTGAGATCCAGGCTTTTCAACACATTCTTTAACAACCTGGAAAAGAGGAATTTTGCTGATGCAGCTCAGTTTTTCAGAATGGTAAAGCTGAGGGACAATGGTGAAGAACTAACTGGATGCAAAGTGATGCAAAAAGGAAAAATACCTGAAATGCCGTGTGTGAGATGATGGCCTCTGGCTGATGATGAGCACTCCAGAATGATATCCCAATGTTTTGATGGTCCTGTGAAAGCACCAGTCCATTGCTCAGGACCACCAAAAAAGCCAAAAGACCATAGGCAATTGCCAGGAAAGGAAAGAGAGCAACACGATGCTGCAGCACAAATCCACTGTGCTCCTGTGTCTTGGATGCTGCATGCAGTTTTAGTCTTCCCATCTCAGAAGGGATACAACAGAACTGGGGAAGCTTTGGGGAGGATGAAAGGTCTGGAATGGCTTCTGTAGGAGGGACTGCATAAGCCAGATCTATGTGGTTGTACATGACCTCTCCTGCTATAAAAAATTCGAGTGTATCAGATGACACTAACTTCAGTCAGGAGGTAGGTTCAGGTTGGATCAGGGGGATGTTGCACTCGGACATATTTCCCCTGCAGGGCTGGTCCCCTGGTGTATGGTTTTGGGGATGTGGGAAATTTTTGTGAGTTTAAAAGGATGATGAACAAGTTCGTGGATAAAGAATTTGTTCAAGGGTACTGATCACTTCCAGAATGACCTATTTCATAAAATCCCTGAGCAGCAAAAGACCAGAAGCTGTGAGAGCACCAAGGTAAAATTTCTCTACATGTGTTTCTTATTCTTATGCCCTTCCCCAAGTTTTTGGCCAGAGTTCAAGACAGGATCCTGGGCTCAGTGAATTTGTGCCAATACAGCCATTTTAATGTTCTTCTGACACAGGAAATCAAAGAGACGTTCCCTTGTGAAGACGGATGTAATGAGCAAAGCATCACATATGAGTGATTTCTGCTTTACATCCTGATTCAAGCTAAACATTTAATGGTGAAGTCCTGAGTTTGATTGAAGGATGGAAATATACAAACCCCAAACTTGTGTGAAAGCGTAAAAATGCATTCTGTTTCATAAAACTTGTGTTATTAGGTTTCTGAGTAAAAGAGCTACAGGATATCTCACAATCCAATCATTCATGAAGCTACTTGCACCAAAACGCTGAATAAGCAAAGAAACGTATACAATTTGCAATGTGCTCGCTGCTTATTTTGCCAGCAGAAAAGGCTCTCAGTCTTCTGGGTGATTCACTTGCTGCCATTTGGTTCCACTTCAGGGGTGGAAGTTTCAGAATTACTCACAGCCCCATGCTAATGAATTGGTAGTTGTGTAACGCTATTGAAGTACCTTGCAGCTTTGCCCCCTTTGAACCTACAGAGGTGCTGACTTCAAAATGAGACCTCGCCACTCTTTTTTTTTTTTTACCCCAGCTTGATGCAAGTTTCATTCCAGTTTTTTGTGAGTTCTTGTTTTAGACATACTGGTTTGCTCATGGCTGATACTAATGAAGACTCGACAAAACAATCTCAGTGCTTCATGGTAAAGAGACAAGTGAGATTTAATTATTTATAATACGCTGCTCTGAGTCATTACCCAAGCATCACAAAGATTTTTCCATAATACTAGAGCCTCTTTTTTCTAATCCAACTCACACAAGGAAGGAAGAGGCTTTGGTGCAGAGTGTTTGGGTCATGGAGCATGGTCTGGCAGAGATGGGACAAGGTAGAGTGAGAGGGCTCAAGCTTCTAACAAGTGCAATCCTCTTTAGACTCTACAGATGCTTTCCCTTCCCCTACCTTGACTTCTTCCCCAGGGAAGAGGGGTGCTAAATGGGAAGGACATGTATTTATAGGTGGGAGATAGGAAAAAGTAATAGTCCTATCCTGGAGGAGCTCAGCTGCTCCAGGACGGTGTGAATGCTTTCAGCTAGAAACTACTCACTGCCTTGTTGCAGAGGTCAAACCCAAGAATATTGGTTGCTGCTCAAATCCAAGAATATTAAAAACACCATTCTAAGAGATCTTACACTCAGAGGATACACAGGGGTGTCTATTCAGCTCTGCAAGGCTAGGAAACCTTGAACCAGAGAGCTGAGACCCAGCTCCCCACTGTGCCTGAACAGTCAAAGGTCAGCATTGCAACCTCATTGATGAAATACAGTTCCAGTGGGGTAAAATAGTGAAAAAACACTGAGATTAAGTTACTCTAATTGCACAGAATTTTTTCCTCAGTGTTTTTTATTTTGTCTTTTCCCTATGTACCTATCTAGCTATGAATTTTACCATCTTGAAACACCTAGAGCCATTCTAACCAGTGCTAGTTTTGTGTGATCTTCAACATTTCCAGCACAAGCTCAATGCTCATTTGTTGTTGGAGTTGTATTTACATATGTGTAAACATGCTGCCTTTGCTGAAACAAGAATATGACATGAGAGAACAAAAGAAAAAAACCCAAACCCTTGCTCAAGCCATATATCTAAAACACTTGTAAAGGGAAGGTTTGGAAGCTAGACAAAATTATTTGTTGTTGTGCCAGATGCAGTTATTTTAAAACCCTCAAATGTATTCCTTTTCTGTCCGTGGGTCTGCCATTAAAAAGCTACAATGCACCCTGCATAGACATTTTTCTAAACGTGTGAAGCTTTTGCCCACCAAATGCTCCAACAGAAGCTGTAGGGGCCACAGCAGAGACTGCCTACACTACAGTGGGGATCCTGTTGCAATAGATGTCTCAGCCTTGCAGGATTGGGACCTGTAGTAGAAAATACAGAGTGACATCTAGTTGTCCACTGTGACCCATCTAGATAAATAAGAACATGAGATGCACACATTGAGCTATAAGTTATTAAACCAGAGACCTAAAGCCAGCAAAACTGGTAGCTGCACTAACGTATTGATGCCAGTGGAACACTGATTCTCCCTTGCAAAATGCTGCTCTTTGCTCATCTCATAGGCAAAGATGGGTTTGATTACCATGGATCTGGTATAGACTTGAGCTAAAGTGAAATTAAGACAGGCATCTTCCCTCCTGACCATCGTTCAAGTTAGGTTTTCAGATGAGCCCTGGAGACAGCAGTTCCTTTTCGGCATTTAAATGGGAAGAGAAATTTCTGGGAGACCTGTGAAAGTACCTTGTTGGTACTTACATAGTTGGATATCTATCTTCATCTGAAAACTTGGCTAGTCCCCAGCAGCTCTTCACAGTTTTTGAGGCTGTCATCTACAAGCTCTGCGGGCAAGGTAACACTGGTAGATGCACCGAGTTCATGTCCTAGCTAATGACTAGAGGGTCTCTAACACGGCAAAACAGCAGGTGAGAGGAAATCTTTCCCAATAGCTTCCTTCTGGAGGACCCCTGTTGGCTTTTGGTGCCTCTTATACCATTTCAATTTCATCAAAGGGCTCAGCTGGTATCTAGGAGTGGGTCCTTGCCCATCTGAACTAGCTGTGTTTGCTGTGCATTTCTGCAATCCACCAAACCCAGCTTGGAGCATTTTGGTCATGGAAGCCGAACGATGATTGTAATGCAGATCTGTGCAAGCCAAATCTTAGAGAAGGATGTCCTTTTTGACAGATAAAAGTAAGTCTATGAATGCCTTGTTGGGAGGGGCAAATCAGAGCATGCTTACACCTGGAAAGCATTCTCCCAAACTAGAAAGCATTTGGCATGACTGAAAGTTAACTCCTGACATAATGAAATAAATATTTTAAATTTAGATCTTAAAAACAAACCAGAAAACCTCGAGGTCTGGATTCTTGAGAGACTTAGATGTCTTCTGTACTTCAAAAGCTTTCCTGAACTGCACGTGTACATAAGTTTGCAAGATGGCAGCCCAGATTACTGGTGCCAGCACAAGAGTGGCAACCTGTACCTGCAAAGCCAGCTTTCAGCTTGCATGAGAAATCTCATTAGGGAGAGAGCTGTCTCTGGAGGCTGTGCTGAAGAAACCTCTGCTCTAAGTTTGGATCCTTCTGTGGATAAGTGTAAAGTGCTTGTTAAAACACTGAGCAAGCCACCATCCTTGTGGCTGTCCGCTTTTTGATCTTAGGTGGTTCTTTCCAGTTTATAGTTTGAGGCTGTGCTATGGGACTTATTTAATTTTCTGCCATTCCAAGACAGCAATGTTTGCAATACTTCACAGTTTTGCTACAGTAAACAGATGCTTCTGATGCTGGAATGAGAAAAAAAGGTTTGCGGGAGGTGAAGTTCGCAAGCCCAGAGCTCGTCTGCCAACACTACCCATGGAGAGCCCTGTGCCTATGAACTCTCATCCTCTAGACTAAGTGGTCCTAAAAGGAGTTATACTAGTAACAAACTGAAGTGGGATTAACAAGAAGCAAGTTGAATCCTTGCTCTGGTCTCAGGATGGCCTCTCCAAAAGCACCTCGTCTAAGCAGCATTACAGAGATCTGGAAGGGAGATCTTCAATGCACAATGGTGCAAGCTTCTCCTGATGGTCATGTGAGGACAAGAGGTAATGTTTTTAAACTAAAAGAAAGTAGATTCAGACTAGATATAAAGAAATTTTTTATGATGAGGGTGGTGAAAGACTAGAACAGATTGCCCAGAGAGGTGGTTGATGCCCCATCCCTGAAAATGTTCAGGGCTAGGTTGGATGGGGCTCTGAGCAACCTGATCTATTTGAAGATGTCCCTGCTCATTGCAGAGGAGTTGGACTAGGTGACCTTTAAAGGTCCCTTCCTTTCCCTCCCCAAACCATTCTATGATTCTGTGCCACCTCCTGTGAGATCCACTCCTCCCCAGGCTGCCCAGGGAGGTGGTGGAGTCCCCTTCTCTGGAGATTTTCAAGACCCACCTGGATGCCGTCCTGAGTGATGTGCTCTGGGCAATCCTTCTTTGGCAGGGGAGTTGGACTAGATGATCTCTAGAGGTCCCTTCCAACTCCAACAATTCCGTGATTCCGTGATTCTGTGATCTGATACACCACTCACCTGGTCTGTGGCATTCAAGGGCTGTGCCCCAAATATGGTCAGAGATGCCCTGTGTGCTGTCTGAAAAAAGCCCTCTTTTTGCTTGAGACAAAGCCATTGTTTTCCAATCCTGGCATTGGAAGAGCAAGATCAGAAATTTTCTGGTGGAATATTTTCCATGAAACAAAAAATGTTAAAAATTGCTATCTGATGAATTTGAAACAATTTTCAGAGGGGAAAACTCTCAACAGATCTTGTGCTGGAGTGATGGGTGGCTTTCCAGACAGCCTGGCTGGTGGGTTTCCACCAGACATCCTCAAATCCCCTTCCAGCGGGTGAGAGGGATCCCACTCCCCAGTTGTGGAGCAAAACTGGGGGAATCAGTGATCAGAGATGCTGGAGAATGAGCTGGGACAGTGGCTGGGAAATGAGGTCTCTACCTCACCAGGGATGGGCAGTCAAAGTACCCACTATTGCAGGCAACAGCCTCAACAGATCCTGCAGTACATATATGATACCATTCCTCAGGGCTTCAGAAAGGAAATATTGCAGGATTGCTACTCTCTCTCTCAAAAAAAAAAAAAAAAAAAAAAATTAAACCAAGCAAAGAAAATCAGCAGTTTTGTCTTTTCTGCCTAATTCAGGCCAAGTGTGTTTTCAGAAAATCAGAAGTTTTATGTAACCTGAGCTTGGTGTTCTATTTGAGTCTGCTCCCCATCTTGCTCATGGGGAAAGACAAATACGAATTTTATTTTGTTTCAAATTGGCTTTTTTTTAGAGAAAGCTCAAGTGCAAACTCAGAGACATTATCTGACAACCACCTGTTTCTCTCTTGGTGGAAGGAACCTGAGGTGGCCTCTAGCAAAAACCCCAGGCACCAGCACTAGGTCTGGGCAGCCGCTGCATGGCTGCTCTGCCTTGGGGGGCCTTTCCTCCACCCCTGCTGGTGCCATGGCAGAGGGCTGCTCTCAGACATCCCTCCCCCCAGCCTCCTCATGGCCAGATTCAACAAGCCCAACTTGTTGTCCCTTCCAACCCCATATCATTCTGTGATTCTGTGATTGATTCTGTGATTCTGTTGGTGGATATTTAATGGTGCCTGAGCTGAGACTGGGCAGAATTCATCTCACTTTGATGGCTTTGTTTGAGATGTGTTTTTTTCTGGATGCTGCAATCAAATACAGCCACAGGGGATGCAGAGCAGCAGTTAGTGCTTCTGGTTGTTTTGCATTTTGATGCAGAGTTTTCTCAGGAATAAATCTCAGGAGACCTACTTATTTGTCCTGCTCTCTTTACCATCACACCAACCTGTCTTGCCAAGCTCCCGAGACTGTTCCATGGCCCATTGTGCTCAACCAATAACTAAAATCTGCTCTTCCTTCACACAGGCTGTGATAAATATCTCTAGACCTGTACAAAACCAATAAGCTTTGGCTCTGATAGGTAGGTCTTCAATGGAAAATTTCCCCCAGCGTATTCACTGTCAGGACAGTGAGAGACATATTATCTTCTCATGGCTGGGTAGAGCTCTCCAGGGGGTCTCTAATTCCCCTAAGGGAGGTTTGAAATTCAGGAAAGGTGGGTGGTGGCTGTGACGCCACTGAGCCAGGCTTTTCTCTCCAAACCCATCTCAAAACATGCACTCAAGGATTTGCTGGCATTTCCCAAAGCTCTTAGCAGGGAGTTGGGTGATCTGCAAGTTTGAGGGTGCTGCTAGATAAATAAATGCCTTCTGAGAGCAGCCACCTTTCCCCAAACCCACCTGCCATCTGGTTTGGGTAAGACTGGCATGTCCCAGGCATTTGCACCAGATTCATGGAGGGACATTTGAAGCAAGAGCAGTTATGCCTCTGTAGAGGAATAAATGAGTGAAGTCATGTTTTGTTGTGGTGGAAGACCATGGCTGCTTGTAGTTATTAATATCTTTCATTTTCAACATGGAAAGGGTATAACCTGTGGTGCCTCTGCCATGGGCATCTGCAAGGAGGAGACTTGCCCAAACCAAGAAGAGCAGTCTTTGCCATGACTCAAAACTGGGAAGGGCAGTGGCAAAACTCAACAATCTGTGGCTGAGATTTGCCTGGCATTTAAGGAAATGGCTTGGGTGGATTTTAATATTGGCTTTTAGCTGGTTTGGATAGCATTACCTCTTTCTTTGGGCTCTCTCCCTCTGCAATGAGAACCTTTCTGCTCCCACTCCCACCCAACCCATCTCTCCTTACAACACAGTTCTCTGATTTCATGCAGAGCAGGGAAGTAAAACCCCTGATCCCATTGCTTTATAACCAGATAGGATAATGTTAATAATTCACAATTAGTGCAAAGAAATGTCAAGTGCCAAAGAACATGCAACAAAAGTGAATGTCTTTGAAGACTGTGAAAAAAACCCTGGTTTTAGTATAGTGACTGCTATTAGCAAAGAATTATATGCATGTCCCAGTTTAATGTTCTTGAATCTGAACTGGGGAGGACTAATTAAATAGACAATTCAACGCCTGCTATAGTCGAAGGGTTACGGTAGCCGCATGTGCCGCACTGACCTTTCAGTAGTTGCAAATTGGCTGGCTCTCCCATCCCTCCCCACCCCCCACTGGGACAGCTGTAAACATCCCTGTAATAATGAGACAATTGTAATATTCTATTTATTTTCCATAGGGAATCAGGCCAGCGCAGGCTTAGGTGGCCCGAGAGGCTGGTCAAGCAAAGTCTGCCCATGCCCGCCTGCTGTGACCTGGCCACTGCTTGACCTTGCACCCATGAAAGCACCAGGGACCTAGGGACTGTTGCATGTCAAGAAATGGTCCTCTGGCTGTGCCCCTTCCAAGCAGAGTCCAGCCCCGACATTTCCAGGACTCCTTCTGCGAGACAAAAATAGCAATCCTATTCCCTCTTCCCTTCTCACCAGTTCTTCCCATCCCTGATTTTCCCCTGGGTGCCGGAGCAGAGGGTGGGGAGGAGGGCAGGAAGTTGCTGACGCGTGTGGTTGGATTTCAGTTTGAACATCGTCCAGAAAGGAGCACCAAATATTAGTAAACAGATCAGGAAACATTTCCGTGTTTGGCGATAACTCTGCTTTTCCATGGTAGCAATCTCCAGTGGTTTTTCCACTAGAGAAAAAGACCCACTCGGTCACTTTGCTTAAACTGGAGCAGCTCAGATCCCGGACCCCCTTCAGATCCTGACGTTCAAACTCAGGTCTTTCCCCTTGGGGTCACCCCAGGTGCTGCAGCTCCTGACTTTGTGCATGGAGTCATGTCCTGCAGAGCAGAGGGTGCACACTCTTGTGCGTGCCCAGGGGATTACAGGACCCTGCTGCCATGTCCAGTAATGATCCAGGCTGAAAAGAAAAGGATCAAGACAGGTGGCCTATTTTGCTTCTCAAAAGAAGATTATGCAGTGTGTTCCTTGTCATGCATTAAAGAGGGAATTATTGCATACCAATGGGCTGTTCAGGGCAAGGAAAAAGACCTATCAAGTCCTGGTGCTTCATGCCATCACCATCAAGAAGAGAAATTGAGAGGACGAGGGTCAAAAATGAGGCTTGTGAGGAGAAAACAATTTCTGATGAGACGATCTCTACATTGGACAAAATGCCTGCCTGATCCACAGCCAACAGCAACCCTAAAAGCAAAGGAGGAGGAAAAAGAAACAGAATTTGTCTGTTTTCATGTTAAACTTCATGAGACAGTGTGAGAAACCATATGATCTAATAGTCCTGCTTGACTTGAAACACCTCAACTTAGCTTAGCATAGCTAATTAGCATGGCTATGACTTAGCATAGCTAACACTGTAATTTCAACACGCTCCCAAAACAGCTAATTTATATAGCACTTGATAAGCTCCTGGTAACTTGCTTGGGTCAAGAAGTGTCATTCAAGGCAAAATTTACCACCACCCTCTCACACAGCCCAGGATGGGACTCCACCATCACCCTGGGGCCTTTCCAGTGCCTGCCTAGACCATGGGCTGGGCTGGCCTGGAGCACCACCAGGCACATCTTCTTTTGAAGCTTCATATGGTAGAAGCTGACTGGGCTGTGAGCTGGGCTACTTCAGGTGAGATGAATCATCCCAAACAAACACACCTCCCCGGTGATGCTGGTGTCCCTGAGGACATAAGGTCCTCACTGAAACCCCATCAGAGGACACATCAATGTTAGCTGTTTATTGGCTGTGGATCATCCGTCTGTTGAATCAACCACACTGACCGACTGGCCACGATGCTATTATTAATAGCAATTACTTCACTACTATTACTACTAGTACTGCTACTAGTAATAACAACAACAACATTGGAACAGGCTGCCCAGGGAAGTGGTGGAATCACCGTCCCTGGAGGTATTTAAAAGAGGGGTAGACGTGGTGCTGAGGGACAGGTTTAGTGGTGGTTTTGTCAGTTAGATTGATGGTTGGACTTGATGATCTTAAAAGTCCCTTCCAACCTAGACGATTCTATGATAAGAACAACAATAACAGTAGTAGTAATAATAGTGCACTGCATTTAGTAATAGCACCTTTGTGGTTGTTGCACATTTGTCTCCTGAGAGACCTCTGGGCTGGAGCAAGGGGGTCAGTTTTATCCAACAATGGACAACATAAAGAGTATAATGCACCCAGCTTCCAAAAGGAAAATGTCAGCTCTGCACACACTGGCAGCCAAGATGTCTGGAAAAAAGGGTTTTAAACTGGCATGTGTGGTGTCACCATGTTGAAGGATTTTTCCTGTACAGTCTTCTCTCCATGCCTACATGCACGGTCTACGTGAATCAACCTGCAGAAGCCTGCAAGTGGGATTTGCTTGCTTGATGACAGTTACTTGTCTGGTGAATTTTCGGATGGTCTTACCCCAGACTGCCTGTCTGGGTGGCATTTTAATGCTCCAGAAGGAGGGGAAGGGAGCTACTGAATGTATGTACAAGCCAAAAAATGCCACGCCAATTGGTGCGAGGACAAGCTGCACCGGCTGTTCCATGCATACCCTCCTATGGAACTGTGACACCGACAATGTGTCACTCCTCTGGCTTTGCCACTAGGTCTACAAGATTGGTGGTAGTTTTAAATTATGCTATCAATGCAGCATATAATTATAATTATGCATATCAATGCTACAATAATTAACAAATTACATCCATTTGGGAACTAGGGTCTCCAGTGAGATGCCACCACACAAATCACCTTCTGCTTTTGACATTTCAATCTCCTTCCTACAACTTTGTCCTACCTCTTCTGGGAGGCTCCATCTGCTTTGGGCACAGGGAAACTCCTGGAAATACAATTTCCCCACTCCCCTCACCCCAAACACAGCTCCTTTCTGCTCAGGAGATGGGCTTTCATCCTGTGGGATGCCCTTACTGAGCATGGGACTGCCTCTGTAACCACCCTGCCCACCTCACACATTGGCCAATGCATCTGGAGGACATGTTGTGCCTTTTCCTGGTGTCAATGTCTTTCCCTCTTTTTTTTAACCACCAGTTAAGGAAAGAAGCATAGTATCTGAAGCCTCAGCTATGCCCAAGAGGTGACACTGCTCCCATGGTTTTATTTCAGCAGCCTGTGCAGCCATCTGCCAACGTGACTGCTACCGGGGAGGGATTAGATGAACTGCTGTGATAAAAAAAATTAAAGGGGAGACCCCACTCTCCTTCATCACCTCTAGGTCTGGGCTGGCCATCTGGGTGGCTGTGGGTCATGTGAGTTTGCAGGGGCTCCACTGCCCACCCTGCCAGCACCCAGTGGGGCAGGACTTGTGCCATGGGTTGGGTCGGGGTGCTCTGAGCAGCACTCCAAACTGCAGCCTGAGAGCAGAGCAGTCTAAGCAATGGATGCAATTAGAGGTCTGGCACCTCAGCAGTGTGTAGGTGTGAGTTAATTTTTACTGTAGTTGCATCCTCACAGAGGGTGTTGGGGAGGTTATTTTCGTTGCACCGCTCCCTGCAAAGGGTTTAATTCTGTGATCCTGGGTCTAAGAGTGAGATTAAGAACAATTCACATGCAGCAGTATTAGACCCTAAATTGCCCTTCTGCGCCTCTTTGCAATGCAATAAAATTCCTACAGGCTTTCCTAGCCCTCTGTGTGCTCACTCTTCTGTCGGTGTTTGGAGACGTTACTGTAGGTAGCTGAAAATGCTCTCCCCCTGCCCCATCCTGGGCAGTTTTCATCCCCAGCAGTGCACAGCATTAAGAAACTGCACAGTTCTGGTATCCCAAGAGAAGCCTGCAGGACTAACTTTGCCATAAATCACCTATAATCAGCCCAGAGTGCATGCTGCAGTTTGAAAACACTAACAGAAAGCATCCCAAGGAAATTCCTCATGCAGCCTCCCAGCACAGCTGGGAAGTCAATGCACAGATTTAAAGGGCTTTGCTGGTAATGGGATGCAGATTAGTCATCTGCTCACCTTCTGCAGGGCTCATCTCCAGCTCTCATTCACTCAGTGAAAGCACTAAGCATGCCAGTGTGTTTTAACGAGGTTTGCAAATAGTTTCTACCCGTCTACTCTGCATGTCAGGCTTACATGCAGCAAACAAAACTATGCTGAGGCGTAGAAGGAGCCTGAATCTTTTGCTAGCAATGGCCAACTGGGAATAAGAGTTACTTCTTTATAGCAGATGTGTAGCTCAAAGTTCACCATAAGTGCACTCGCATCGAGAGCACAGCGTGCATTGTTCTGCAAGAAGGCTAAGCTCAGCCCTTCAAAAGACTATGGAACAACTAATTTCATTATTCAAAGAATAAAGTGAGTTAGTGAGAGAGAGCCAAAATTAACCCTCTGGTCACTTGCTGGAAGCAGGGATTTCTTTTACACAGCTGAGTTAAATGCCTGTGGTCACAGACGCATGCAGATAATCTGCCATACAGTGTCCTGTGTCTGTTTTTCTCACTAGTTTAGGAGTTGAATATCATATTCCCTCAAAAATGACTAATTGGACCAAGGCCAGGTGGAGCACCCCCACATGAAGTCCTCTGTGTGTACATTGCATCAGTGAACACGGCTCATCAGTGAATACGGCTCATGTACAGTTATGACCCCCAGGGAAAATCAAAAGCAACAACTCATATATTTTGTTTAAAATTATCCATACAGAAATAGATCATTTTTTTACTGACCAAATTAAAAAATAATACTTGCAGGCAAGAAGGGAAAAGGACTAGACAAGTCCCACAAGAAAACTTAACCTAAGTATTTTGAGGTAGATTTGAGCAAAGAAAAGTACACTCCTAAAATTGCCAGCAAAACCACTTTAACTGGTGGATCTTTGCCTCCGCTAGTCATCTGTTCAGCAGAAGAGATGAATACAATACCTCACTACAACGTTGATTTTAGCCTGGTGTGGATCCCTCTAATTCAGCATGACCAGATTGTGCCCAAAAGCTGACCCAGGCCCTTGTAATTTGTAATAATTGCAATAACGAACCCTGTGTCTCAGGTTTTCCTGCAGCCATGCTCCAGCAACGTGCCAGTGTTGAAGGAAGAGGAAGGTTCAGCTCCTGATGTTCTCCTGGGGCATGCACCCACCTCCATAGGCTTTGCAGGACAAGGCCAATCTGGTTTCACCTTGTTTTCTAGCCATGGTAACACAATGGCAGCAGTAACAAGGGCAAATCATGCCCCTTCCTGTACACAACCAGGCATCGCTTTGCCACTTGGCTGGTGCATGAATTACTCCTGAAATTCTCCCTCCCTCCAAGTTCCTCTCTCTGGAGCTAAACTGCTTGCTCAGAATGAGTCCTACCTGCAAGTTTAGCACTGATGGAAAAACTCAGGAGCATTTCACGCCTAAAGAAATATCCATCCCAGGTCAGAAGGTTAATAATGGGGATTTGTCAAAGATCAGCTGTAGCTCTTATCCATGGATCTGCAGAGATGCACATGCGTGGAGGGTTTTGGTGGGAATCCAGTGCCCAGTCCAGATTTCTCAATGAACAGGAAAAAGGGGTACATCACCTACTGGAGGTTTCCTTTATGCTCACAAATGTGCCTCCGGGACCCCTTTGCGCAGTGGGGGATGCTGTTGGATGCCCCTTCACCTCCTTGTCTCCGTCTGACCAAGCCCAGCTCCTCCAGCTTCTCTTCATATGCCCTGGAACCCACCCAACATTTCTGGAGCCCTGGAAGATTCCACCAAACACCACCTTTAAGCTCCTTGTTTCCCATTCCCATCCTGAAATGATCTCAAACACACTGAGTTTCTAGACCCTCTCTTTGCCAACTTGCCAGAGGAGACATCGATCCAGATGCTTGTTCACACTCACAGCTCCTTGCCAAACTTTCCAACAGCTTCTGAAAGTTGCTGGTGTGCAACATCCTTGTTTGCAAGTGGATCCTGGCTGACAAGGCACAGGCTGGTGAGCAGATGGAAATGAATGTTGCCTTGCTTTGAGCTAGCTAGCAGTTAGCAGCCTTTGCCTACCCAGCAGCATTAAGTCTGGAGTAGACTGACCTCTAGTCTCCTCATCAGAGAGGTCTGAGGGCTTGCACCACGGGCTTTTGGTCTCCAAGGTGGTATTTCAACAGTACTTGAGGGATGTTGGAGGAAGCCAACACATCCAAAACTTGTGCATGGAACAGCGTGCCTTTTCCATGGCCCCTTTCAGAGCTTCACGGTGCTCCCAGTGTGCAGAGATATCAGTCAGCTCTCGCCGAGCAGGTCTGCGAGGTGAGTGCTGCTGCTGGGCCTCTCCACAAAGGAGATCAGCCCGCGTGCTCTGAGCCTGACCAGCCCATTGGAGTCCTGCAGGGCACATTGGATGTGCCAGTTGCAACCAGCAGTGGGAAAATTATCCCATAGCTCTGCAAAAGGGCATTTCCTTCTCTGTGGGGAGCTGCCTTGTTCCCTGTCCTTGGGAGGGACCATCCATGGTCCTGGTGAGGCTCTGGGTGGTATGGAGGGAGGAGGGGGGACAGCTCCCTCGAGATGCTGTCACTGATGCCAGAAAAGACCTGGGATGCTGGTCGTGTTGGTGTAGCTTTGCCAGGATGGTGTCAGGTTGGTCTACCTCAAATCAGGATGGTGGATACTCAATGAGGGAGTCAGTGGATGGCACTTGTGTCCATCACTGTAGTGGAGACATATGGGAAACAGAGCACATGGTCCTCAGGAGTGGGAGCTGACCTGTAATCATCGCTTCTAGCCTCCTCATGAGCATCTGTCACACAAAGGGGGTCAGCTCCCCCTCACAGAGCAGCAAAGGAACAGATGGGTCCCTTTCATTTGCTGTTTTACTTCCCGTTTCCAGCACATGGTCCTGGGGATGCAAATGCGACAAGCTCTTTTATCTGGCAAAACAGCCAGAAATCCTCTCCAGCCATGTTTGGGGCAGAAACCCCAGTTTTCTCCCTAATCCAGAGCTGTTGTGTCCTGCTCAGAAACTCTTTGGCAAAGCCCAGGGGGCTGGCTTAAATGCTGGACTGTGATATGTTAAATATTTTGTCTATACTTGCTCCAATCCCACCCTGTTTGTGGTCCACATTCCAAGCTGGTCTCCAAAACTGCCTTTTAAATAAAAGGAGAGTGGGATTTGCACCGCACAGGTGTGCTGAGGAAGGCAGCAAACCCAAAATGACCAGGGTGCAGAGTGCTGACAGTCGGGGTTTTGGACCAGAATTGCTCCAGCATCTCCCTATAAAGAGCAATAATTTTGCAGAGCCAATGGCTACTGCTGTATTGCTACAACACATTTGTGAAGAGCTTGAGACCAAAAATGTCTCTGTACTGGAGTGTTTTCCAGACTCCATTTCTCCCGTGATGGGGAATGGCCATGTGCATGCTCACCACCATTTGGCTGCGAACGAAATGCCAGCTGTGTTTCACTAAGCTTTAAGGTGCTGAGCTGGGATTTTCTGTGCACTGAAAAGGTGGTGAAGGAGCCCCTCCTCCCCTGCCAGCTTGTCCCCTTTTCCTCTGCTCTGGGCAAGGAAAGCAGCTGCCAGGACAGAGGCTGACCTATATTCCAGCACTGAGCAGTGCCTCACTCATCACCGCTTTTCTCTTTTTTCCCCTCAAACTGGGCTGAAAAAGGCAGAGTACAGCCAAATCTGTGCATGGTGCAAGCATCACTTCCATGCCCCAAAACCTGCCAGGGGAAATGAGACCTCGGTCCTTGTAGCAGGGTGTGCTTTGCTTTAAAGGTCTTGACGTGTGTAATCATCCTGGGGGAGAGATCTGAACAGATGATAGCACTGAGAAAGGAAGGATGTTTTTGGCACTGGCAGAGGTGAGGGAGGAGGTGCCATTTGACTTGACAGGAACCCTGTGTCGAAAAGATAATTGCAAGCTGAGCTGCGGTTTGCCGCAGCGTCCTCGTGACTGGCTGAGCGGTCGGGTGGCAAGGGCAGCAGGCAACGGGCTCATTTTCCCACAGCCGGGGCCCGCGCAGGCATGTCAGGGCTTGGCCGGGGCAAAGCAGTGGCTTTCTGCTCACCTGTGTGGCTCTGGCTGGCATTAAGCCCCCTCGCATTACACCCCCGTCCCTGTATTTTCAGAGCGACCGGGGAGAAGGGTGGCAGCCTGTGCACAGCGTGGTGCACAAGGACCTGGGGTTTTTTCCCCCCACTGGGATGAAGCCCGAAGCACCTTGTTATAGCACTTCTCAGCTGCTATGGGATGAAAACTGCAGAATGACAAAAGTCATGAGGCTTGTCATTCTCCACAGGTTTCAGCACCATGTCCTCCAAGACAATAGCAATCTGCCCTGCATCCTCTGCTCAGCGCTAAACCTCTCCTATTCGCCAATAGCTCTCGCTGGGTTATTTCTCACCTCTTTCCATTCATTTACCTCCAGAAGAGAAACTTTGTGTGGCTTCTTCCCAAAGAGAAAGCTAGTCACTCTCACCCTCTCCTTGGCAAGGGCTGTTTCACTGCCATGTGGGGCTGCTTCGCCTACAGCACCCACAAGCGCTGGCCGTGTCGTGCAGCTCTGTAGTGGTGTCATCACCAGCTGATCTTGAAGATGCCACCTGAATGTGAGAATTAAGCAAAAATCCCAAGGTGGCTAATAGCGAGGCGGTGCGGTGAGATGGGCTGAGCGGCAGCAGAAGGCTACAGGATTTCAGAGCATCAGCTCTGCCACGCAAAGCAGCTTACAGATGGCACATCTGAGCCAGAGCCTGGATTAGAGGCAAAACCATCTCCGGCCACAGGGAAATCTCTGCGCAGCAGCTCAGGGTGCTTGCTGGGCAGCTCAGAGAGTGCTCTCATCCTTTCCACCCAAGAGTGCTCCTAATGGCATGCCACCAGCCATTTGGAGTTTGTGACATTGAATTTTGCAGCATGGAGCAGCCGAGCAAATACTGCATTTGCCCAGGCACTCGTTAAGCCCTTTGGTGCCAGGACTCAGTCTGCAGCTGAGGTTGGGAGCAATGACCCAGACATGACTGCACAATTTGGGCAGAAGGTTCCTCTTCTTCGCAGTATTTCAAAGAGGAACTCATCTGTCAGTATTGCAGACCACGTTGGCACCGCTGCTCAGTGACATCTGCTTTTAAGCTGGTGCTGTACCAGCATAACGTTGTCGCTCCATCAAGAAGAAGCGCAGTCACGGTGGAGGATGGGAATGCCCCAACTTGCCCAGACACGTCCCCAAGCAACCTGCTGTAGCTGTGCCATTGGTCCTGCAGGGCTGGACCCGAGACCTCCACACCCTCCTTCTCAGTCACACATGACTTCTAGAAGAGCCAAATGTGTTGCTGGCACACCCCAAGGGTAGCAAGATCTCCAGCAAATCCTGGACTCTGGGAGACCATGTCTTGCTCCGGTGTCTTTGACTGCAGGGATGTTTCACAGTTCAGTGCTATGGAAACCAACCAAGTATTTTCAGCTGGACAGCACCTCCCATCTGCAGCTGCCTCTTCAAAATTTAAAAAAAAACAAACCCCAAACCAAAACTAAAATAACCTCTTAATTTATTTTTATATGTGTGCACGAAAATACAGCCCAGATCCTTGGCGACATGCAGTTGGTGAATCGATGTGAGCCGAGAAACTGGGCTAAATTCCTACAAACTGCACTACATGCACCAAGAGGTGTACATACATATGATTTTAGAGATTTGGCAGAGTTATTTCAGCTAACAGCCACAATATGGCCTGTGCAGGCAGGGTCATAACAAGACATCCTCTCTGCAGTCTGGCATAGGGGCACATGCAGCCCTGCTGTGGATGGAGAGGTTGGACATGGGTTGCTCCCCCTGCAGCAAGCATGACATGGGAACATGTCCACTGGACACAGCAGAGTCCTGGCCTTCAGCTGGGAAGGTGCATATAAGCTTGGGCTACCATGCACAGCCACAGCTTCTCACCCTGGAGCTCACTTGGAGATAGCTTAGCCCACAGCTGAACGTTTTCCCACAAGGCACCACAACTCACGTGATGAGCCTCTGCTCCCAACATATTCCTTGCCTTGGGAAGGGAGCAGTCTCTGCAGCCCCTGGGACACAAGCCAAGCAGATCTGTCCTTGCTGGGGCTGCAGATGTAAGACTGGGGATAATGAGAGCTCTTTAAGCATGTCATTAATAGCACTTGTTGGAGTCAGGCTTTGTGGCCCTGAGGGGGGTCCAGCGGAGACCTGTGTCTTGGTTTCTAATACTTGGTTTCTAAAAGGCTTTTATCCACTTCACAGCACTTTTACTCCATCTCAGCAATCTGCAAGCAGGGTCAGATACCAGGAGTGGATAGAGAGCAGTCAGGGTCAAATCGTGACCACAGGGCCCTGACCCTATGCCAAAGGGATGCCCCTCAGGAGGAGAGGATGTGCCGTGACTTCAAGCCCATCTCAGCCAGGGCCTCCTCCAAAATTTGTCATGGCATGGAATATGACGGGTCTGCTTTAGTACGCGTGACATGGTGGCAACAGCATCGACACTGTGCCACACGTCCTGCCTGTGGAAAAGCACCAAACTTCTCCTTGCACATGCCCAAGATTTCAGCTGGTACTGTGTCCAAAAACATCTCTGCAAGAGCAGCACATGGATGAACATGGTGCTCAGTTCAGACATCTCCTAGAAGAAGGAAGAAATGGCTGCAAAGATCACCAAGGGCGGTCTGTGAGGGAAAGGGGTGGCAGAGTACAGGGTCTGGTGGTTCAGTACAAGAAGCTTGGCTTTTAAAAATGCCTCTGCTTAAGGACCACATGACAGCTGTGATGCAAAAATTGCCTTGCATGGTGCTACCGAGGCAAACTTTGGTGGATCATACCTGGCTGAGCGACAGGTTTCACAACACATCTGTTAGCAGGAGATGTCAAAGCGTAGTTGTGTCTACTGAGCCTTTCTGCCAACACCTAGCTTGCTATTTGGCCAATAATATAAAAACTTTCCTGGTGAAACACACAGCTGATGCCGGTTGTTGGTGGGATTGCTGTTAGAGACTTAAAGGTACAGTCAAATGCCAAGAGATCAGCAAAATGCATCTCACACAGCTGAATATATTGTAAAAGCAGTGACTGCACCAGATGCCATGGGCCAGCCCTGCAGAGTGATGTTCACTGGGTGGAAGTTACCACAACTGTAGGTTAAAAGGCTTTGAGCATTTATGGCTCCGTCTTTCCTTGTGATGAGGAAGACAATAACACCAATATCTGAGAGCTGAAATGCTTTAATTCAACTTTGGGCATTAGCTGTGGCTCATGACATATAGGAGATCAGACGCAGCTGTCACCCTTGTCTAGGCACAAGGAGACAGGGGTTGTAATTGATGGATCTGCCAGTTAATCGAAAATTATATCCACCCAGAGAAAAGCCCAGGAAATCAACCAGATGAGTCTCTTCTGCTGCCATCTTTTTGGATACAGTGGCTTCTTTGAAATACTGGCACTTGTTACCCACCTTGCACAGGACAGTTAATACCATCCTCTCCCTGCTCACATCTAGAAAATGAGATATTGCCACAGAGACCCTTAACTATCCGCTGTCTGGAGCATGTCCAGAGGAACACGAAATTTTCTACTCCACCTTAAAAAAACAAGTCTTTTTGGTTGAAATTGTCTTCATCTGGGAGGAAGCTATAGGAAAGAGGTGTTTTGATAGACTGTCATGATATGTAGATGCCCCATCCCTGGAGGGGTTCAAGGCCGGGCTGGATGGAGCTTTGAGCAACCTGGTCTGGTGGGAGGTGTCCCTGCCCAGGGCAGGGGGGTTGGAACTGGATGGTCTTTAAGGTCCCTTCCAACTCCAACCTTATGATTCTGTGATATGGGGAAGGGAGCAATTTGAGACTCACTGTGATTCCTGCTTGAAAACCTCTACATCGAAAATCTCACAATTCGAAAATTCTCTGAACCTGTGATTTGCTTATTATCTTATAGTATTTTGAGGTCTCATAAGGACCAAAGCTGTAAGATTGCTGAAAGGATGGGCTCAGAGACATTTCCACTTATCTGTCACTTGTGGTATGAAGGCTGCTGTTGATATAAGTTCCTTGTGAGAGCATCATGACTCTGTGGAGCACGTCTGTTTGCGAGGTGGCAAGAGGAGCAACAGAGCATTAGGTCAAAGATGCCCCATTTTCAGTTTTCTGCATGTCACACGCTTTCAGGATTTATCTTTATTTGGATGTTTAGTGGTTTGGCTTGCTTCCATTCAAAATTGAAGGAAGGGGAAGTGCAAATTTTAGCATGTTTTAATGCAAAATCCATCTTTGAAGAAAGGAGCAAAGCACAAAGAGTGAAGACGAGGAAAACAGCACAAGCAGAGTCCGGAAAGATCCCTTATAGTTACAGCCCGCTCCTTCACCCCTTCAAGAAAAGGATTCACATCCTGTGCACTAAGGCAGAGCTTGGATGAAGGCAGACTGGTGGGATGGGTCCTCAGAAACCATCACCGTGGGTACAGCAACTGATGATCTGCCTGCCACGGCGACGTCTTCCAGGGGAACCAATAACCCAGCAGGAACCCCTTGTGTATGGTTCAGCATGCTAGTCCTTTGGAGACTGACTCCCACAGGACAGCCAGGCCTGGACGGAAGATAGGAACACATAGGAAAAAATGAGGTTTGGTTTTTGTATGCCATCCTCCATGGGGTACCACTCTTTGATAAAGGTTTTCCAACACTGCAACATAAAACCTTCTTTCAGCTGGCACTTTGGTTGCTCTTGAGCTCATGCTGAATCAAGCAACTATTAAATGCCTCACCAGATTAGATTTATTCTATGACTGTGTGGCTCTTCATGGCTACCTTGATCCATGGAAGACAGGAGATGACATGCCTGTTTGAAAGATTTGAGCATATACATGACCACCAGTCTTCCCCATTTCTGCACAACACAGAGTGATTAAAACTTGAGGGTTGGGAGCTGGTGGGTTCAAACACAATAACAACACCTGGTTTTAAACTTAAAGACTTCATGGAAAGAAGGAAAAAAAATCAATAAAACTGCATGGTATCATGAAATATCCTTCAAAGATGTTTTTAAAATTAACTTAAGTTTTAAAGTTCTTGGTGTCACTTACAATACTGCGTTAGAAATGGCCAAACGCAGTACTAAATTACAGCATTCAGTTGCTGTGAATACAGCATGTCAGATTTTTGTGAAATGCAGAGGTAGAAGAGGCTGAATTGTACTTCTCTAATGGTTAAAATTCTGTCTGCTGAAAACAGCATTTTGTTATTTTTAGTGCTGTAGTAGAGAGAGGTACTAAACTTGTGACGTGATTTAAGAGGAAGGGCAAGCTAAAATCAAATTTAGAATAAATTAATGATTTCTTGGTTAATTTCTGAGTAATCCCAAACTTGACTTCACAGAAACACAGTTTAGTAGCTTAGAAGTACTTGAAACTGTGACAGGTAGTATTTTCAACACAATTACACTTGCTGGTTTTTTTTTTTAGTACTACAAATCAAATTCCTTGTTCATTCACTCCCACGTGTATTTATACCCTTCCCTGGACCTGTCCCTCTATTTCTGCACCTGTTCTGCCAAAATATACAGCTGTCTAGAACTCACCTCGCTTTCAGACTGGCTGTTTACTTTAAATGAGTTTTTATGCTGGTGGTGATGTAACCCTAAGCCTGAAATGTCAGCACAGTTTTCTTATTAACATGCTGCCATGGACCACGCTTAGATAAATTCTTTTCCCTCCTTCATCTTGGCATTTGCTAGGCAAAGCAGCTAAACCACCTTCTGTATCGGCTGCTCCTACCCCGATTCCTCCACCATCGGGAAGGAGGAAAGGGCTGCTCCTTGTTCAGGAGACCCCGGACCAGCAGAGAGCCATAATGCACTGGTGACTCTCTAACCTGGTAAATACTGAGCTATTTTAAGTGCATCCACTTTCCCTGCCAGTTCGTTTTACTGTGTTAAACTCGTATCAATGTCTATTCCCAAGACGCCTCTGTGATAGCAGCCCTGAGAGCGCTGGAAACATGCACACCTTGTCTTACACCTTCTCTCCATCCTTTCTTTTACGAGGACAGCTGGGCTGATGCTGCTTAAACCACACCCAGGACAGGTACTATCTTTCAGTGGCACATTATTGCCAGTAACATCATCCATCTCTTAAATGAGCTCTTCCAGCAATGTGCAACCAGGGGTCCAGAAAACTGTAGGCTAAGAAAGCTGATCAGCAGACAACTACTATCCCTCACTTAAAAGTTGTCCATGCCTGGAGACATGATTGACCTTGCATAGGCTGTCCAACTTGAGAAGCACAGCAAGGTATGCCCCATCACTGACTACCCATGGCCAACACAACAACCATGACCAGGGCCGATCTGCACCAGAAGAAATGACCACATGAATATATGAAAGCTCTGGGATCAATTGTGCATGTTACTTCTGTCACTTCCAGAGCTCCAAATGCTCAGAGAAGGAGTAAACTCTGCAGCTCCATGGGGTTTTGTGCTGTTTCACGTCAGGCTCCTCTCCTTGACATAATTTTCATGGGCTGCAAAAGTATCAGGAGACCTAGCAAGACTGCTGGAACTCAGTGCCTCTGACTAGAGCCAGAAAAAGCTTTACTTCAAGCAAAGTAACCACTCACAGCACAGATCCTGGAAAATTCAATTCAATCCCCTCCCAATAATTCCCACAGCACATCAATAGATGTTCCTTTATTTATTTTTGCAAGATAGAGGAGAGTGATGTTAGCACTAAACTAGAATTCAATATGTCATAGTAAAATTCATCATAAATCTCAACTGTGTTTAGCAGCTGACTTTGAAATTGCTATAAATGAGACTTCACAGCCTCTGCAAGACTCATAGCAGAATCTATGCAGCCATCAAAGTTGGAATGAGTAAATCCATCGCCCCCACAAATCAGGAGAGGTTGAGTATGAAGAATCATGTGTTCTGGACAATTGGGCACAGCTTTGGTAACCTGAAAAAGAAAAGCACATAGGTAGATGAAAAAAACATGTGTTTTATTTACCTCAATTTCATGCCAGAAAGGTCTGCGTTCCTGACAAACATGCTTTCATATGAAGGACCCCTCCATCCCAGGTTGTAGCCCAAGCACTAATGACCAAAGATCTTCTGGAGTAAAATAATTAGAATAAAGTTTTCCTGTATGTGGAAATTTTGAAACTTTACAACCCCATCCTGTCTTATTCTCAGTCTGCCTCAGCAGAATGAATTGCCTGACCCGGGATAGATGAGGCACGGGGATCTCTAAGCCAAAAGGTATGAAGATCTCACATCACAAAGGTGGGCTCACAAAAAAACCCAGGTATGCAACTGCTCAACAAAGGAAAGGGAGCCTGCTGTTTCCAAGACCTTGCAACATGACTGGGGGTTGACCAGGTGACCTTCCTGGATGGGAAGTGAGGGGGACTTCAGAGTAACTACTGTCACGATGACTTGCCCATGCTTCATGCTGCTGTGCAAGCACACACACATCCTTTGGACAACCCACCCTGTCTCCCGTTCTGCTACGCTGGTCTGCTTTTTCATCTGAGTAGCACAACAATTTTTAGGCACTGCTAGAGATACAATCAACACTTTCTCTGTAAGTAGCATGGGACAAGTTCTGAATAACGTTGCTTTGATAAATACTTAATGTCATTCTCAATGTATGCATTGTATTAATTTGAAAGATAATTTTCCTGGCGCTATACCCTCAATTAAACTTGCATCTGCGGAGCGGCAGCTCTTGAGCCGTTTCGTGTAACATTTCTAAGAGTGAAAGGGCTTTGCTTTGGCCAGTACCTGTTAACCTGAAGCTACTTGGAACTCATGGGGAGAACAAGACCCCTTTTCGGTATCGTACCTTTGACAAACACCGATGTGTGTCAAACAGCAGAGTAAAAGCACACAGCATTTGTGTTTTTACCAGGCTTGGCTGTGTCACATGTTGTTCTAGCCCATTTCAAACCTATGTACAAAGGCTGAGTGTCCATGTTGTACGAAATCAGTGCATCCCAGAGCAGCACCAGTGAGTCTCAGAATGGCAGTAAGGCGGTGACAGCAGCACTGGCCTAAAGGCAAACGTGAGGGCAAGGCAGGCTCAGGCAGAAGGCATAAAAAAGATAAGAAGATGCAGGACAGTTTGATGATGAAGTGACCGGAGAAGGAAGGTGGGAAGAAATAGTCTGAGAAAAGGAATGATAAAACAAGACCCATAAGGATTAAATGTTGAAAAGGAGGAAAAAATATCTAGAAAACTCAAGAGAAAAAAAAAAAAAAAAGAAAGAACAGAAGCAGGGCAGTGGAGCACCATAGAGATCAAACCACAGAGATGATAAAGCATGATACAGAGAGTACAATTTTCTTTCGATCATTTCTTGGCTTTCTGCCTTTGGTCCAAAGATATGTTTTGGATTCCTGTGCACTAAACTGTCCCTGTATCCCATCGTGTGGCTGTCAGCTTCAGAGAATGAGACCTAAAGTCCAAGGCACCTTGTTCAGTCCAGGGGATTTCCCCATTGTCTCAAATGTACACTCAGCTGACCACTGCTGGGCCATTATCTGCCATTTCCAAGTACAGATCAGCTGCAAAACACCCATGTTTACGTAACTGGCATGTTAGCATCTCTTTAAAGGACGTAATTATCTGAAATTAATCTGTAGCCAGTTGCCACCCATTATCCACTATTCAACTTAAGAGAAGAGTCTAGCCATGTATGGTAAATCCAGCCTGAGATCGTCTTTCTCGGACTAATTTTAGGTCAGTACTTAATTTATTCCTAATTTTTTCTTACAGATCGAGGCCACTGAGCATAAACCAATGAAGAAAGGTTTACCAGAAAAAGGCTTTTTGAGTGTCCCTCCTTCTCGACTACCCAGTGCTTATTTGATGCTGGCTGTACCAAATAGCTTCTGGTTTGTCATACTGATCACAAGATCAATATTTTCACATCTCAGACTGCAGCTTTTCACCTGTGTGGCAAGATTGGATGCTCAATGTAGTAAAGGCACTCATGCTAGATATAGTGACTGAGGAAAGGAATAATCCTGCCCCTTATTCAAGTTCTTCCGAAGGTGTTGTCTAACATAAATTCCAAATTACCCTCAGCTATATGGCACAGCCCATTGGGTCTCCATCCTTGAACACTTCAAGACTCAGCTAGACAAAACCATGGTCGAGGTCACCTAATGCTAGCAATAGCTCTGCTTTGAGCAACAGGACCTGAAAAGGTCCCTTCTGAGGTCCCCTCTGAAGAGGTCCAATTTCTATGATTCTGTCTTTTCCCAGTATCCCTTATACACATAAAGTGACTCTGTGAGAGAGACGTGATGGGTTGGGAAGCTGTTGGCTCTGAATGCTAATAGTGTCTTATTGTAATTAAAGCAGAGGATCCAGAATTGCAGCTGTGCTGCTAAGTAGTGTCAGTAGAAATCTGGAAGTCCTAATCCCTCATCCACCATGGATAATTGTAATGTCTGCATTTTAATCCCAGGATTGTGTTTGGCCATGTGAAGGACGTTGCAGCCAGATTTAATTAACGAGTAGGATAAATCCCATCTAAAAGAGTCAGGGGAAAGATACACCCATCTTATCAGTTCCCGTCACTTCTGTGGCAACAGCTTGTTATTACTGAAAGTACAGATAGCTTTAAGAGAGAGAGGGAGCTCTGTCCCAGATATTTAATTTAGGTAGTGATTATTTTATAGGGTAGCAGTAGAGATCTCTTTATTGAGATAACGGATCTGACCTCCACTGATTTATTTGCTATCTAAGACATATTGACATTCATCCACCAAATTAAAGACTGGTGATAATTCCTCCTGTGACACAGCCATAAAGCACAAGTAGCTGCTGAAGTCACTGGTTTTGGTTAGTAGCAGCATGGTTGCTGGCAGGCAACAGAGGTGGGAGAAGAAAGCGGGAAGAGCTGTAAATTGTGGTTTGATAAAATAATAGAGTATCATCCAGCAGTATGATGTCTGAATGTAATTTTTAAATAGGGGAAACAGGACTCACACTTAGTGATTTAGGATGACAACAATTTTGAAGCAATTGTGGAAAATAAGAGTTCATTCCTACAGTCACTGTTCCAGCTACCGCTAAAAGATGAAGCAATAGGTACGAGGTTGTAATAAATCCTGTATGGCCGTAATTTTGCCAGGATTCAGAACACATAGTTGTTTGGTAGAATGCAATTGAGACTTTTTTTTTTTTTTTAAATTCAGTTGTAAGAAATTAACTGTAGTTCTTGTCTTTTCCTTTACCCATGTTTTCTTGGTGAAATAAATCAGAATGGGCCATACACGATTCATATGCTTAAATGTCACCTTTGACACAATGCTAAAAGTGTAAGTAGTGCAAGGAAAAGGTATATTAAGCCCTTTCCTTGCACGCATAAGCAAAGTAGATGAATTTGACAAATTTTATGATAGGGCTCTGTGACAGCAGCAGTATCTAGGGTTTATTAATTCCATTTAAAAATACTTCTCTCTTTGTTTTGGGAGCCCTTTCCAGAGCTGGCCAACCAAGGGTCTGTCTGTCGGAGATAGATCCAATTCTTCTCCTCCCTACCACCTGCAGCTCTTGTGCTTGCAAGCAGTCTGAAGCAGAAAGGTAACAGATAATGCAGAACCATAGAATCACAGAATTGTCCAGGTCGGAAGGGACCTTTAAGATCATCTAGTCCAACCATCAACCTAACTCTGATAAAAACCATCACTAACCCATGTCACTAAAAGACCAAAAGTCACAACCAGAAAAGGATGCCTTAACAGTGACAACTGTACAGAGACAGTGTTACTAGCAAAAAAAAAACAACACTGAACTGATAAAGAGGAACATATAAAACATACCATGATTTTTGTATGAGCCATCTGAAACATTAAAACCTAAGTTAGGGTCACTTGCATACAACAACTGAGAACAAGCACTATGCACTGGGAAGTGATTTGAAAATGACTAATACCTAACTTGCAGAAAAGTAAACTCGGTGCTAATGAAAGCAGGTTCCTAAATGGGATGCAGATCAAGGAGTATGAGCAGACTTCACAGCAGTCACCTACAGTAACATTTCCAGACTTCATAAAAGGAAAAAGTTTCAGGGAACTGCTTTAAGTAAATATTGTGCATAAACTTCCACGTTCAATTTCACCAATGTAATTTAACTTAAGAGGCTTTGGGTAAACATGTAGATACAGAATCACAGAATCCCATGGGGTTGGAAGGGACCTCTGGAGATCATCTAGTCCAACCCCCTGCCAAAGCAGGTCCACCCACAGCAGGTTGCACAGGAACTTGTCCAGGGGGGTTTGAATGTCTCCAGAGAAGGAGACTCCACCACCTCCCTGGGCAGCCTATTCCAGGGCTCTGCCACCCTCACAGGAAAGAAGTTCCTCCTCATGCTTAGATGGAACTTCTTATGTTCAAGTTTGTGCCCATTTCCTCTTGTCCTGTCACTGGGCATCACTGAAAAAAGACCAGCCCCGTCCTCTTGACACCCTCCCTTTAAGTATTTATAAGCATTGATCAGATCCCCCCCTTAGTCTTCTCTTCGCCAGACTAAGACCCAAGTCCCTCAGCCTTTCCTCATAAGAGAGATGTTGTAGTTCCCTGATCATCTTTGTAGCCCTTTCCTGTACCCTCTCCAGAAGTTCCCTGTCCTTCTTGAACCGGGGAGTTCAGAACTGGACCCAGTGCTCCAGATGGGGCTTCACCAGGGCAGAGCAGAGGGGGAGGATGACCTCCCTCCACCTGCTGGTCACACTCCTCTTGATGCAGCCCAGGACCCCAGAAAGAGCTGTTCCATCACCTTTCCAGGGATGGAGGTGAGGCTGACTGGCCTGTAGTTTCCTGGGTCCTCCTTCTTGCCCTTTTTGAAGACTGGAGTGACATTGGCTTGCCTCCAGTCCTCAGGCACCTCTCCTGTTCTCCAGGACCTTGCAAAGATGATGGAGAGTGGCCCAGCAATGACTTCTGCCAGCTCCCTCAGCACTTGCAGGTGCATCCCATCCGGACCCATGAATTTGTAGATATCCAGTTTACTTAACCGTTCTCTAACTTGATCCTCCTCAACCAAGGGGAAGTCTTCCTCTGTCCAGGCTTTCTCTGTTACCTCCAAATTCTGGGACTCCTGAGGGCTGGCCTGAGCAGTAAAGACTGAAGCAAGGAAGACATTCAGCAACTCCACCTTCTCTCCATCCTCTGTCATCATGGCACCTGTCTCATTCAACAGCGGGCCCATATTTTCTCTAATTTTCCTCTTGCCTCCAATATACTTGAAGAAATCCTTCCTGTTGACCTTGACATCCCTTGCCAGGTTTAACTCCAAGGAGGCCTTGGCTTTCCTCGTTCCATCCCTGCATACTCTAACAGCATTCTTCTTCCCAAGTGGTCAGTCCCTTCTTCCACACACTGTAAACTTCCTTCTTCCACTTGAGCTTTTTCAGAAGCTCCCTGCTCAACCACGCAGGTCTCCTGTTACCCTTGCCTGATTTCTTGCTCTGAGGGATGCACCAATCCTGAGCTTGGAGAAGCATTGTCCAGCTCTCTTGAGCCCCCCCTACCTTTCAGAGCCCTAACCCATGGGATTTCTCCAAGCACTTTCTTGAAGAGGTGAAAGTTAGCCCTCCTGAAATCCAAAGTTTCAATCCTACTTGTTGTTTTGCACATACTGCCCACGATCCTGAACTCTATCTTTTCATGATCACTGCAGCCAAGGCTGCCCCCAACCTTAATGTCCTCCACCAGTCCCTCTTTGTCAGAACTAGGTCCAGTAGTACCCCTCTCCGTGTTGGCTCCTCCATCACCTGAGTCAAAAAGTTATCATCAATACACTGGAAGAACCTCCTGGGCTGTACCTGCTGGGCTGCGTAGCCTTCCCAGCAGATATCAGGGTGACTGAAGTGCCCCCTGAGAACCAAGGTCGGTGATTGTGAGGCTACTTTCAGCTGTCTGTAGAAGGCCTCATCATTTTCCCCATCCTCATCAGGTGGCCTGTAGTAAACACCCACAACAGCGTCCCTCATGTTGGCCTGCTCCTTAATCCTCACCCACAAGCTCTCAACTCTCTCTTCGTCCGCCCTCAGGGAGAGCTTGATACACTCCAGTACTTTAGGAAACTGCCAACAATTTCCTTGGATTTTTAAAAGAAGTCTGTAAAATATACACATTTTGCTATTATTACCCTTAGGCAGTTTATTTCAAAGTATTTTTCGCATAGCATACCATTAAGTAGAACCAGGCCAAATCAAATAAAAACAATTAGTACATCTGAGCACAAGGACTTCTGCTACTCTGTGGCAGGGAGGGAATTTTGCTAATAATTTCACAGACTTTTGGATACAGGAAATACAGATTGGGTCATATTTTTAAATACCAGCGAAAATCCCACCGAAGTATGTGGGGTTTACTTCCTTCCTGTGCACTGCTCCTGTCCCTGCTTACCAAGAGTGCTGCATAACTTACCGCTGAGCCAGGTCCACTATGTAAAAAGATGACTAGAAATGATCTGGCTGTCACTGGCCAGCCTTGGATGTTGCTCATGGCTATGTGGATGAATGTATTACAGATATCGAGCAACTACCCCCTTTCCTTTTGCTGCCTGAGGATGAAAACCACGAGGCTGCTTGATGTCCTGCTTCTTGTGATAGCCCGCAAGTCTGTAGAACCATAGAGTCATAGAATCATAGAATTGTCTAGGTTGGAAGGGACCTTTAAGATCATCTAGCCCAACCATCAACCTAACTCTGATAAAAAAACCAAAAGAAAACCATACAAAAAAACCCCCCACATCACTAAACCATCTCTCTAAGCACTATGTCAACCCGTCTTTTGAAAATCTCCAGGGATGGTGCCTCAACCACTGTCCTGGGCAGCCCATTCCAAGACTTCATAACCCTTTCTGTGGAAACATTTTTCCTACTATCCAATCTGAACCTCCCCTGGGGCAACTTGAGGCCATTTCCTCTTGTCCCATCGCCTGGGACTTGGGAGAAGAGACCGACCCCCCCTGGCTACCCCCTCCTTTCAGGGAGTTGGAGAGAGCGAGAAGGTCTCCCCTCAGCCTCCTTTTCTCCAGGCTGAACACCCCCAGCTCCCTCAGCCTCTCCTCAAAAGACTTGTGCTCCAGACCCCTCACCAGCTCCGTTGCCCTTCTCTGGACCCGCTCCAGCCCCTCAAGGTCTTTTTTGTGGGAAGGGGCCCAAAAGTGGACACAGCACTCGAGGTGGGGCCTCACCAGTGCCCAGTACAGGGGGACCATCACCTCCCGAGTCCTCCTCACCACACTGTTCCTGATCCAGGCCAGGATGCTGTTGGCCGCCTTGGCCACCTGGGCACACTGCTGGCTCCTGTTCAGCCCACAGGCGACCAACACCCCATTGCCCCAGCAGCATCCTCCCATCTGACTGATCCCACCACAGACTACCTACCTGAGAGTATCTCCATTTCTGACACTTGATGCTGGCTGGTTTAGGCAGGGATGGCACAATCCTCTCCAGGTGACCGAGAATTAACTGCTGCACCTCCCCAGGGTCTGAATCCAGGTACTCGCTTCCAAACATCACAGTTGTGTGAACTACAACTGAGGGCCCAATTTTAGGAGACTCTGAAATAAAGAACAGAGATGCTTTTGAAAGATTACTCATTAATACTTGCCTTCCCTGCATGGTGACAATTGTGCCTCTAGCCTAGGAGTCAATAAGAATGAAAATATCTGTGGCACCATCCTGTTCTTCCAGCTCGAAAAAAACACAAGGAGTAACAACACAAGTTGTTCACAAGAAGCACAGTGAAGAAATCCAGGCTTTTTGCAAAATTTGTGATGGTTTTCCCACTGCAATAACCCTAGCTCCACATACGTCTCCAAGCGGAACCTCAAGGCATTCTCACACCCCATAAGTAGTAGCTGGAAGAAGCAGGGAATATACTGTAAGCAAACTCTTGCCCTTTTTCCTCCCAGACACTTTGACAAACAAGCCCCTGGCAATTGTGGCAAACTGGCAAAAGAGAACAACAAGAAGAAACATGTAAAAATGCTTTTTCTAGCCAGGTCTACAAATAGTAACAATTAGTGTCCCTACAACTGCAGGTCACTTGGAGGCATGCAGTTGCAGCCGCCGACCTGCACGGTGTTGCCTGGGTGGTGGTTGTGGAGCTCAGGATTTCCAAAGGGCTGCACTTCCAGGTGGGACTCCTGTTATCACTGGCAACAGGGAAGGGGAAACCCCTCACCAAAGGCTGAAGCTCACCCAGCCACGTGGTAAGACTAAGGTGCTGTACGATGCACCTTACTTTTTTTCAGATGGGAGATTATTCTTGGCAATGGAATGGCTCTGTCACTACTCGCAGGGATTGATCCCCCGGGGCCCAGTGCTCTGCTTATGGCTGAAGGCACGTGAAGTGCTTCTGAGCACAGCAGCACACGCCAGATGTAAACCAAACAAACTGCAGTCGCAGCCACCGCAAGCCTGATGCACACAAGCCACCGCGCCGACAAGTGCATGGCTCTGCCAGCAAGCCACCTCCTCTGTCGGAATGGCCAGAGGAGTGCGGGCAGCCAGGTCACCACAGCCAATTTGCTTATCCACCTATACCAGACTAATTTATATTCTTCAACCTCTGCACGTTTGAAATGCATGTCCCCTTAAGGGGACAATCTCTGCAACACAGAAATATGAAAGACTTGAACATGAAATCATCAGAGATAAAAATTCTCTTCAGGGGAAAGGACACAAAAAGAAGAGTGTTCGTTGCATTGCTGTGGAAAACATCTGCTCCCTCTATAACTGGTTGCATATTGGCCATGCAAAAGTATTTACATAGTTGAAAAGCTAGAATAAAACCAATACTTTATGTAGGGGCAGAAGGGCAACAGAAGCCAGGGCAGGTTAGCTTGAGAAATCAGCACTTCCTTTTGGCCTGCACAAGTGAACTCAAATTTCCCAGGAAATCAATGTGCGTCTGTCTGCACACATGTTTTGGGGAGTGTGAACCTTCAATACAACTTCTGTCCTCATGTAAATATGTGCAAGTGAGCAAAACTCAAAAAAAGGGTTTGCCCCTTAAAAATCAACGAGGCTGCAGTGCTAGGGGAAGAACTGAAGGCAACTCAAGTGCTGATGTTCATCCCAGCAGACTTGGAAATGGCCAAGCTTTGTTACAGCTGGGGCTGGTTGTAGGTTCTCTACAGCAATGGACTTCTGTCCCCGCCAGCATGTTGGCTTGTCACCTTACAGACTTGGTCTGGACAGACCAACAACCAGCAGCCAGAGAATTTGCCTAGAATAGAGGATTTTCAGGCTCAGTGATTGGCCTGTGCCAAGGCACAATGAGGACCCAGCAGATCCTTGTGTGAGTGGGTCCTGCTGGGGCTGTTCTGCTTTGAATGAGCAGGATGCAAGGAGCAAGGACACAACCTGGGTTCTGCTATATTTCAGCTGAGAGCTCAAACTCACCAAGCTGGTTATTAAATTAAGCTATTCCCTCTTGCTCCATTAACTAGAAATTCCCTCTTTTGGAAGAAGAAAGCCTTTTTTGGCTAAACTCTTGAATGCATTAGCACATTCCTAGAAAAATATTTTCATTTCAGCAAATGAGCATTTTGTGACCAAAGAATCCACAAAGAAAGAGGCAGTTGAACACTTTATGACCAATTCTGGCTGTCAGGTACCAAGCTTGACAGAAATCTTTCTCTCTGCTCTGTCAGTGACAAGATCTCCAGCTTCAGCTCCTCCAGTTGGAGATCCCCTTTGAGGAGATGACAAATTCCAGCTTTCCAAAGACAACCAAAATATCTGTCTCTGATAAGCTTTCTGTCCTGGGTTGAACACTTCAGAATATGCTACTGAGGTGCAGCAATACAAAGACCTAACACCCACAGCAAGCACGAAAGCAATGGCTTTAACTTCAGCTGGAAGGATCCTTTCACTGACTCTCTTTCTTCAGTGAGCGAGCTCAGTCAACCCTTGCTCTCGAGAACTGGGAAAACGTGGCATAAAAGGTAGGAAGATGTTTCCTTGTGATAAGGAACGCACACTGACAGGCCACATCTGAAAGCATCGAGCCACGGTGCCGTCTTTTCTTAAAGTTCCCCTTTTCTAAGTGAGGCCTTCCTAAGACCAGAAGATCACTCACTTCACTCCCCGGGTTGGGCTCACAAGCTCTGCTTTCAGCAAGTGCTACAGCTCTTCTCCTGGGTGATTTCCTGAAGTGTCCGGAAACTTTGGTTCCTATTTTAATTTGAGGTGCTGATTTTGCTCTCTTGTGTTTTAGGCTTGAAAGTAAGCCTTAACCACCGGGGATGGACAGGTCCAAGATATCCACCTAACACAGGTCTGGGGCGAGGGCAAGGCAGACTGAGACTGCAGAGTGAAACGAGGACCACTCTTGTCTAGAAGCAGAGGCTCATCCAAAGGGGCTGTCTTCTTCCTTGAGCTCTGATGAACTGAGTGCCTGAGTCTAACATCCAGCTTCAGACTCATCTTCCTGAGATTCCTCCTGCCACCCCCGAGCCTGGTTTCAAAGGTTAGCACAGGACATGTCTCTGTTCACATCAGCTTTTCCAACTGTCTGGAAAAATGACAGAAATGCTACTCAGTCTCTATTTCCCATTTTGGAGAAGAAAAAGGTATTCTGGCATGTCTACATAAAGATTGTCAGGGACAACAGACCAAGTGGGAAAGCCTATTAGGTACCTTGGGATTTATTATAGTGTACATGCTATTTTGGCAAATTCTTCCACATAAACTTGGCAAAAAGGCTCATTAAACGACGTCTAAGCATCTTAATAAAATAATTAATCATTGCTTGCTGTGACCTGTTATAGCCAATGGTTCTTGGACAGGGCCACCTTCTTTCAAATCTCTCATCTCCTTCCGTAGCATGTACAAAACAAGCTTCAGGAGAACAGGCAGTTCGTTGAGTTTTTAATTCCTCCTTTGAGCTACTGATAGCTTGGAGAGCTTCCAGAGGCCACTGAGTCACAGCCTTCCAGTACTGAAATATGCAGCCTGCGAGGATCAAGTTTAGTCTCAAGCCCTTTTCCTTCTTCTGCAAAAATACTGTCCAAGAGAGGAGTTTAAAACAGATTTTCCCCTGAAAGAAATGGGGGCATCTCAGCCTTGATGCACTGGCTATGAATGACTGTTTAGTTGTCACAGGAGTAAAACCATCTTTTTCCTCCCAACACATCTAGATCAGGCTGCAACAGCCAGCTGAAAAATGAGGGCTTCTGGCAGGGCTTCTCATGAGATTTTGATGCCCTTACTTGTGGCAAGGATGTTAGCCACCCATGGCCATGCTAGCAGATGACAAAGTAGCATGGGAGATGTGGTAAGCCTGGGAACACTCGGCAATGATCTGAGGGTGAATGGAAGCAGCATAAAAGCTTTCATCTGCTCCCAGTTCCCCCCGCCTCTCGTCCCAGCTGCACGGCAATTAATCCGATCAGTTGATGCGGTGGAAGGCATAAGATGCCGGGTAGATCAGAGCTGGAATGGGATGGCAGAGTTGGCCGTAGCTTACACCTACCTCATGAGCAAGGGGCCGCTCTGCCAGCGTTGGCAGCGTTCTTGGCACCCACAGTTGCTGAGGGACCCCACTGAAAACCTACGAGCAGTGAGCTTGAGCCTGGCTCTCCTTCCTCCACCCAGCCCGGGCTGCGTTGCCGGAGCAGTGACATCGGCTGCAGGGGCTGGGTGCCTGCCCCCCTCGGGTCTGCCTCCATCACCTCACACCAGGAGGAAAGTGGCTTTTTGTGCAGAAACCCTACTGAGGCTGTGGCCAGGGAGGGAGGTGCCGGCACCACCTCGTGCAGAGAAGGCAGTTTGGCAGATGCAGTTTGTGCCCGAGGTTCAGATTCTTCTCTTCCCCACAGCCCAGGGAAGATGCAAATCTATAACCACAGGTTTCCTTGGCTTCTGCGTTACGTTTTCCTCACTTCACTCTTAATTTCTTTTGCTCTGCTGCGTCACACAGGACTGACCAGGCAGATAGTAGATGCAAAGGGACGAATGTGAGGATAAACACATTCCTTTCAAGACTCGTTTTGCTTCCATGTAAACAGAAAGGAACTGCATGATCTCTGGCAGCCCAGCCCAGCGTCCTGTCCGTGACAGGGGAGGTGTCGCATGAGCCGCTACACCCCTGCCTGGCCTGGCCGCAGCGGCTGGGGACCCTGCAGACCACCCTCCTTGGGATGTCTTGTCCGCCACCACTATCTACATGCAGTCATTCTGAGCAGTCTGCATGGCTGAACAGAGTAGTAGGGATGAAGAAATCCCAGGTTTTTTGCCTCAAAGTCAAAGTATGAAGTTCCACCAGTCCCCCACAGACAAGTCTAGTCCATAAAGACCTTATGGGAGATGCTGAAGCACTTCAGACCAAAGTCTGGCTGCACTGTCAATCTGATCAGCAGTGTCTTCCCCTCTTAGCCAGCCTGAAACCATATGTGCAAAAAGAAAATGGATGAATTGAAAAGACAGAAGATTAAATAAATACGAAATTAAGTCAGTGGGGAATTGAAAAGTGAGGACCTTACTGCATCTTCCACATCCTAAAGGTGACAGATATGACAGAGCCTGACTTTTCTTAGAAGTTCAAAGCAACAGGACAAGAGTGCAACAAGAGGAAATCCAAGTTGGACATGAGGATACAGCCCCTTCCCCTGTCAGTGGGGCATCCCCAGGACGGGGCCCTGAGTGGTGGGGCGTCTAAATCCTCGGGGACTGTCCCAACTCGCCTGGACAGCTGCTGTAGCTGTGACACTTGCTCTGCTGGGAGCAGGGTCAGGCCAGAGACCCCCACCCCAGTGTCTCCAGCTGGGGCCTGGAAGGTTTGTATAAGCCCATGAAAACAGATGAGGAAGACTTCCAACACTGAGTACACAGGCTGTCACAGGTAGAGGACACATCAGCCGTCTGGAAGGGCTGTCAAGGACAGAAAGCATCAAAGCAATTAGAGCTCAACATATACTGCACTTCAGCCAGTTATAACTCTGAGTTAAGCACTAGCAAAGTGTCCTCATGTAGAACTCTCTGGGGAAACTGGATCTTGACCTACAACCTGGGGATGAGGGGAAAGGTGTTTGGAATGTGAGCAGAAGGCAGCCATCAGCTTTGTAACACTTCAGGACGTCTCTACACTCCTCATTAATTCCCAGCTGGAGGAATCACACAGGCTCTATTAGAGAAGAACAGAGTGCTGACAGTGGGAAATTGTGCAGGATTAAGCCTGTTAGGAGTATTGTCTTCCAGAAAAAGGATGGGGCTAATAAGAGACAACCTGGAGAAGAGCACAGACAACAGAGTCCAGGACCACTTCCCCACCACAGTGGCTTGTGGCTCAAGAGCATCTGGCATCAGAAAGGTGGCTCCTAGCTTTGAATAACACATTTAGTGTGGAATGATAAAATGGAAGAGCATGGTGTCCTGGGTGAAGATACTCAGCAAAGGACAGGGACCTCCTTCTGCCCTGTGAAGTTCTCATTTGATATGAATGGTGGTCACGTCGTCCTTACCATCAGTCTCAGGGAAGGAAGGAGACAGAGAGATTATTAAAGCATAAACATCACAATAAAACAAAACGTAACTTCTCAGCGAAAGCCCGCAGTGGATTATCTGTTCACCAGAATCTTCTCCCTTGCAATCCCTATTCACTGTAATATTCTCCAGTGAATCTATGCCAACATCAGGGTTCAGAGCCCCTAAATTCAAAAGACATTTTAGAGATTAGCTGCGAACCCTGGGATCCAGGGAGGTCTGAAGTTTCCTTAGCGGGGAGAAGACCATCAGAGCCTAAAAGTCATAGGATTCATTTGGCAAATGGTCAGGATGGTATCTATCATGTTCTGGGAGTGTGACAGGTTGAAAAGTAACTGTGGAAGGAGAAGAACTGGTGGGTAACATGGATTTCAAGGCGCCAGGAAGGGGACAGAGCACATTGCTCTTGGGACTCTACTAATGCCAGAAGGCACCCTAAGAAGGACCCATCTGCCCTTCAAGACTGCCTGTGTGGCTAGCAGTGCAGACCTGGCAAAGAAGGGGAGAAGCTGCTATAGCTTCTCCTACTATCCTTGAGAAAGCAGAAGCCAACAGATTTGTCCAAACAGTAACATTTTAGGAGAGAAAATCATGTCTGAGGACCATCGTGGAGCACATCTTGCAGTTGCTCAGCTGAAAGGCTTTGAAGCACGAAACTCTGTAGTACAAGGGACACAGTGTCCACCGAGGTGCCAAGGACAGGGTATTCAGAGAGGCTGATCAGTCTCAACCTTAGAAGTGGTTGCACTCATCTAGGACTGAAGCACATTTGTGGAGAGGCATGAGGCAGCACAGGCTACAACCTGCACACCCTGGAAGGGCCCTGCGGCTCACAGGCTCTGCAAAGCCTGTAACCCACCAGCTCCTGGGAGAATGAGATCTGCTTTGATAAAGGCATAAAAGTAAGTAGCTAAGACCTGCAGATCAGTTTGCAGGCTCCACAGATACATCCACAAAAGGTCCACAGAGACAGCTGGAAATTTTTACTGGTTCAGCTGCCCTGACATTAAAACTTTCCAGACTGCAAATGTGGACAAAGCTGTTTTCACCAAGGGGGCTTGGTTGGACTCACTTCCCAGTTAATTTATTAGTATGCTCAGTAAATACCAGAACATTGTCTGCCTCAGAGTCGCTGGACTTAGAGAGGGACCTCTCGAGGTCTCTAGTCCAACCTCCTGCTCAAAAGAGGGGCCAGCTTCAAAGGTAGACTGTACTCCTACTGTTTGAGTGCTCAGCTGAATGGCTGGGAACCTCTCCAGCATGGGCATGGGCACCACGTCTCTCCTTCCTAGGGCATCGATCCTAGGGCTACAGCCTAGTTGCCAGAAGTGACCTGTATACGGATGTGACAGGCACACATCTTCCACGGGAATGTTTTCTTCCTTCCTAGAGGAACACTGTCCAGAATTTTTCTCATGTTCTTGCCCAAAACCTGGCGTCAGAACAGATACAGATAAAAAACAAGATGTGGTCGCTTCCTGCCCCTCAGGATTTTTTAATTTACTGGAGAGATGCGTTTTGCTATCCAAAACCTATTCTGGCCCTGGGTAGAGAAAGGGCTTCATCACGATCATACCAAACCAACCCTTGAAGCTAGAATGCCGCTGGGTCAGTGCGGAGGGCACCAGAGAAGCCGGACACTTCCAGAGAGGCTGGAACTGTACCCCTGCTACTTGGGAGGGATCAGCAGGCTGCTGACAGAGGAGTCAACATGCAGGCCTCATAAAACTATATCTAAAATGAAAAAAAAAGAACAGTGATTAACTTTACTACACCTAGTAAATGAGCAAGAGAGATGGAAGTTTGCTTTCCAAATGCCAAGCTGCTATTTAGCAAAAGGGTTAGCGAGCTTCCCAAGTTATCCTCAGAAGTTCCCAGGGTTTGTAAAGTCCCATATTCTCCCTGGAATAAAATCTACTCTATCTCACAAGGCACGGTTTAGAAAAGTCTGTGTAAAAAATGGTGCTAACTTTTTTATATTAAAAAAATCAGTATTTCATTAGCCTTACAGTTTCTGATTAGTTTTCTAAAGGGCGGGCAGGGCGTTACGAAGCAATTGGTCATATAATGTGGTGAAAACCTAAATAACTCTTTAACTCTTTCATCTTCCTAAAAATTTTGATACTGAGAAGATAAAGGAATCTGTATTTTAAAATTAAAAAAGATACTCAAGAACTACACTGATCCCGAAAACCTGGAAGACAAATCTTCCCTTTAAATTATATAAACTTGCAATCCTGAAGTGAAAGGGAACTGCTTCCCTTTTTATGTGTCATCTATCTTTAGTCCTCCAGAACGCAGAGAGATACAAGGACTGCGGTGTTACAGAAATGAGGCTTGAAATAATTTATATTGAAGATTTTCCACTGTCCCCCCGACAAGTTATAAATATTGATGGGGTGTTTAAGGCAGCCAATCACAAAAATATTTAATATTCATACATACTGCACAGGGAATTCAACATACACTTCTTGTAGGCTCTTCCTTACGTAATGTTAGAGCGCATTACATCTGTGGATGGAGACACAATTTTATGAACAGCAGCTGAGATCCTCAGCTGATGCAAAAAAGCCTTCCTTCTTGGAGGCTCATCATGCTCCAGATGACATTGTTAACGGCGGTATCAGAGAAACAGAAATTTATTATTAATTCCTCCACATAAATCAGCAAGAAAACAGATGTCATCCTAGTTATCGGTAAGGAACTAGGCTGTGTCATGATGAAGCCAACTAATGGTAGCACGTTGTGCCATGGAGAAGAGCTGCCAGGGACTTCCTGGGTGCCAGTGCGTTCCCCTGCAGGCTCAGCCGTGCGTGGGTCAGGCTCACTACCTCCTCACCACCACAGGGAGGGTTAGTCCATCGCAGAACACTGTATTCTTCTCCAGCAATGTAAACAAAGACAAAACTCTGAGAAGTCACGCTGTTCTGTCTCACGCACCTGGACTACCAGAAAGATGGCATGGTCACCTGGCTTGTTCTCCATTACAGACGTACCGGGGACATGCTGACAAGAGTTACGTTGAGTACAAACTTATGCTTTAAACAATATCACTACACATAATGTTTGAAGAACCAGCACCTCTTGAGCAACCTGCTTAAAGGAACTGAGACAAAAACAAAAAGAGAGGGGATGCTGCTGTATCTTCTAGCAAGAAGAGGCTTTATGAGTTTGCAAGTACCATGCAACAAGCACGCTGCCAAGCCCATCACAGCACAGAGAGGCAGGAGTGGTCCTTTGGGAAGCAGGTGGCTCTGAGAACAAGCAAAGACGGAGCTTTCTGGAGAAGTGCAGACTGCAACTCACTGGCTCTGCTAATAAACAATATATAATAACAATATTATATATATAATATTATATATAAAATATGTAAATATCTACTATTATATCAAACAATAAATAATAACAAATAGTATAACAACAAGGCTGTTTAAGGTATTTCACTGCTAAAATGTGAAACTTGTGTAAGACAGTTTTACATCTCTGCTTTATTAAATGAGTCAAAGCAGGGATTACTACGTCTCATACAAAAGAAAAGGACATTTTGAACTTTCATAGTGAGGGCTAGACTTTGCCTTTTCGCCTTTGAGGGCTAGACTACTTGCTTTTTTTTATATAGATGTAGCTATTTTTTGTATAATGATGTATTTAACAAAGAGTCTCTTAGCAGAAAGCTTGAGTTATTTCTTTCGTATCTCTACAGTTCAATGCTGTTTATTAAAACGTTACCATTTGAGGTGGTTACAAGGGTTAGATAAAACTCCATTAATTGTGGATACATCAAAGTAGGTGTAGAAACACCAGAAAAATCACATTTTGTCTGATCCATTAGTCATTTTTACTTACATCTAGAGAACCTCTACCTCTTGAGGACATACTCCTGATAAGCATTTTGGCCACACCTGATGGGCAGCAAAGCAATTTTCCTATTTAGCTTAATGCAATGGAGGAATGGATGCATGTGGGCCCTTGAGAAATAACACACAACTGAATGTACAGCGACGGTGTATATGGCATAGAGGAGGAACGGTGGAAGTAGGACCATTCAGGCACCAACTGGAGAAGGTGACGGCTTTTTGGGAAGGATGACTGTCCTGAAAGATCTCAGCTGCTTCACCCAGGAGACCCAATGTAAACCTTAGGCTGAACATTTCTGCTTTCCCCCTCTGAATGCTTACGATTGACACCACCGTCTTCTTCAGATGAATCGGGATCAGTCAAGGTTGAAGAATGGAAGAATGGAAGAACGATGAGTGAGTGGAGCACAGTGTTAAAATATCAGCAACGGCACCCCAAAAAACCAGACAGCAAACAAGGGACAGTGAGGTGCTGCTGCGCCTCCCACTGAAATGTTCTGGAGGTCAGTCCAAAGTACAGAAAGAAAAATACAAATGCAAAATACTTGCTTATGTGCTAAAATAAACATAAAGGAACTTTATATTTGAGTGTTTTGGCTGCAGTACCCTGAATGTGTAAATAAATTTCACACTCAGCCCCCCTCGCCCATGTGGTCTTAAAGGATGTATGTGCGTGTGTGTCTCTATCATCAGCAGAACCACAATTGTCTTTGAAGAAAAGTGAATCACTTGGTGACCACTTTTGACTTTTATACTTTTGTACACCAGCATTGCTGAGCACAACACAGGCAGGCTTTCCATCCCCCCCCGCTCAGCTCCAGCGCTCGCAGCCAGAAACACTGCCCCAGCCAACACACTCTGCTCCATCCCTAGCGCTGCTTTTCCTGGAACAAAGGGCAAACCCGCAAAATGCAAGTTCACCAGGAAAGACAGCGCAGTCAAGGCGGCTGGTTGACTGTTTATATGTCACAAGCAGGGCCCTAGCAGAGAGAAATAATCCTGAGTTGCTTGGCCCACTGCTTGTTCCAGCTCTATGAAGGTATACAATTTGTTCTTCTTGGAAAAATTTGCTCATATAAACAGATCTCTCCCACAATGTGTCGGAAATTACAGTGAGAAAGGTATGCGTCAACACTGATGTTCTGGTAGTTCCTATGTACTTGTTAACAATATGCCCCAATTATACGCTTTCCATTTGGTTAAACTGCATTTGGAGACACCGTACTTAGCTATTTGATAATTCCACTGTAAGTCCATATTCATTGTTCTAAGTGTTGGTGCTTTGAGACCACACATGCAAGCAGGTGAGGAAAGGATGGGTGAATGTCCCCCTCAGGCTGTGTCCTCTTCTGTGCACCTAGAATCAGGCAGCTGGGACGGACAATCCCAGCAGGTGCTGTTAACTATCGAGTACTTGCTGTTAAACACAACGATAACGATACTACCTTAGATGCAAGAAAATCTCCAGTTGTACATTGTCAGTAACAAGGGGACAACGCGAGAGAAAAAAAAATCACTCTGTATTTGGCTTTCCTTATACTTTTTTTTTACATATCTGCTATTGGTCTCTGCTGGAAAAAGCGTATCAGGGTGGATGCATCTTTGCTTTGGCCAGATCAGCCATTCTTTTGTTTTATTTTCCCTCTTTTCAGACCATCAGGCTAAATCCTTAGGAGAAATAACGAAATTTGACTTCCACAGTGGTGAGTTGATTCATCTCTCCGACTCCTTTGCTCCCAGCATAAACTGCCGTTTTCTGGAGGCACTTCAAGAGCCATTGCTACCCAGCTGGCTTTGGAGCAAAGAAGGGCATAATTGGAAGACCTAACTTCACCTGTACTATCACCACAACAAGGAGGAGCACAAGGTCCTGCGTCTGATACAGGACAACCCCATGCATCAGTCTGGCTAAGCATCATACCTTGCTGAAAAGATCCTGCTGGTTATGGTGGGTCCATCATTGAATAAAAGCCAGCAGTGCAAAGGTGGCTCGCACCACATCAGGGCCTTGAGCAACATGATCTAATGTTGCAGCTGCATCTAATGTCAAACCTTGAGTGGGGGTAGGACCAGCTGATTTCCAGTGGTCCCTTCCAACCAGAATGACTGTGAGTCTAATTGGTAGAGGCAGACAATGGAACAGGAGGCAACATCCACAGGATGAGCCTGGGGAAGTTCAGATTGCAGATGAAGAAACACTTCTTCCCACAATGGAGGTGGGTCACCAGTCCTGGTGGGGGATCTCCATCCTGTTTTCTTTTGAAATCTCAGCTAGACGAGGCCCAGTTGCCCTGACCTTGTGTTAGCTCAGCCTGCTCGTGAGCACGAACTGGAGAACAGATCCTCAGAGGACCTGGCCACCAGGGCCGCTGTTATACCACGACACTCCCTCATGACAGCTTGTTACCTTAAATTGCATGTTTCTGGTGTGAGGGAGGAAAGGCATGCCCAACCTTATGGCTGTTTTCTGGCATGGTGACGGCATGTAGATATAAGGGCAAGGTTTGCACTGCCCTGCTCAGCAGGTACTCATATCACTGGTGTCTGCAGACTGCAGGAAGAAAACAATGAATCCCGACTGAACGAGGAAGACTAGAAACAAAAGTCTCCCAGGTCTAAATCTGAACATGCTTTAGTGCAGTGAATTTGGTAATAATTAATAATTATGTATTAGGCGGCAGCTGATTACGAAAATCTTTCCTTGTTCTGTGACAATGAGTCACAGCGCGCTGCAGGTCACCACAAAGGTGGGTAGGTTTTTACCCCCTCTTCATGGATGGGGTTAAACCTGGTCATCATCGCAATGTGAGCAAGTAACAGAACCGTGAAGCGTTTTCAGCTCCTAACGAACTTGATTAAACTCAAATGCTAGCAGTTTTTCTTGAGCTTTTCTGTGCCAACATACTCTTGGTATATGAACTACATTTAATAAATAAAACATCTACTTACTCAGCTGCCATCTTCCAGAAACAGATGAGAAGTGTCTGCCTTGTGGGATGTTCTCCAAGCGTTACTGAGCAGCCGTACTATGCGCAACCATTTCAAGGATTTTCCATGATTATAAAAGCACACTGGCTAACTCTGAATTAGACTGAATAGTCTCAATTATATAACTCATTACTACTTCCAAGCATGCTTAGTGGAAAGAACAGGAGTTGTAAAGTAATGGATGATGGGAGATAAATTGGCATGTGTGTGAATCAATGTTTAAACAAAGGAACTCCAGCTCTTTCTTGGAATAGCAACATTTTGATGTCTCAAATCCCCTGACACTGGTTTCATAAATGCAGTAACGTAAACCATGTGCTGGGTGGTGATTTTCTGAGGATCTTCCTGCTTTCATTGTGTATTTTATTACAGGCCAAATGTGACATTAAATGCTATCCACTGTGGCTTGGAGTTAAACACTTGGTCTGTTCAGAATAGCAACACTCAATTAAACAGCATTTTTCATAATCTACACCCTCTATTGTCACTGCGTTTAAGGGAAATAATGGGAGCACTGACCTATATTGCGTTTCTTATTATCGATGGAGATGAAGCGTATGCAGGGATTATCGGTGATGTACTGTGCAGCCCAGGGGACATCAATCCGTGTACCAGCTTCATAGAAAAGTCCCAGAGCGTAGCGGGAGGAGTACCTTGCAGATTCAAGTTGCTGCTTTTGACTTTCATTAATTACTGCGAAAAAAAAAAAAAAGAACAGAAGAAGAAAAATCAGACAATCCCTCTTCTCTCAGAACATTAAATGGGTGAATGCTGTGGTTAAGCTGATTATTCCTTCCTGAAAATGACCGGACTGCTAAAACTAAGAATTTAATATTAAGTCTAGTGCTTTGTAATATTTTTTCTGGGACATCTCTTCATGAAGTTTTAATGGCGCATTATATAGAGTATGTCCTTCACACGCAACCCTCCCCCCTGTGTTGGCGGTTTATCTCCCAGTTCTCCGCTAATTGTCTCTGACTTGAAACTTCAATGACTGGTGACTTTTTTCCAGATCTTTTCTCAAAGGATGAATAAATGGGAATAAGAAGTTTGGGTTGCCTCTAATACATGAAGTAAATGATTGTACGACTCCAAAAAAACTCAAATGACTTCACATATCAACAAAATGAACACAGGGACTCTTGACTCTCTGGGGAAAATAGCCCTGCAACTTCTGTGTTGCAATTCAAATAGATGAAGAAAACTCTGCACTTCAGCACACAAGGAGTGCGTAGTGAAGTTTAGCTCCTTCAGCTGAAGGTATTTCAAAGCAGTTTAGAAATTTTCAGAGCAGATATGAATTAATTCCTCCCTATTATTAACTCTTCTATCTTCCAGTCACAGTAAGATCTGCTTTCTGCCTCAACTTTATAATGTTCATAAAAAGCTGCACAAAGCATTAGCCACACTGTGCATTCAAATACTAATTTATTTCATGCCAAAGAGAAATACAACAGTTTGACTAATCGTGGAGTTAGGTACTACATCTCTCTTTGCACTACTGAATGGATGGCCAACGCTTCTGCAAGCTGGAGCAGGACGTGCCAAGACAAAATCACAGCAGTCTCCTGCTTGTATGTGAAACTGCACGCTCCGTTGAGCTTTTCTGGAGATTTGACATTGAGAGGCAAAAGAACAACAGACAAGGTGCTTCACTTTATGCAAAATTCAGCCAGCATGATGAACATCTCATATGAAGAAAGGAGCAGCTGATGGCTATATCCACCATGGCACTTCCCACAGGCAGCAGGCCAGGTGTTGAATGGTATCTTCAGGACTTCATTGGAAGTCCTGCCCCAAGACAGACCAGCACCACACATGGGTCAGGCTGGGATGGGCTGGAGGGACAGCTCTCCACACAGGTGAGAGGCATCTGTAGACTCATGCACACCAAGCTGGCCAGAAGACCCAGCAATGAAGACCAACCAGCCCAGCATGAGAGTATCCAGCTGATCAAGGGATGGTATTATTCCTCCTCGAGTGAGGCCACATCTGGACACTTTCTGCAGTTTGTCATGCCCTCCAAGTACAAGAGAGACAACAACAAATGGGATAAGGTCCTCTGCAGGGTCACTAATGTGGTCAACTAAAGGGGGTCTCCATTCCTGAGAACTGCCCTGACTGACCCGGACACAGCCCTGAAAAACTTACTGCAGCTGCAGTGTTGGACCTCCTGGAAGCAGTGTTAGGCTGGAGACCCCCACCCTGGTGCCTCCAGCCGGAGCTGGTGGGACTGGGTGATTCTGCACACCTTACCCACACCACAGCCACCTCCACACAACCACAAGTAGTGCACTTCAATGAAAAACACTCATGTGATTGACCTTGCTGTCACGGCTAATGCTCAGAACTTACACTCAGGACAGCTTCATCACACACTCCCTCCACCAGCACATGGTTCTCTCTCTGGGAACCACTATTTCCTGCTGTGCCAAAGGAAGACTCTAGGGACCAGGGCTGTAAATCAAACCTCCATGCAGGGTGCCACGACACAGGAGCTCCTGAGTCACGCAGTGTCGGCCGGGGGTGGGGGTCCAGCAGCACTGGCAGAGCGTTTTCCAGCAGGACGCACATTTGAGAGCACATTCAGTCACACCGAGAACTCCTTGCAACAGCTGCCACTAAACCTGTAAAGCCCATGTACCACCATTCTGCATCAAGGTCCATTCCCACCACTTCTGACATACTCCCTTCTCAAACAGCATCAAGGCTACCTGTGTTTGGAGTCTATTTACATGCAGAGGACAATGAGCAGGAGAGAGTGTCACTCCTGAGCCAATCCTTGTGTCACCCCAGCTCTTACCAAACTAGGAGTGACCATTTCAGCTGTGCAAGTCTACAGCTGCCAAGTTCAAACTCCTTGTCATGACTGACCCATTCTGGCAACATTTCCCTGTGGCCTCCCAAAATGTGCACGGACACAATTTATGTCCCTATTTAGTGTCCTCTGAGAGGCTCAGTAAGTAAGCCATGAAGCCTACTATGTCTCAAAAGCCTTGGTGAACCAAGATTCACCAAGAGTATCGAGTCCCCTTTTCACAGACGGGTGCCTTCCATGGGAAGATGCATGGTCTGCAGTCACAATTTCTCACCTGAAATCCCACGAGGCTACTCACAGGTATCTGCCCCATCCTGTTGTTTCTCTAGTTGCATATTTTTTACATGATGTCTCTACGTGATTCCTCTGCGTGTCCTGGAGAAGACTGATTTCAGAGGCTGCTTTCTGCCTCCTCCCCTGAAATGGTGACCTCACATACAGAGAGCTCTCCTAACTGAGGTTCCTGGCTGGTCTTCCCCACCTCACCACAACCTCCACAACTACACCAACACCAACCTTTCCTAACCACCAGCACACCAGAGGATGACAAGTCAGATTCCATCTCAACTTGCATCAGAAATAAACCTTGAAATGCCCCCGAGCAAAACCCTCACAAATTTTAAGACAAATATACTGGGGAACAGAGAAATACGAAGGGCAGAAAGAAACACTGACTGACCCACAAAAGCTGGGGGTAGGAAAGGAGGGGAAATAAGGCATCTGGCACTAGGGTGGTGGTGGTGGAGCTGCCTGACAGAGGAAGCCAGAGGACAGGCCTGTCCAGGAGGGTAGGATTGCCTGAGCACAATGGGGTTTGAAGACGCTTCCTCTTCCTCTCCAGACCAATGCCCCCTCTGAAAGGTGTTGAGGGGGCCTAGCTGCTTCTCACCTTGCCCCTGCACCTAGATCTTTCCAAGGACGATCCACTCCTCTCCATGGACCTCAGGAACTCCTCTAAGTGTTGGCCCAAACACCCCTCAACCCTCTGCTGTCACCTTCCCTCGGTAAAGCTGCCTCCATGTAAGTTATGGCACAGAAGGGTTCCCATCTGCTGTACCGCTGGTCTGTGACCGGGACCTAGCAATGGTTCAGCATGGAGAATGCTGTCAGTATGCTACTGCCTTGAATGGGCTTCTGCAGCACACATACACTGAAGAATATGGAACATCTCTATGGAAGAACATCCCGTACAACACGCTCCAGAGAAAACCAGACAGTGGTGGTTGCAAGAGCTGCTCTTCAAGGTTATTTCTTCTTGCTTCACCCTGTACACGTACCAGCTGAGGAACCGGTGGCTCCCATCTCGCCCCAGGACTCCAGACGTGGTACAGAGCCTGTGTCCAAGCGTGCTGCCCTGCTGGCTGGCTCCAAAAGCCTCAGTGTACCAAGGACCCTGCCTGGGCTCGCTCTGCCTTCCTCTGGGCCAGGCTGTTCCCCTGGGGCCCAGGGCTCCTGGGTGCACAGGGCTCCATGCCAAACCTCCAGAGCAGCCTGGCAGGGGGCTGCCCCAGGCTGCGGCAGGGCACTGGCTTTCATTCCGGCTTCTCCTGCCTCTGAAAGGTTTCGTGTTGACCTGGGCACTGGCAAGACTCTCCCAGCTCTGCGAGCCTCCTGCAGGCTGTCATCTCCCTTCTCCTCCATCCTTCCCCTCTTCCACAGCTTCTCTCCAGCTTCTGCGGCCCACGGGATTAGGAGATTTTGTGGCGTGGCACCACCACCCGGTAAAGCCTGCAAGGAGGAGGGAAGGGAGGGGATTAAGCAGGGACACAGGGCGGGCTGGAGGGCTGCCCCAGAGGAAAGGATGCCAGCGCGAGAAGACCTCGCACATCCTGCCCTGCTGGAAACGTTCCCTGCTCTGTGCTAATTCCCCGCTCAAGCTGTGAATTTAACAGCACAGCCACATGGTGCCAGAATCCAGGAACTGTCCTGGGGGCTCTTTACTGCCAAGTTGGAACAGCAACGTTAGCGATTTCAGTCAGCAGTGCTTGTCCCAGTTCCTCCTGGCAGACCACAAGAGTCCAGACAGGGAACTGCGCTGCTGCTAGACACAAGCCACACAGCAGAGGGGACAGATCTTGTCCAGAAACCTCCCTGTCCTCTTTCAGGTAAGGGCTCTGCACAGCTGGATTTGGAGATGTCCATTGCCACCAGACCCCCTTCTTACAGCTACAATAAATAATCACAATGCATTACGCATACTTGCTGTGCTTCAGAAGAATATAAAAGTCCTATAAACACACAAATAAATATTAGGCTGCTATGTCCCATCCAAAACACTACTCTTTGTCCAGGTTACTTTGGCAACTCATTGCCCCTTGGGAAAAAAAACCCCATAAACAAGACCTCCTCCAGCCTGCAAAGCAAAACCCCCAGCGAAGCTCAGCACGCAGAAACCTCTGCGCGTGGGAACCCCTCTGCGCTGCAGCCGAGCTGCCGGCCGGGGTCTGCAGGCACCGCGCTGCCCCTGCTCTGCAGCACAGGGGGCTGCAGCAGGGGAGGGACCGGCGGGTTTAAATTTGCTCAGGCAAATGGCTAATTACACGGAGTGCTTCAGCAGGTATGACCTTCACGATGCCAAGTGTTGCCAAAGTCGAGCCGTCCAGTTGGCTCTGAATTACCTCATTTAAGGCTTAATACTGCTTTATGGACCTGTCTTCACAAGCTGTAAAGTTTCAGAAGGTGTTAGGGGTCGCTGGGGATGGGGGGATGCTGAACAGCAGTGTGGTAATCAAAGCTAAGTTACAATTTTATCAGCTTTAAGTGTACACATAGACATGGAGCTTGGCTGGTGGCTGCCGGGGAAAGCAGATGAAGGAAAGCAACAAACCTTCCTCCTAGAAGAGGGAAGAAGAGGGAGGGCAGGCAGCTTCCAGGGTGCGGGCACCAGCCAAAGCGACAGAGCTGTGACTTAACAGCGAGGGCGGCTCACTCGCAGCGGTACAGGAAGGAACAGTTTCGGGAAGAAGCCTTGGGAAGATGGAATAACACACAGGCTAAGGACGCCCGGTTATATTGCCCAGCAGCTGCAGTCCCTGCAGGGATGGTGGCAGGCTGCTCACCAGGGAGAAGTGAACTGCAACAACGCAGAGGAGTTTCTCCAGACTCAGTCCTGTCCCTTTCCTTGGGTAAACCAGAGCCGGAAGGGAAGCGGCAGGCTGGGAAGAGGAGCAGCGCTGCAGTGCTAGCCACCCCACACCGACGCGCACTGGACTCGCGGCCAGGCTCAGGCTTGAGGCAGCTGCAGCAAGTCACTGGGGGCCATCTCTGGGCGAGTCGGGGCACCCCTGGGGATGGGGATCCCCCAGTACTTGGGGCCCTCTCCTAGGGACGCCCGGCTCACAGAGGGCTGGGCTGGTTCCTTGGGACCAGCCGACGCTTCCCGTGCTGCAGCTGTACTGGTGCCTCTGCTCCACCTCTGACCGTGACACAGGCCAGAAATGACTAATACCCATTGTCCCAACAGCCAGGTCTACATCTCAGAATTTAAAAGTGCATTAATTCAATTACTGATGTACGTTTGCTAACCAAATTGCTTAATTATTGCTTAGGATTTTAAAAAATAATGTCTGTGGTTCACTAGATTCTGAACTGCTGCAAATTTATAAAACCGAGGAAGTTTTTATAGCATGAGAAGACAGGCAATAAAGCAATGTCAAGTTTGAAATTCAGCAACAAAAAAGCTGAACGGTATGTGAAAACAATGCTACGAGTTGTAAGACTGAGGTTTTTCCCCTGCTCCATCCATTACACGTTTTAGCAAGGCCAACAAGTTGATCTAAGGACATGAAGAGAGACTTCATCTTGAGTTTCCATACTTTTATTGGTTTAAATGAAAACCAGACTGTTGTTTTAATGCTGTGTATGAAACCACAAAATAACTATTAATTTTTCCCCTTCCAACAAAAACGGTTAAGATGATTTTAATAACATTTTGGAAAAAACCCCAGCTTTCATACCATGGAACTGTACAGCATACAAGAATCAGCCATAACGATATTTTCAAAGCAATGCATAAAGACATGAAAATTTTATATTTTCCACTGAAAAACTCAGCTCCAGCTGCAGCTGCACTGTGAACGCCACTGGAGTAAATGTCCTCTGGAGATTTCATCACATCAAAGCAAGGGGCATGTATACTTTATTTGCTGTTTCTCTAGACACTGACAGCAGAGTGGATTACTTATCTGTAACACTCAATAAATATAGTAAGGCCCTTTTATCTGCTGTTCCAGTACTTTAATGTCACCTCGCTGCCTGTGGGAAGGAGAGGACCCAGAGATCCCACTAGGGCCAGCAAGAGAGAGGAGAGCCAAGGCTTCAGCTGGCAGCCAGGAACAAGGGCACCACGCCGTTCAGGAGCCCGGGACTGAGCCCAGCCTACCATCGCAGAGGCCAGGGAAGCAAAAATAAACCCAGCGGCTCTGATGGCCAAGAACCCCCATGGACGATCAAGGTTTAACCCTGGGTGTTTATAGTCACTTGCCAGCAAGTAAGGGAGGGGATGGCAATATGCACCTTTATCTGCAGAAAGGCGCTGCAGGAGCACCCGGATCGTTCACCACCAGCTTGTGGCAGTTGTCAGAGGCTCCGGCAAGGACTGGACTTGCAACTGCAATTTTGAGCAAGCAGAGATGAGGAAGAGGCACAATGGGTTGGTAAAAGACTCAGGTCAGTCTGGTAGATTAGATATTACACAGAAATTTTTCACTGAGGGTGGTGAAAGCCTGGCCCAGGTTGCCCAGAGAAGCTGTGGCTGCCCCATCCCTGGAGGTGTTCGAGGCCAGGTTGGATGGGGCTTTTAGCAACCTGCTCTGGTGGGAGGTGTCCCTGCCCAGGGCAGGGGGTGGCACTGGATGGTCTTTAAGGTCTCTTCCAACCTAAACCATTCTATGCTTACTGAAGCAGATACGTTACCCGTAACTTCACACAAAGTCCCATGTAGCTGTCACTGCAGGTCAGAGCTGCTGGGGACAGGCAGAAACCACATTCAGAACTGCAGGGAAAAGCAGATGCTACAATGTGAGATGCATTTAAAATAATACTTCTTTTGGAAAGTTTTGCTATTCCTAATTCAATACTCCTACAAGTTTGTGGATACTTACCTCCCTATCAAGTCAACACGTGATTGCAGAGCTCAGCTGGGATGCCTGTATCTAGCTCTTGCATGCACACAAGGATGTGTGGACAAACTTGGGTAAACAAATGGAGATCCTTGTTTGAAAGACTTCCAGGGATGAGAGGGAAAACACTCTTATTTTGTTTCACCATTCAGCCTTGCTAGCTAGCACAGAGGATGTTGCATCTTAACAACGAGAGGCTCCAGAGAAGACAACAAACAGACAGATACAGTTTGTGTTATCACACACAGCTATCTCCAGGTGTGTTCAAAATTGCTTACTAGGAATGGCCAAGGTAACTGCAAATCTAGAGACATCTAGGCATTACCAGCCATCAATGTACTACGGAAAAAAATCCTATAGCAATACTTTTAAGGAATGATAGTGCTACTAAAACAGCAAAATCCAAGGATGCTGGACTTTCAGTTTCTTCTTTTAGGAAAAGATCACTTAACTACTTTTACTCAAAACTCCTTATTCTTCAAATAATCCAACAGCTTTAGCTTTGGTGGGAATAGTATTAAAGCCCGGCTTGAGCTTTGTGAGTTTTCTAGAGCATCTTCCCAATTCAGTGTAACTTCTGCTCTGTATGGGCCTGCTTTCAGCACTTTCTTAAGCCATTCCTAGCAAGCAGGTCTGACACTGGGGTGTCTGATGGGACTGGTGGTTTCTGCTCAGCACAACAGCCCTGCTAGGGCTGTAACAAACCAGGAAAAGGGAAAACACTCTGAAGGATACTGTGATTTGTACCAAGGGATGGAACAGTCCCTCTGTATCCATCCACAAGGACTACAGGAAGGAAAAGGTACTTCTACAGTTACCTTCTACTCCTCTCTGCTGAGTTTCAGCAAGCAAAAACTTCAGCTGAAGCTTTGCCAGCAACCGTGGCTTACGCAGTGCCTGAGTACCAGCTCCTGCTTCAATGTATTTGCAAGGAAAATATCCCCTTCATCTCTTCAAAGGATGAGCATCAAGGTTGAACAGCGAGATACCCCTGCGTCCCAGGACGAAACCAGCTATCTTTTGTCACTGCCCAGCCACCCCCAGTCTTCAGGACCTTAGCTTCCTCTCCTGGGAACAAAACCAGTCCTGCCCAACTCCTAATCCACACCTGCCATGGATGGCACAAACAGAAATAAACCATCCAGCCCATTTCCTCTTGTTCTCCCACCTTCCAGAAAATTTCGTCAGACATACAGATTTAAGAAAATCTGATGAATTTATGATGGATCTTGGCAGGTGTTGCTTACTTTCCAGCAGATGCATAAGCTGATGCACAAACCTCCTCTGTAATTCCCTAGTACTCAACTCGGCCTTTGACTGGGAAGGTTTCTCTCCACCCTCTTCATTTTTTCTGTACTTTATTTCTGTGTCTAGATGCTTCCTCCACAGCTATGCCCTCAATAACCCTGCCGCTGACGCTATCCTCCAGAAGGTTTTGCTATTTCCTTAGACCGCTTTGCTTAAGATTTTATTTGCAGCACCCGACTTAACTGATACACTGACAGAAATCCGAATGCGTCAATCAGATGTTGTCAGTGATTAGTGTTGTAAGCGGCTACTGATCACCACTATTTTAAAACTTAGAAAGGAAACTCTGTGGTTAAACGGCAACAAAGGTATTTTTAGCCTAGGTATCAAGTGAAGAGAGTGTAAGACGCTCACCCAGCAGAATAGGCAGCTGAGCCGAGTACCTGGAGATACAGTTCGCTGTCACAGCTGAGAGTGTCACCATGGGTTTGTTCAGGAGATGAATTATCAGGACAGCACGTTATCATAACCTTCACACAATGAATTATCAGGACAGCACATTATCATATCCTTCACACAACGAAGCCTCCTTGGATAGCAACTGCTTCTTCCTTGGCAGGCTCGCGGAGACCTTTCCTATTGCTCTTGGGAGCAAAAAGCCGCTGCCCCGAGCTCTCTGGCTGAGTGGTGACAAAGGACAGACTTTTCAGACAACCCGCCCCTGCAGAGTCTTCAAGGCTGACACCGTGCCATGACACTGGCCCTCTGCCACCGCGCTGACCATTTCAAGCTGCGGGCTGTTCCTGCCTCTGCCTTTGCGTGGGAGGGAGCAGAGGTTATGAGAAAGGCTTCATTTTTAAGTTCAGGTTCCTTATCAAACAGCTGGAGATTTTTTTAAAAAGGCAGCATTAAAATGCAACCACGGCTATACCTGCACTGAAATACTTACTAACCATAGTGATGTGTTGCGATATACTTTTCATTTTCTTATTACGCTCAGCTTTTGTTGGAATAACGCTGTTTGGATCTCATGCAATGCTCACTCCTGTGCCTAAGCAACGTCCATAACAACTTAAATAATCACTTCAAATCGCTGCGGTCCTGGCTGCCTTGGCAGAAAGCTTCTTTAGATATATCTAAAGTCCGTAGCACGTGAAGGAATGGCGTACTTAGAAATGCAGATGATTGGAGTGGAAAAAAAAAGATGCTGGGGGAAAAAAGACAGTACAAGTAAGTTTTATAAAGCTTCTAATGATTTTGAGAACTAAGCTTGAGCACCTGTCCACCAGCTGCTCTCAACAAGACCATTAGCAATCCACTTGCTATTAAATTACAACCTCCACCAATTTTCACCAGAAGCATTTACATTGATCTCCTACAGCACCGCATGTTGCGTTCGAATCAACTTTTGCTATCAACAGAGCAACGAAACTGCATCACCACCAGCTCCTGTCTCCTGGAGGAAGGGCGGGTGAGAAGAGAGAAGGGTTGAGGAACCAGGGGAGGTGCTCCACGGGACCTTTGCCAAACACTAGACCGTGCTGGAGCTGCTGGGCTAACGCTCCTTTTGTGCCGCGGGAAGGGCTGTGCTCAGAGCTGATGGGTTTTTGCGCGTGCACCCTGGCACCACAGTGCCTGCCTCCTCCAGCCCACGCTGGCGGAGATCTTGCATTTTTGTTGCAGGAGACTGGTGTAGGAGCACACTGCAAAACTATCTTTGCTTTCTCTCCCTTTAAATGGATCCCTGTTATACGTACTTATACACTCAGGTCATACTTTTTACCAATAAAATCCCTGACCTAAAGCAATAATCTTTTTTGTTCCTTTTATTATATAATTCCATTTTTAAATTTAACAAACCTTTCTCCTCCGTCCCCAATTCTGCAGCTTATTCTTAACCTGTACTGCATTACACACAGCTGAGGAGCTCCATGCTGTTCTCTTCAGCCTGTACGCCGTGTGTCCAGTTTGCTGGTGAATTTAATGCGTATGCTGACGTTACAGCCATAGTTTTTGTACTTGTATTAATGGGGAAAATAACTTCTCAGCCTCATTATTTGGATGACCAGGTTGTGAATGCAGAAGGTGACTCTCAAGCAAAAGTCTAGTCATTTCCTCGGTGATGCCGCCGGAAGCAATGCAGCCCCTGAAGACGTGTACAATGACAGCACGTGGCATTTTGGTCTCCCGAACCTGCAGCACATGCAACGCTCACACTCAACACACCACTGAAATGCCACTCACTGCGGTTCATCCTATCTATGCCTTTGCTTCAAAATTCATGACATCTTAGTTTAAAATATGAACCTCTGCTAAGCTTTCACCTCGGGAAGAACAGGATATGACATTTATAAGCAAGTAAAAATAAAGGAGGAGACAAAAACTGATTTTTCACCATCCAAGCTCTTCCTACAGTTACATCAGCACCTGCCTGGGAAAAGAAAGTTCATCTTGTAATGGTTCAAAACGGCCATAATTCAGCTGGAGAATTTCTTCCAGTTTTGCCTGGGAAGGAGCAGTGATAAATACCTCTGTGGAGCCACCAGGACAGACTGACTCCTTCCAGCAAGGAACAAAAGATACCCAGGATTTTCCAGATTTTGGACATGCTTGGAAATTAAAGAGACTTACAAAGAACTCCAGGAAATTAGTCAATAAAGTCCAAATAAAAAATATAACATACATGTACACTCCAGTTCTACGTTGTAATCATTTTAGGTAACAACGTAGAATATATACGTGCCTCTTACCTGCACAACTGCAAGTACAGTTTCCATGCTATAGGCAGAGCAATGTTTATTATGTGCTATTCTGGCAAAGCCCACTGGTTTCTGTGACGGGCATTAAAGTCGACAGAAGCTGAAAACATCCTTGAGAAAATCTGATTTTATTCAGGCCTCTGTAAAGATTTAAGATCTTACCTTTGAGCTAAGAGACTTGGAAAAGTTTCGCTAAAAAATAAATAAAGCTCATTGTCACATTTTTTCTGGATTAATTTGCAAATCAATCCAGATTCATCTTCCTGCTCTGGCATGTCATTACAGAGGACTTAGAAGAGCTTCCTTCCTACATCCAGTTACGAAGTACTACACACAGTTCTGTTACTCTCTGGTGCCAAAACGTAAAAGCTCATTACTTACATAATCTTCATCATAAAACATTTAGCAAATAACTTATGCACGTACTGTACACAGCATCAAGCTGAATAATAAAGTCAAAAGGATTTATTTTCTTGAAGTATGACAGTAGTTGCCGAAATAGCATTAAAAGCTTTTCAAGGCAACAAGGAAAGATGTTGGCTTACTGCTCTGTGTTTTGACTTGGACAGAATAAACACATAAATAAATTGAATTAGATCTGCCTGATGTTTCTGGCTTCTGGGCTGCAGCTCCCCACTGACTATGGTGGAAGACCCTAATGGCAAAGCTGAAGTGCAGCAACCGGAGGCTCATCTGCAAGGTCTCGGTACAGACCGACTCGTTGCAACGCTTCCCTGTCCCTGAACTCCAGTCAATCCCTGCAGCGCAATACCCGGCAGCGGCAACGCACGCTCACCGAATCAAAACGCAGCTTCACAGTAATAGGCAACAAAGTTATTTCAATTTAAGTAAGTACTAAAGAAAATGCTCTCAGGCACTAATTATTGAGGAAGGATTCAGCTGGCCACTGGAAATCTACACTTAAGACAAAAAAATTAACATACTTTCCTCTCTTTTTATAGTAGATGCACGTCTAGTTCATTACCAGGAGGATGCAAAAGGAAAGAATACAGGGTAGGGCCCTGCACATCAAAAAGATGCAAGAATTGTATTCAACTAGTACAAGAGCCCGGTTAGGGTGATTTTTAGGGGAATTTTTCCCCCCACAGGCCAGACTTGTTAGTAAGTTTCAGTATTACCTCTACCCAGACCTCTCCTCTTTTCATTTTCTGAATCAGTCCAAACAGCTTTATTGGGCTTTCCAGTTCTTGTGCTGTGAGAGAGGTTTATGCTTCCGGAGACTGCTAATACAATGCAGCTGTCTCCTCCAGGCTGAAGAATCCCAGGCTATTTAGTCATCCCTTGCTGAGAAGTCACTCCATGCCTCTGGCTCTCCATCCCTGGGGGCATCTCTGAAGCTTTCTGAATGATGAAAATACAACTGCACGCAATGTTTGAAGATGCGGGCACACCAAGGATGTATCCTGCAGCATCATGATATCCCCCTCTTTTGTTCTCTATTTAATTCATGTTTAACATCCTGTTTTCTTTCACATTTCTAGGGAGAGATGAGCTTGTATCTTCATCGCCTCGAGCTCTCACTGAAGTTGGTCAGATCAGGTCTCTGCATCTGACAGATGAACTTAAGATTGTTTTGTTCAAACACTACGTATTTACGCTTCCAATCACAAAATAAAAGGGGTGCAGAAGAAACCACTGCCCTTTGTGAAGAGAAAAATAACATGTTTGTGGGACTGATGTCTGTATTCACTTAAAACAGTATCTAAATGGAGCTGGTGAATCATGGTGAGAGGCGGCTGTGTTGGACGCATCATGCTGACACGAATTTTGGAAATGAGTGGAAGAATACATACAGAAGATGCTCCCATCAACTTGCATCTTACCTGACAAGGCCAACTACACAACCATGCAATCAAGAGACCACCACTAGAGAAAGAGAGGTCTCTCTCTCCCCAAAGCTTCTGCTGACACCTACCTGGCTTTCTGTCACGAGGAAGACCCAGCGTCAGGTCTGAGCCCGTCCCAGCACTCCATTAGCAATTTTGCCGGCCATTGCTTTCATACTGCAAGTTTAGTAACACCTGGTATCTCCACACATTTTCCAGGCAAGGAATACGCAAACAGGAGGAGCTTGGCCTAACGAAATCTTGAACAGGAGCCTGAGCAGCCAGTTCTGGTCTACCTCTTCACCTTTGTCACTGACCTGTAACATGCCCCTGGCAAGTCATGTAACCTTCCCATACACAGGTTTTTCTACTGCTAAAACAGAAATAATTACAATGATCTTTCTCCTAGTGTTGTGGGAATTAATCAATCCAATTCCTTCCTAAGCAGCAGATGCAGTAGAACTAAAGATGCAGCCAAGAAGAGGTTTGCTGCCATCCCCTCCTCCTGTGACAGCTATAGTCTCCATATGCTTTTTACATGGTAAGGAAAGATTGTGTTAACTACTGGAGGATCTGTCTGCTGCTCTAACTCTTTAAGAAAAACAGTTACTGGGGAACTAAATGATCTTAGATATCTGCAGGGAATTTTTGGACATCTATTCTACCGTTAATTCTCAATATTAAGTTTTGTTTTCTCAGTTCACCAGAAATAGTCTCCTTTCTTTAATATTATTAATTACCATGAATTTCTATCTGCCACATAATTCAGCTTAAACGATTCCAAGCTGCTTCTCTTGAGTTCATTAGTTTGGTCTGAAGTTGCCTATATATTTTATCATCCTCAGATGGGTCATCTAACAGATCTGCTATTTTCCATCCTCTTCTACAGCAGTAAACCTGGACCTATTGACAAGGACCTCACTGCATACTGATACCTCCCTTGGAAAGGAGAGTGTCGGACCTAGCGAGAATGGTGTTCTCCCAGAATTACTCTCCCGATGCATGGGTAGGCACATCTCTGATCACACTGACCTTGTGTGGTCACTTCACTGAAGAAATGTGAACTGCACTGTTATTTACTGATTTTGCAATACCTTGAAGTAACTTGGACACCTGACTTCTCTAAGAGATGTAAGCCATGACGGTACAGTCAAACACAGACATGGACAACAATGTCATTTAGTGTGTGTGGGTTTTTTAAATCTGCAAAGAATGATTCCCTAATGGAGGGGAGAGGAATCACAGCTGCCTAATCTTTTCTGCTTCCAGCATAGAAAAACTGGGACCAGTATTAAAGTGAAGAAACAAACAAAAAGTAGCATAGTACAATCTCGACGTGAAAAGGGATTCTGAAGTCAGCCTTAGTATGACAAGTCTTGAACCCACTCCGTAGGTAGAGTTGCTGCAAGGAGATGGTTTTCCCCATTTGATAGAGCTCTGTCCTCTCCCTTGGACTGGGGAGCTGAAAACTCAAGAAATACCAAATCATACTGTTCATGTTACCATGCTGAGGAAAGCATCCACTAATTAAAAGGCAAAAGGATCCTGATCAGAAAGCTACCAGCGAGAAGTAGAGGAACAGCACTAACACAGAGATATGGCAGCATCAAGGTGCTAGAAATTCATGACAAACCACACACAAATATTTGGAGAAAAAAGGACTAAATAACATTCAGAGGAAGTCTGTTATCTTCTAATGTTGGAAGAAATCGCCTCATCACAAGCTTAAACACTGAATACATTTAAATTAAATTTAAACGCCCAATGGGACTTTCAAATTGATGTTTTCAAAGGCATACAAATTATTTCAGAAGATGGGCTTGCATTCCACTAAAACTGTGAGAATAGTGCTTGGTTTGTTGCTACACTTACCTGTAAGACAAGCAGTAGGAAGATGCAGTAGGTTTCAGGGGGAGAGAGAAAGACGTAAGGCAGTAAGGGAGAGACATCCAGAGAGACGACACGAGGCAAAGACACTTGTTTCTCACCTCATTACCACGGAAAACAAATACTTGCTAAATGCAGCCCACCACAAGCAGGCATGTGTAAACACCACGATGCCCGTGCCAGGGTCTGCACTACCTAGCATCAGCAGCTTTCTGATTATTAGCCTTTTGCCTAATCACATCTAATTGCTCCCTGTCTCAGAGGATTTTTTATGAAGCCTTTAATTCACCCCAAATACTTTTTAAAAGCAGCCAGTAAATGTACCTGCTTGCCTTATTGGTATTTTAGGGGGCTGTGGGGAAGGAAGTAAAGCCATCAATTTTATTCTTTCAAGAGGAAAATAAAACTTTTCTGAAGAGCAAATTTATTACAGAACATAGTATCTAATGAGAAAGTTTATTTTTAGAAGCTGTCTGCACTGTAATAATTAGTTCAACAGAATTTGGGACATGGTTTCAGGATCCATATCCTGAGATAAAGCTACATCATGCTGGAACATCACAAGGCTGATGATCTTTATAATCATGTTATGAATGTCTACAGATCCCAATCTGGATAGAATTTAAAGCTTAATATTCACAATATTGTGTGCAAAATGTAAAAAAAAATATATAATAAAATTATCAAATCCATTTATTTTCATTTGAGAAATATCTAAGGGGTCTTGAAAGACTTGCTGGGGAAGAAGAGTCTATTGGACAATGGGAAATGCCAGGTACTCCACAACCACCTGCCTGGACAGACGTTTCCCGCAGGGAGAAATTCTCATCCACCACATCTTTCAGAATTTACATGACTCTCATCTTCCCTAAAAATGCCTCAAAGAAACCATTTTATTTTAATCTCACACCAAGTTACTTTAGCTTTAACATCAATCACCAAAACTGTGGAATGCACAATAATCTCACTCACATAAAGTAAAAAGACCCAGGATATAAAATGCCACTGACAACTACACATGCCACACGGACACTGTCCACAGGCAGAGCACATAGGAGATTTGCTGCCTTTTTTTTAAATCAAATAGGTTGTAGCTATATGTCTTTGTTTTTTGTTTTGCTTTTATTTTTTTCCCCTGCAGCTGAATTAGTTATAGACTTCATGGGACTTTCCTCCCAGAAGTTCTAATAAAGCAAAGACAGAAAAGCTGAAACAAACAATTTTATACTTTTACTATTTTTAGAAGCATATTTGAATTCTTATGTGCATATTTCAGTAACTAAAAGGGCAGAGGAGAGGGAAAAACATAATTTCCAATGTATTCCAGCATTGCAAATGGAAGAATCTGATGCAGTGGTCAGAAAGGAGAGAAAAGGGAAGAAACCAGGACCAAATAAAGAAATGGAAGGAGATAAGCAGAAGGGCAGGTGAGAATTAAGGTACCAGACGGTATGTACAGAAGAAAGACAACGTGAAATACAAGGCAATAGGGCAGGAGGAGGAGACAATGGAAAACACGGTGGAGGTAACAGATTTACAAACAGAAAAGTTTAAGGAAAGTCACTTTTCAAAAAGAAGGTGAAGGATGAATCAAGAGAAATGTGAACTTAATGAGGAAAACATAGAACTGAAGTGAAAAGAGAGGCAGACCAGAATGAAGGCTCACAACCGAGATTAACAGACACTTTTGTGCATTTCCATGGCAGATGTTCTATCTCCCTAAATTTAGAAGAGACAATGGGATGAATCCTTTTCCTGAATTGGTAGGGTACTTTATTTTCAATTATGCGGTTTAAGAATTAAAGTTGCCTTGCGTGGTGCTAAATGTCTGAATGCCTTGATCATATTCTGGTACCTTCACCTTGGGTAATGTGGGTTTTGGAGATATCGTTTATGCTAAAATAATTTTTCTGTTTTCTCCTTCAACTGTACAGTGTTTTGCAGCACATGCCAATTTGGGGGTCTGTCCTCTTTCTTCAGGTCCAGACCTTAGCCACATAAATAGGCAGGCTCTTTAGCTCCTGATGTTCTCATACAAAAATTTAAACAAATGTTTAAAGTTGCAATAAGGGACACAAAAGATGTGCTGGTTGAATAAATCTATTTTGTTGGACTCTGCTGAGACTGCTGCTGACAGAAGTCCATCCAAATGATGAGGTTTAAGTGAGGTTCGCAGATGTCACAGGTTCCTTAAAAAAATAAAATTAGAATTTATTTTGCTTCTGCAGTTAACTTAGTCTAAATATCCATCATCTTTGCTTTTAAAATGTCTCACATGACTCAAGATTTAATGCAGGGTTGCCTGCAACAGCAGCAAATGAGGCATCATGCTGTCAGTGGAGGCCAGCAGCCCATGCTGCTGCCGCTAACTCCAGTGTGCCTGTTGAGGATTGCTCTGCCTTCCCAGGTAGGCTCTACAGACAGCTTTTGCATGTGTTGCTCCACATTCTGGAGCTCAAAAGGGAAATAAGCTCATGCGGCTTTATACTGAATGTCTCCTGTCAACCAGAGGTTAGCGAAGCAGCTGTTGTCATCAGCTTTACAGGTCACAGTGACTGTCTTAAATGTCTCTGCTTACTGATATAAATTATATAGGAAACCTGCAGCCTGTTGTTACCAACTTTACTGAAGCTAAGACAGTTACCAGTTCAAATTTTAAAAAAAAAAAATTTAAATTTTCAGATTAGATTTTTTTTTTGTTAATTACTCTCTATAACTTAGCATCCGGTTAAAAAATATAAATTAAAATTTCCACCCAGCCACCCACCCCCAACAGGGAATACCTCAGGCTCGAGGAGACATTATCAGAACTTTAAAAACTCTAAAGATTTCCATTGCAGCTGCTCAAAAGAATAATCTAGGGAGCTGCTTTTCTACTGCCAAATAGGCTATGCAAGTTGTGATTTACTCTTCTGAACTGCAGAACCATGCCAGAACAGGTCTGCCTTTCATAAAGTACCTTAAAAAATTATTATACTTTATAATTGAATGTGCAGCACCACTACCAGTCCCAAACAAGTTTTGAGTTCATTCTACATTTTCAGAAAACAAACTGAATGACTAAGACCATAAACAAATAAACCTGAATAATAATTCAGACCCACCAGTAGATGCAATGGTAAAGTATACTCAAAAAAACAATGATTGCAGAAATGTTCATGTGTATTATTGTCCAAATACAGAACAAAAGAGGACTTCTATCCCATAAGGATTGGTGACAAAGCATCTTCAAATATAGAAATACAGCACTGAGAAAGCTGTTACTATTTATAAAGACTTGACTAGCAACAAATAATAGATAGTTTACACTCAAAAGTACTAAAACAGCTGGTTGATCTCCCTGTGGCCTCTTTGATGTAGATTTTTAACATATTCTAGAATTCTAGGGAAATCACAGAGATGTGGAAGGGTGTGAATATGATGTCAAAAGGAGAAGCAGAAGTGACTCAGGTAGGGGAAAAAAGCTGACAGCAGTCCCCAAGCACAGCGAGCGAAATCTGATGGGGAGCTCACTTAATAAAAATGACAGAATTAATGGCCACATGACTCCAAAATAGGTCTTCCTGAACAAATCTCATCTCCCTTCAGAGGGATTGCCCATTTGGTTGATTAAAGTAAATACATACAGGCCATACATGAATATTTGTATGGTATACAACTGAGCCCTGTATGGCACAATGCTTAAGAGAGAGCATCATAATATAATGATAAAGCACACGCTAACTGGGTTAGGAACCAGTGGGCTAACAGGCCTCCCGGAGCAGCTGTCAGTGGATATTTCTAGTGGATATTTCTAGTCTATTTCTATTTCTCTCTCTCTGCAGAGACTGGTAAGAAGCTTAAAAGTATACGAACAATTTAATTGCTGAAAAATTAATGGTGATGAAATTTGCTAATGGCACAAAGTCTTCCTGAGTGGGCAGTCATGATCTGTTTCACCATGCAGGAAGCTAGAGTAGCAAGTAGGAGGAGAACTTATATTCGTGAACAACACTTATCAGATGCATCCTGACAAGCTGTGTCCAATTTTGATCTTAAAAAGGATCTAGAAGGAAAAGATGTCCGAGAGGTAGGATAATTAAAGCAGCCCAGCACTTCTCTAGACAGAGAATTCCCATCACTAGGAGAATCTTGCAGCCAGTCCCAGAAAAATACTTCAAGAGCCCACAACTAGAAAGAAAAGTTTCCAAAAGCACAGTGGGTTAATTAACAGGTGCTTCATCTTTGATGGTTTCTGCCAACCCAGAATGAATTTCTCTACTGAAGTGCCAGAGAGAAACCTAAGTATGCTTTATTGTCATCTAGGTTACTGGGCAGAGGGTAGCTGGATGAAAGGTGATAGTCCATGATACACCAGCAAATAGACACCGATCGAATGATCTGCTCGACCCTTTCAAACTTTAAGCAATTTGTGAGACCTGTGCAAACTCTACCCTCTGAAATCAATCCACAGATTTCAACGAGTCTGAAACAAATTCATGCCTACTCACCTAAGCTTAACCTGCTCCTCATCAAAGCAGGGAATCATTTATGGGAAGGGGCAAGCATTCAAAGTTTGGCTTTCCTTCTGAAGGCTTGGTGGATTTATGCACTGGGAGCACGTAGACAGTTGCTCTCGTAAGGAAAGGGAACTCAGATGAGGAGCACAGGGCCTTTTCAAGCACACCTTTAGAGAGGAGCTCTGAAGGAATGGGTGATGCTCCCTCTCTCCCTTGCCCTACCGCATCAGCCCGTACGACTCAATGTAAGTCAAGATCAAAACATGACTTCCCCACATATAACAAGTGACCTCGTATCTAAGATAGAAAAGCGATACTCTAATACATGCCTCTCAGTGATTCTGGTTCTTCATTCTGCATGCAGTCTGACAGAGGAAACACAGTCCTCAATGACTGACTAGACACGGGGCCGTAACGATAAAATAGCTGCTGTTATTTAACAAAACAGCTGTCAGCGACAGCTAGCAAACAGCCTCTCATTCCAAGAGAGTAACTGTCTAGCATTAGCGAATAATTCTTAAGGAATGGGCAGGCCAAGGAAACTTCCCATTTTGGCCGTGGAGCCTTAGCTAAAAAGAAATCTCAAGTTTTAAACAAACTCTGTAAGAAGGTGGGTGGAGGGGGAAAACGGGAGTAAATGCCTTTATCACTAAAAAAATCCAAAAACCAACAAACCAAAACACTCACGTGTATCCCGGGTTGCCTACTTGATAAGAAAAAGTGTCAGGAAGAAGCCTCAGGCTGTGAAGAGAGGAGACGAACAGCAATCGGCCTCAACCTGTTGTGGCACTGCCACCCGCCTCGGCAGGGCCCCTGGAACCACTGCCGCCACGATCCCCAGGCGGCGCGTTCCCCTCCCGGCTCCCGGGCCCTCCGGCCGTACCGCCCGCGCTTGGACAAGCGGCTGCAGGGAGGGCGGGAGACCGCGAGCATCCCAGCGTTTGGGGAGAGAGCCTGTCCCTCCACCCGTGCCCAAATCGCTGGAAGCATTGCCACCTGCTGCAAGAGAGCCGAACGGCAGCCGAGGCACCGCTGAAACGCAGAGCAGCGCCATCACCCTCAAGTCTCAGGCACGAACAGCGACGCAGAAAGGTGCTAAAGGCAACCGTCTTTGCTGCCTGGAGCATCATGTTGTTATTATGTTATGTGTAAGCCTCAAACTTCAGCATCTCCAGCTTTGAAAGTCAGCGTAGAGCTCTCTCTGTTTGCCCTTGGAGTTACTGATTATTTTTCTTTTCCTATTTAAAACTTCTCTCACTAGTTACACAAAGTATAAAATTAATGTTTCAGACATGGTAAAAGAAGCTTAGAATTTAAGGTGACTCTTTAACATTGGATTTACAAAAAACCCAAACTAATACCAAACGTACCATATGTTGCAGAATAAAACTGGTATCACTGTAACCACGTGAAAAATCCTGTCATGATAGTTGAAGAAACAGTATTTCTATTTCTGAAGAGCTGTATGATATAATCAAAGCTCTCTGCCAAAAACCACCAGAGAAAAAACTCTTGCAGCCCCTTCTCCTCTCCCCCCATAACAAACTCATGACAGGAAAAAAAAAAAAAAAGTAAAGAATAATAGTAGAATTACGTCAGTAGATAAAAAAAATCTTCTGTGGAATAGAATTACATTTTAAAAAAGACCAAGCTCTTGATCAAGCACTACAAATTTGGGACCAAATATCTTAATTCACAGCAAAAATCCCACCGATGCCCAGGGGCTGAATTGTTTTCTGAGAAAACATTTGGCTGCAAAGTAGCTGTGGCAATAAGCACCACTCCACTGGAAGAGGTAATACTGGGCAGCGTTTGACTCTGCCCTTTTATTATGTGTTGCATGATTGTTAATTCATATCTAGTAAGGAACAAAGATTCAAAAGGTCTTCAATTAATGCACTTGAAGCTGAAGAAAATTGCTACTACATCTTCAGGCTACTGTTCAGAAGGTTCACTCTCAATCATTAGGATTGGAAATGACTTATTTTCAACAAATCCCTTCGTTCTGTGGAACCTGGACTTGTCACAAAGGCAGCAGAAACCCATTAAGTGAGTGGTCCAGGCTTTGCAGAGTATTATGTCTCTTCCCTGGATCAACTCGTGTATATTTAAATATAATCCAGAATAAGCCCCTAAATGTTATCACATTAATAGTAAATAACAGGAGTGCTTTTCAACTTAAACAGGCAACCCAAAATAGGAAACTTCTTTTGGAAGAATAAAAACCCCAGGAAAGCTTTGATATATTTCAGAGCATTCTGCTGAAAACCTACTGGCATGGGTTCCTACCCTACAAGAATTTCTAAATAACCAGTTACTGAAGGGAAAATAAATTACAGCTCAGTCCCTTCTCCAGGAAACTGGTGTTTTCTCACCTGACTAAGTACAAGACAGAAAAACAAACAAACAAACAAACAAACAAAAAAACCCAAACAACACAACAAAACAAAGAAAACCTGTCTGGGTATCTGGAAGCAATTATTTTCAAAAATCATGTCCTGGACCTTAACAGGTGGTCTGCTCTGTTAGTTCATACATAATGCACCTGTCTCATTAAAACATGTTATTCTACATTTCCTACTTACGCCTTTGGCTAAAAACAAAGCAGAACAAGCGTATCCTAAACATGTGTAAAAGTTGCAATTTACCTCCATGCTCATTAACACATGCCCCTTCCTACCCTTGTTCTGCTGTGATTTACGGGAAGGGTATTAAAGAGCAGGAACTCTCTCTCCTTGTGTTTGGAATCCATCTAGCGTATAAGGTCCCAGTCCTAAATGAGGCTTTTTATACTGTTGCGCAAACAATAAAAGATACTTCAGTATTCAAATTACATCAAATTATAGAATGACCATAATGGATGTTTCATGGTTAAAAATATCCTAAGCAACATAGTCAATACTAGCCACTTAAAAATGCATTGACTATAAGACTGAAAACTCTTCTTTTTATAAATAAAGATTTTGCCTATACATTGAAGAAAGATTTCCTTGCAGCCATACTTTTAAAAACCAGCTTTTTACATTAAGAAAGCACTTTAAGGTTAAAGCTTTCCTAGTCCAAGTCTCAGCCTGCAGCAGATTTTGCAGTTGAGTAATAAATCCTTTTAAAATACGGTTCATTATGGAAATACTGTCAGACCCTTAATTAAAGTAGGCGCCACAACAGTACAGCTGCTTACACAACAAATGGATTCTGCAAAGAACATCAGGCACTCGCTGACCTCTGCGTTAAGTGCTTTTATTTCAGGCCACCATTTCAAATGGCAGAGTCGACAAAGTCGTCTGAATGAGATCACTTGTACATCCCGCTGCACAGCCCACGGAGCGCTGGGCAGCCACAAGAGAGACGGAACAGTAGCTAATGTCACCAGCAGCAGTTTGAAACCGTGAATGTGCATTCGTCTCCTACAACAGACCAAGGAATAGCTCCTGTCTGGGAAATAAAAAAGGACCTTTAAACCAGACTTTCAGGTCTGAGCTTTAATTCAACTTTGGCTCAAACCTGCTGCATAGATCACAAAGAACTATGCTCCCATGTCAACAATATTCCTGTCTTATTAAATTTTCATAAAGGATGAAATCCTGGCCTCAGTGAAGGCACAGGAAATTCTGCCAATGGCTTCAGAGTCCAAGCTTTACCAAAAGTGAATCAGAGAATCACCTACTCATTAGAGAAAATGAGGCTTTTAGAAAAATGATGCTTCATGATAAGCCACTGAAATGGATCAAGATGGAGAGTCTGATAAACACAAAAATAACCTTAGCATCCTTCTATCAAAGAAATTCAGAGTCTGCATGTAAAACACATTCAGTGTGCCCATCCCAAGCAGGAATGCTCCCAGAGCACAGGGACTCCAATCTCAGGACAGCCTTCATTTCGGCATGTGCACCATGTGTCTAGGTTTAAACCCACAGCTCCTTATCCCGAGGCAAACAGGATTCTTTCCCTGTCAATTATGTTAACTGCAAAAGAACTTTTCTGTCCCTAGGGAAACTGTGGGAAGGTCACTGCATCACCACCCCAGGGATTCCAGCCACATCCTCGGTGCCACTGCAAAACTGCAGGGTAGGACTAAGAGAAAGAGGCTTTTGCCTCCAGGTTTAACTAACGCTGTCAGCTGTGCAAGCAGGACAATGCTGAAGGTTGTCTGAATAGATGGTGTTCATGGACAAAGACAGTTTTTGTAAGTGTTTTTTTGTGGTTTTTTTTTTCCCCCAGGGTACAGCACAGGTATAATGCACGGTTTCCCCTAAATTTCTGCAAATGCCACCTGGGTATCAGCAAATGTCCCCACTGCCAACTTCCTTTTGTATTTCGTGTTCCCCAAAAAATGTTAGGAGTGTACAGGATATCAGGTATTTTGTGACAAGAAAACCAGTCATATAAACCATGCCTCGGCATGCAGGTTTATTCAATGAAGGAAATGCAGTGCTAGCACATACAAGGAGCCTTGTTTAGGAATACACGAAGACATGGGATTGAAAACTATGTCTGCTAACGGAAAGCTCGTGGACTGTGCTCTATCCAGCCCACAAAGAGAGGGCGAAGGAACAACCTAATCCCGCTGTGTTTGCGTAAGTATGGGAACCAGACATTTGATAGAGGACTTTTCACTTCAGCAGCTACAAGTCTAATAAGACCTAGCGGCTAGCTAAATCTAGATTCATTTCAAGGCATGACGTAAAGGGAGAAATAAAGCAATCAAAAGGAAAGGAATGGAAGACCTCTTCTTGCTCTTCCCAAAAGCTGAAAAATCACAAGCCAGAGCCAACCCTACAAAAACATACCAAGCATCATTTGGATGATCCATCACCGAAAGTGTTTATGCCAAGATTGGATGTTTCTTTCTAGATCGGCCCCAATTACAACAGTCTTATGGCCTGCAGGGGACTGTTTTATCTGGTCATAGTGGTCCCTATGGGCTTTCTAGTCTGTAATCTAATTTTCAATCATGGAATGGCAATGCTATGTACTCTCCTTGGTTCCATCCATGGAAGCATCACGTGGTGCAGGATGTGGTAAATAAAAGCACATAGCAGCTATTTTTAAAGCTGGCTGGGATGAGATAGGGAGGAAAAACTACTTGTGGGTGGTTTAAATGAATGTACTATATTTAATTCATGGCATTCATCAGATGACACAGCAAGAGGCGCATAGCAAGAATCAAACAATTAAGGTTTACTGAGAAAATGCAGTAATTCTACTTGTTTGGACTGAGTAAAGATGGCCTGGTCCTCAGCCAGCCACCAGATTTTCGTTTTCCATTCATCGGTTTACCCTCAAAGCCTGGGAGTAAAATACATAGCCATTTGTGTTGGGTGTAGTGACCTCATATTTAAGATGGACAGGCTGGATGGATGGGCTGAGGCCAATGGGATGAGGTTCAACAAGGCCAAGTGCCAGGTCCTGCCCTTGGGTCCCACCAAGCCCCTGCAGCGCTACAGGCTGGGGGCAGAGTGGCTGGAGCTGCCTGGCAGAAAAGGACCTGGGGGTGTTGGTCGACTGTCGGCTGAACA
>KZ505968.1:259168-277688 GCA_002844005.1 Limosa lapponica baueri
AAACACCCCACACAACACACAAACCCACACAAAACTATCACTAAACCATGTCTCCCAGCACCATGTCAACCTGTCTTTTGAACACTTCCAGGGATGGTGCCTCAACCACCTCCCTGGGCAGCCTGTTGACAAATCTGTCCTGTCCTGCTGACAAATTCTGGTGTGTAAAATGGGGATAGAACTGAAAAATAAACCTATCTGCGCACGTTCTCTCTGTTCAGCATTTAACCAGCTCCAGCTTGCTTCTGATCTTTGCTTTTAATTGCTTCTTGCTTTTAATTTTTTGTGGATTTGCCAGAGTGGAGGTGGCCAAGCAGCTCTTCTACCTGCCTGACGCTGCTGTGCTGCTCGGGATTTCAACACGCTTCACACTTGGCAGAGCAGGGGTCTGGTCTGCCAAAACCTTGAGTAGATTTTTGTAATAAATAATAATAAATCTACCTGGTCCAAGAATGCATTTTTTTCAGGAGTGCCCTAGCCTCTCTCTAGTTCTCCATGTGATCAACAGACAAAAGATGCTCTTAACTTGCATGTTTCCTTGAAAAGAACGGCTGTAATCGGAAAGACATATAACTGATGCAAAACTGTAGGAAACTGCAGGAATGGTGAAATGGTTAAATTCATTTGTAAAAACAGACAAAATTAAACATTTGCTCATGTTTATCCAATGGTGCTCCAGAAAAGAAATATTAAAGAACATTTTAATAGTACATTTTACAGTCTAGATAAAAACTGTATGGAAAAAAATTAAGTCCCAACCTTGAGCAATTTATATTTTGAGTAGAAATGAAAACACTCAGTACTGCTTGATATCAGCAATCTCCTACTTTTTATATGATAAGCAGATCTCTGTTTATTAAATATCAAGTGGCCAATTTTCATTCCACAAGAGTTGCACGTATAATTTAAGTTTTTCTGGAAGGCAGCACTGCAGTGTTCTGGACAGACGGTCATTCTTTTAATCCGTTGATGTTTGTACTTCATGAGCTTATGAGTGGGAGCTCCTTTAAAATTAACATAAAAGAATTATACACACATAAAGAGCATATTGACAGCCAGACAAACAATAATAACCCAAGCTGAAGTTTATGATGTCCCATGCCTTTTTCTGCATGTCAGATTTAAGCCCCATGCAGCTATGTAGCCAAACAACAGTTCCCTCGCTTTGCTCACTACAGCTGGGATTCCCAGACACTACGCGCTTCTTCCACCGTAACTAAGAGAAATTAAAAACAAAAATTATGCAAATCTCTCCCCAAAACATGTATCTGTCTGTCTCAGAAAAGGAAAATGAAAATAATTAGTCTACTGTAGTTTAAATTCTACATAATTACTTTCTGTCACTTCAGTTAGCATGAGAGAACAGAAACAGTCTGACTGCTTTGTGGTTAAGTCGCAATGCATTTAGCAAATTTCTGCGGTCTCTGCAGTAGATTTAAGTAGATTTAAGGCATGAGCTCTGTTCACATTAAATTAGAAATTCCACAGTTTTGAAAAAAATTAGTAAGTCCTCAAAACAGAGAAGTGCAAATGTAGCTGTTTAACCACCCTAAAATTCTGTTTAAAATAAATCCAGTTCGTTAAGTAAGGAAAGGAAGTAAAAATGTCAGCATCACCCCTACCACATTTCCTCCAGAGTGCTGCATGTGGGGAGCATGTCAACATGAAAACCATGCAGCGTCGTCAGCCCACGGAGAGAACTGTGGTTATTTGCACTCCGAAAGCCAGGACTCGGCTCAGCCGGGGAGGGCCTGGCCCTGTGCACAATGCAGGGGTGGTCCTTCTGTCCCCAGCGTCCTGGAAGCCTGACCGGCAAAGGAATTTTTTTTTGTTGACAGATTGTAGGATTTGGGAAAGGCCCCGGAGGAGGATTTCACCATCAGGCTACGCTAAAATGTCGAACAACCTCCCAGGGGAAACCCAGCTGGTCACTGGGTCAGGTCTCATTTTGTCCCTCTGTCTCACAGGCTTCATGTTTCTGGGATATTTGAGAAAAGCCTCCACAGCACAATCTTCCTGGTCGCTTCACCCTGCCTTGTGCAGCTGCATCGCTTGTGTAGACCCTGGAAGCTGACCCACTAAAGCCCTCCTTATAGGCAGGTGCCCGAATTTTTCAGTGGAGGAGGAAGCCTGAAAAAAAACCCCTCTTTCCCCTACATTTGCAAAGGAAAAGACCATCAAAACACTGTATGTCACTTCATCCAGGACTCCACGATGGACGCAAATGGGGAAAAGTGGAAGCTAATTTTGGTTCCCCCCTGTGCCCACCTTTGTACCATCTCTGGGAGCACATTCACAGCTCTATAGACTTGGGCACATACGTAGCTGCAGCAATACCTTCTCTGGATGACCAGAGCTGACAAGATGGAAGAGGCCCAAAAAAATCCTTGGTACCAACTCTACAACAGGGGGAACATGCTCCTAATTCAACTAAGTACCTCTAATGAACAAGGTTACAAAGACAGCTCCCTAATTTTAAACTGATATATAGTTACCAGCATCCACATCAAAGTTATTAAATCCCCAAAGAAAACAAAATAATGGCTGAATTTTATAAAACCAGTCAGAGAAATACCCAGTGATGCCTCTGTAAGACACACAGTTACCTGTGGCAGCAGAGGAACCTCTTAAGACTTGGTGTTGCATCCTTCATTTTAGCAGTTGAAATCACAGGGATTATAATTTCCAAGGGACCTAATCGGTACCTAAACCTAAACGTGCCATCTCTGCCTGCTTTATTGTTTGACTTTTAGCTGATGACACCTCTCAGAGCAGGACAGAGACAGCCATAAAAACTAGTGTGTCTACTTGTTCTTGTAAGTCCCTGCCACCAGCAGCCTCCCGCACAGATGCTCCAGCACGTCTCAGTCCCCTCCACCAGCCATTTTAGCCCAACAGACGTTCAAAGATCTGTCTGAACAAGCCTCCAGCAGCTTCAGGATGTTTGCCAGACAGAGAAGCTGTCTGTCAAGTCAAACTGCAAGCCTTGCTGTCATCTGGAGGCCACAACTTCGCTGCTCACTTAAAACGTCGTGGATGTATGCCTTCTCTGGTTAACTGGTTCAAATGGACCCGGCAATCAAGTGTTTTCACGTGCCCCCTTATTTTCCACACTATATAGAAGACCCACCTAGAATTTTAATTCAACAAGTCTCCAAACTAAAGCAGGTTACCTTTTCCTAGTTGCTATGAAATACAGACAGTATCTAAAAGCATTTAAAGAGCTGCAGATTACGTTAAAAAGCTGATTTTAGGGTTTTTATAAAAACTTGCATTGGGCTTAAATTTGAGAAAAGAGTCAACCTGCCTCCTGATTTGTAAATTGTACATTCACATGGAGGAAATCGGGGGAAAAAAATATGCATTAAATGCATGTTTAATGCATTCATATTAATCAATAACACAAATATGAACGCTTATTGAATTCCTTTTACTTTAAAGGGGAGGAATTTAAGATATCATTTTCAAATTGTCTGAGAACAAGACTACAAAAGCACAAAAGCTGACTACTAGGAAGGTGATTCAGACTACCTGAAACACCACGGGCTTCCCCAAACAGTTCTTTGCATGCAACCGATGGTACTATCATCAACTGAAAATTAAGTCTAAGGCTTGCACTCGCAGATAACATTGCTGCACCTCAGCTTTGGCACCATCAGACTGAGCGTGCCAGCTGGCAACGTTTCATCTGAAAGATCTTGCACATCACAGACAATTTTCAAGTTAATATCAAGTCGTGTACACACGATGGAGGGAACAGTAAGGCAGCTCAAAGTTCTCCTTACCTGCCTAAACAGGCCCACATTAAAGGGTTCATGAATAAATCTGATGCTGATCTATGAACTGTGGTTCTAAAATGTAGCTGTTTCTAAAATGAAACCCCCATCTCAATGTGATCTGATCACTGTATGTATCCACTCATACTGGATTCACTTCACAATTTCAGGCAGTCTGTTCAAAATCACCCAAGTTGAAGCTTGCTATACAATCACATCTAGTTTAGACTACAGCTGTGTTTAACCAACTTGATGAAAAGAATGAAAACAAAGCCCCAGTGAAAACTGAAGCCACAGGCAGACCTCATCTTCAAAATACTGAGCCAGTTTCTCCCTTCTCACGTTCTTGTCCTACCCAGCAAAAGTCACTAGTGTTGCTCATTGTAATAAGGATGTATTTTAAGGCAGGACTTCGTTTAAAATGGTCTGCAAGTGACAAGCAATAGCCAATTCGTATCTATCGGATCTGCTGAACAGAAAAACTCAAAACACTGTAGCCAAAACAGTTATTTAAGGCCTAAAGACGTTCCAAGCCCCGGTTGCAAAAATGTAGTATTAGTTCTCATATCAAAACATAGAAAACAAAAATAAAAATCACTTCTAGCATGCTCCATGTTTTGGAATTGGCAGAACCCAATTTATCCAAGAGTACACAGGATTTCCCCTTGCTATTCCCCACTAATTATCAAAAATAACCTCATGCAAATTAAAACAACAGAAAGTTTGCAGAAGAGACTTTGGTTTACTGGGCAGAGTCCTGACTTGCTTTAATTTGGCTGCCACAAACCTGAACTTCTCCTTCATACCCTCTAGCTGATATCCTGAAAATATTTCCCACTGGCGACCTCAAATCCCCTCCTAGACAGAGTTCATTCACTTCTCTTCTCCTTGGAATTCATGCAAAGAAGAGACTGAAACAAACGAGACATACCAGCTAATAGGAAAGGAAAAAGGAGAAAGTATGCTATGTACTGTGATTAGTGAGGAATCACATCAGGGACAGTCTTCCTATGAGAAACTATTGACATTCCAGATGTTTCCATTCAAAATCGTAAAAGTGTGGTAACATGCAATTCTTAAAAAATCACCAAAAAACACTGAACTTTACCTTTTTAAAGAGTATCATACACAAAACATGATGTGCATTTGTGTGTGTATATATACACGCACCATGTGCGTACACACATATGTATATATACACCTACCCAGACACACACATTCAATATATATGCTCTTTTAAAACTGTGCAAAACTAAAGCCTCCCTGAAGCTAGAGCAAATCAACCAGGCCTAACAGCTTTCTTCAGGTCTTTCCACATACAGTCATCAGGACTGAGCGACAGTTTACAGGAGTCTGCTCAGCTAGGTAAGATCCCTCTGTGCAAAAGCAGGCCGGGTAGTGAAGCTGAGGTTCTCCCCGAGATGGCCAGCATGCTCTGTTTTGCAGGTGTCATTCCTACTGCTCCGTTACTGTGGTTTCCAACAGCCCAAACAGCAAACCTCAGCTTTCCCTCTAGATTGCAGAACTTCACAACTCTTACCAAGGCTCAAGGAATGTCTGAAGAGGCTGAGAGACACAAAAGGTGTCTGCTCCCATGCTCACAAGGACAGACTGCTGGAGCATTTCTCTGTTCCTGTGCTGCATGTGAACTGTCACATCAGCCATCCCATCTGGACATTAAACCCCAATGAACTACTGCCCGGAATTAAGTACATGCAAACGATCCATGAAACCAGAATAAGCTAGTGGGGAAAAAAAAAAAAAAGCAAAAAGAAACAGAAATTTGTTTTTTGCTCTAGCTCCCAAAATGTGTAATCTCTTATTATGCTTGTTCACATGAAGAACATGCAACATTTCTCTTAATCATTCTGAAAACACTTAAAGGAAGTTACAAATCATGTAGCAAACATCTTAAAATCTTGCACAAGATTTCTAATCCTAACACAACTGATGATTCATGATTTGTAGCCTCAGCAAGTAGAACTGCTGACATCAAAATCATTGCCAACGGTGAACTGGCATGGTAATTATGCCCACTTACTGTCAGCCAGCCAACTGCCTCCCAAAAATAGACCTAGAGATATGAGGTCTAATTAGAAGTGTCTGAATTAGCAGGGTTCCTATATTTTAAAAAAACCTTATTGATGAGAACTCAGCAGAAGGTATCCATTCCACTACAAGCGTTCTAGTAAAATATTCTCTCTGCAGTATTCAGAGTATTAAAACTCCAATTTAATGTCTGGCCCATGAAAAACTTGCTACCTGGCAAAACTAATTCTTTAGTTTTTATGAAAAGATGTTTTAGGTGCAGTGCAACTAAAGCACATCTCACAGAGGATCACAACCATCAGACATCTGTAAAGAAAAGATACATGCTATAAATTGCATTGAGAGTTTTTGATGCACAATCCAGTGTAAGCCTCAAATGATAATGAACAATTAATTAGTGTCCACTTGTAAAAACATTTAAAATTCAGGGCTGGTCAGATTACACATAATCATTTATTATGAAAACACGTCTACCACACTCTGTGCAGTACTGGTTTACTTCCTACATTACTAGAAAGCACTCTGAGAAAGTGCAGAATTGTATGTGAAATCAGAGCCCGTATCTAGATGCACCTTGGAGGTCAACAGAAGTCCAAGCTAACTCCTTCAGCAAGAACACCATCTTGCATCTGTGCTTTGGAGCGTTCCACATGGAAGGCACTGAACTTAATCTCCCTAATTTTCCAACATCCCCAGGGCTCCTGTTTCCAAAAGTCCACATCCCTTCTGCTGTTGCCTTTCTGACTTGGGCAATAATTAACACAAGCTCACAATGACTGGTTATCAGCTGTTATTTTCACTGCTTTTTGTAGCATCTCAGGATGCTTGAGGACAAGCCACAGGCTGAGATACATCATCAAGGAGACCAGCTTCAACTTTGTGCTCTAGACGAGATATTGCTGCCTAAGCAGGACAATGGCCTTCTAACTCAGATCTTTGCTCCCTTTTTTTTTGTCTCCTTCCACGGTCTCTTTGTTCTACATCCATTTTCCCACACTACTGACACTACTCCATGCTCCATATCCCATATTCCCACCATGCTTATTTCTCTGAACTTCTCCCACCTTCCTGCCTACTCTCCCGTCGTGCTTCCCATGAGGCAGGATACAGTGAAAAGACTTTCAGACATCACGCAGAAGCAAGGCATGGCACTGGGGATGAGGCTTGAAAGCCTGACAAGTGCCTGGGATGCAGAACAAAGTCTGGCTTCATACAGGAGAATCAATGCTGTTTACATTTACTGGAGATTCTCCCTCCCGCACCATTTATGTGCAAAAGGTGATAGATGATTGTAACCGCAATGGACAACATTTTAAGACCAGAAAGGATCTCAGATTTCTCCTGAAGAGTAATACCATAGCCATACCTCTTCATTTTCATAGACTCATAGAATTGTCTAGGTTGGAAGGGAACTTTAAGATCATTGAGTCCAACCACCAAACTAACATTGCCAAAACCACCACTGACCCATGTCCCTCAGCACCACATTTACCCCTCTTTTAAATACCTCCAGGGGTGGTGATTCCACTGCTTCCCTAGGCAGCCTGTTCCAATGCTTAGTAACGCTTTCTGTGAAGAACTTTTCCCTAATCTCCAATCTGACCCTCCCCTGGCACAACTTGAGGCCATTTCCTCTTATCCCATCACCTGGGACTTGGGAGAAGAGACAGACTCCCCCTGGCTACGCCCTCCTTTCAGGGAGTTGGAGAGAGCGAGAAGGTCTCCCCTCAGCCTCCTTTTCTCCAGGCTGAACACCCCCAGCTCCCTCAGCCTCTCCTCATGAGACTTGTTCTCCAGACCCCTCACCAGCTCCGTTGCCCTTCTCTGGACCCGCTCCAGCCCCTCAATGTCTTATTTGTGGGAAGAGGCCCAAAACTGGACACTATTTTACTGCATTGTTGATGAAACTGATGTAACAAAGCCGAAGTATATTCAGCGTGTCCTACTCACCAACCTACCTGCATTTTCCTTTCCTAAATTCTGGTAATGCTGATGTCTATACACAAATCCATCACCAACTCATGTGATGCTTAGATTTTGTTTCACATGCTGATGGAAACAGAATGTCCTTGTACAACAGTGACTGAGAGTCTAAGGAACTGGTCTGGAGGCTATGCAGTTCACTTCCCCAACAAACTATGAAAATTATGAAGCTGAGAGCCATAAAAGCTGTTAGTCGGCATGACAGCCTTTGAGAGCATTACCCCTTTCAGAAATGCAGCTCCTACTTAAGAAGAAACATCTGGTGAACCATCCTGGACTCATCCTGCAGACACCTGTATGCACAGCTTCATTTTATACACAGACAGGAGACATAATAAGGGAAGAGCAAAACCTGTTTCCTAAAAGTACTTGTTACAGCAGCCACTGTGCAAAACTCAGCAAAGTTTTTCAGGCACTCCAAACCTCATAGAGCCATTTCATTCAATGCTTCCTTAAAGATCACTGTTCACTACAGCATAAAATATCAGCACCTTTGAAAAAATTCTCATAAAGTGCTGAAACATAGTCAAGCCACAGAAAGCAGTATTTGCACCACTCTGAAATGAACATTTTTACATATCAAAATGAAATATTTTTGGTACCAACTGTTCCCACAGAAAGGGAACATTCACTCTGATTTCCCCAAATGGAAAAAAAGCAAGGAAAGACATTTTTAGATCATACAAAAATACAAAGAACTGATATAACCAACACGGAAGTGTGGCTTGTGGGTAACACTATTAATCTATCTTGACTGAACAATATATATTTTTTTATTTTGCTCTTCCGTCTCCCCTTTTTGTTTGCTGTTGAGGACAGATAAATGCTACTGGTAGTATCTTGGCGCAGGCGTTTCACTAAACAGCAGGTATTGTAATAGCAAAAAAATCTCGGTCCCTCAGATTTTGCAGAATTTTACTTCAGGCCTATTTGACTAAAAGATCTCGGTTCCAGGTTCATGTCGAAAAAACAACTATTTACAGAACAACAAACATTTCCTCTGTAGTGCCAACACAGCCAAATGAGGTATCCTAAAATTCTGATTAAATCCCATGAGCTTCTGCCAATCACATAGCATGAAGGCAAATAATAACTGAGACAAAGAATACCCCTTTGTGGAAGTCACAGGGGATGCACAATCAGAAGGACGGCTGGTTGAGTGAGGCACATAAGGAGTCCTAGCACACAGAGAAAAGCACCATGGTCAAATTGAAAGACTGCTGCTGGAGACTGGTTAATAACTGGAAATAGAAAGCAGTTTTGCTACAAGCTGGCATTTAGGAGAAGCTCATTCAGCACAGAGACAGAAACATGAACCGTAATTTTGACATTGAGCAACTGTTAGTAGCAAAAGTTGATTAAACTTTCTACTCATGGAATTATTGGCTTCCTCTGGTGGTGGTGTAAAAGCTACTAGAGGACCACAATCAGCTTTACTGAAAGTAAGGTGAAGAGGGTTCTGCATGGAGAGAAAAACAAGTCCTGTGACTGAAAATGCTAAGGACAGGCCGAAGGAAGAACAGCGTCATCTCTCTGTATCTTGACAGAAACCATCTTCTCATTCCTCTGCTTTGCAAGAGACAACTCAGAGTACAGAGGAACCCCATCTCTTGGTGCCAAAGCAACAGTGGCAGAGATGAAGATCGGCAGAACAAACGTCATGCCACGGTGGCAAGATCTGTCAAGTGCCACACTGTGCTTCCAACATTGCCAGGAGTGAACAGAAGAGCAGGTGAAAATCCCAGGTCATTCTGCAAACACATAGTTGCTCAGCACTGACAGCATCAAAATAACCCTGAGAAGGAATTATTCCACAGGTTGTGCAGAAACCACAACACCCAGCAGTAGACTACTCCCAGAAGAAACGTAGATGGCTCAATCTTGAAGGGCTCCACTTTAGACTTGAGCAGAGCAGTGCCCAAGAAAGCCAGACTGACATCTGGAGGAGTCCCCAGGGTAGCTTCACAAGCCTTGGAACTCTCAGTCAACCATAACACTCCATTTCCTCCCAGTTGCAGGCAGTGACATTGGAAGAGATCAGACAGATCCAGTCTATTAACACACGGCTCTGTGGCTGCTGTCAACACTGCAATTTCAGGTTTATTGACAATGGGATGGCCTACATGGCATCAGGCTTGCTGGCATCAAATGGGAGACACCTTTCTCAAAGGGGAAAGCGGGTCTTTGCCCAAGAGATTGCAAGGCTGATAGGCAGGGCTTTAAACTAGATCTGAAGGGGAAGGGGGATAATAACATCAGGCTCGTTTGTGACAAGCTGCGAGATAACACATCAGGGTTAGAAGGACAGGGTGCTAGTCAGGGCCTTCAAGCTGTTGCCCTGAGGCATGCTGGGGACACTGCATCACAGTCAAAGCCTTACAGAGAAGAGCCAGGGGCTCCTGAGGTAGTCAGAGTCAACAGGGAAACACCCGTGAAACACCTCAAGGGGTGTTCCCCTAAGAAGGTGACACAGCCAACAGCCCAGCTGAGATGCCTCTACACAAACGCACTTAGCATGGGCAACAAACAAGAGGAGCTGGAAGCTACTGTGCTACTGGAAAGCTATTACGCAGTGGCCATTACTGAAACCTGGTGGGACGTATCCCATGACTGGAGTGTGGCTACTGATGGCTACAAGCTGTTCAGAAGGGACAGGCAGGGAAGGAGGGGCGGAGGTGCTGCCCTCGATGTTAAGGAATGGATACAGCATGAAGAGATGTCCCTAAAGCACAGCCAAGAGGAAGCGGAAGCTTAAGGGTAGGAATTAGAGACTGAGGTAACAAGGGGAACCTTGTGGTTGGTGTCTACTCCAGGCCGCCTGATCAAGGGGAGCCTACTGATGGAGCCTTCGTACTCCAGCTCCAGGAGGCATCACGCTCGAAGGCTCTCGCCCTGCTGGGGGATTTCAACCACCCCGACATCTGCTGGAAAAGCAACATGGCGAGCTGTAGGCAAACCAGGAGGTTCCTGGAGTGCCTCAACGATAACTTCCTAAGGCAGGAAACAGACAGCCCCACCCGAGGGGATGCGACACTGGACCTGATTGATAGTCACCGATGCAAGTGAGCTCATCAGGGATGTCAAGACTGGAGGCAGCCTGGGCTGCAGCGATCACACACTGGTGGGGTTCACAGCCCTAAGGGATACCTGTCAGACAAGGAGAGTAATCAGGACCCTGAATTTTAGGAAAGCAAACCTCCAGCTCTTCAAGGAGTTAGTCAATAGGACCCCCTGGGAAATGGTCCTCAGGGACAAGGGGGCAGAGCAGAGCTGGCAGATCTTTAAGGACGCTTTCCAGAGAGCACAAGAGCTCTCTATCCCCAGGTGTAAGAAACCAAGCGAGAAAGGGAAGAGACCAGCATGCCTGAGTCAGGACCTGCTGGTCAAAGTGAAAGGCAAGAAGGAGCTGCACTGGCAGTTCAGGCAGGATTGGGTATTCTGGGAAGAGCACAGGGACACTGCCTGGTTAGGTAGGGACGAGGTCAGGAAGGCCAAGGCGCCGCTGGAGCTGAACCAGGCAAGGGATGCTAAGAACAACAAGAAGGGCTTCTACAGGCACATCAACCAGAAAAGGAAGGTTAAAGAAAGCGTTACTGCCCCAATGAGCAAGATGAGGCTCAAGGAGAAAGCTGAGGTCCTCAACAACTTTTTTGCCTCAGTCTTCACTGCTAACCTCTCTCCTCACACCTCTCGAGTTGAAGGACTGCAAGGCAGGGACCTGAGGGACAAAGTCCCTCCCACTGTAACTGAAGACAAGGTTCATGACCACCTGAGGAACCTGAACATACACAAGTCCATGGGGCCTAATGAGATGCATCCCAGAGTCCTGAGGGAATTGGCTGACGTAGTTGCAAAGCCACTCTCCACGATATTTGAAGAGTCACAGCAGTCAGGTGAAGTCCCTGGTGACTGGAAGAAGGGAAACATTACACCCATTTTTAAAAAGGGGAAAAAAAAGGACCCCAGGCATTACCGACTTATCAGCCTCACCTCAGTGTCTGGGAAGATCATGGAACAGATTCTCCTAGAAGCTACGCTAAGGCACATGGAGGACAGGGAGGTGATTCGAGACAGCCAGCATGGCTTTACTAAGGACAAGTCCTGCCCAACCAACCTAGTAGCTTTCTACAATGGAATGGCTACATCAGCGGACAAGGGAAGAGCAATGGATATCATCTACCTGGACTACTGGAGGACCTGCATGGTCCTCCACAACATCCTTCTCTCTAAGTTGGAGAGATACAGATTTGATGGGTGGACTTTTTGGTGGGTAAGGATACTGGCTGGATGGTCAGATCCAGTGGGTAGTGGTCAGCAGCTCGATGTCCAGATGGAAAGGGGTGACAAGTGGTGTCCCTCAAGGATCCGTATGGGTATCAGTGTTGTTTAGTACCTTCATCAATGGTATACACAGCGGGATCATGTGCACCCTCAGCAAGTTTGCAGATGACACCAAGCTAAGTGATGTGGTCAACATGCCAGAGGGACGGGATGTCACGCAGGGGGACCTGGACAAGCTAGAGAGGTGGACCTGTGCAAACCTCATGAAGTTCAACAAGGCCAAGTGCAAGGTCCTGCACTTGGGTTGGGACAATCCTCATTATCAGTACAGGCTGGGGGATGATGTGATAGAGAGCAGCCCTGTGGTAAAGGACTTGGGGGTGCTGGTGGATGAGAAGCTGGACATGAGTCAACAACACGCACTCACAGCCCAGAAGGCCAACTGCATCCCGGGCTGCATCAAACGAAGCGTGGGCAGCAGATTGAGAGAGGTGATTCTCCCCCTCTACTCTGCTCTGGTGAGACCCCACCTGGAGTACTGGAGTACCCCAGCCTCTGCACAAGAAGGATATGGACCTGTTGGAGCAGGTCCAGCAGAGGGCCACGAGGATGATCAGAGGGCAGGAGCACCTCTCCCATGAAGACAGGCTGAGAGAGTTGAGGTTGTTCAGCCTGAAGAAGAGAAGGCTCCGGGGAGACCTTAGAGCCCCTTCCAGTACCTGAAGGGGGGATACAGAAAGCTGGGGAGGGACCGTTTGCAAGGGCACGTAGTGATAGGAAGGGGGCAATGGTTTTAAAATAGAGCAGGGTAGGTTTAGATTAGACATTAGGAAGAAGTTCTTTACAATGAGGGTGGTGAGACACTGGGACAGGTTGCCCAGGGAGGTGGTGGAGGCCCCATCCCTGGAGACGTTCAAGGTCAGGCTTGATGAGGCTCTGAGCAATCTGCTCTAGTTAAAGATGTCCCTGCTTGCGCAGGGGGGTTGGACTAGATGACCTTTAATGGTCCCTTCCAACCCAACACATTCTATGATTCTATGATAAAGGCAAGAAGATGGACATGTTGCTGGAGATGTTTTAGTGAGTCTTCCCTGTGGTAGGCTGCACTGGAAACCTAGGAGGGATTGAGGACAGAGGCTGACATTATGAAGCGGATGGAGAGTTCTTCCATCACCGCTGTGAACAATGAAAAAGCCAAACAGCAGCAGCTGACACATTAGGAGTTTTCATATGGAAAAAGATAGAAGGGACTTGCTCATTCTAGTAAATATTCAGAATTATGGTGCATACATTTTCTTTAAGGGATTTTTCAAAATCAGTTCACAGCTGTGTCATCTTTTGTACCAGTTTTGTCAGGGCTACCAAATTAGCTTTATTTACTCTAAAGTGTTTCTAAGGGAAGATTTAAAACTGTGCCAAGAAATAAGAGTGCTAAATCTTCTTAGACATGAAGGTACCTTAAATAACTGTGTTGCTGTGTCTTTGATCATTTAAGGGTATAAATTTAGCAGATGCTGTTGGGAGAAGTCATACCCTCTATTAGTTCCGCAGATACAGCATAGAATAAACAGACACTTTCAGGCTCACTAACCTTGCCTGCCTTTACCAAGTCTGAAATAGAAGCTGTAATTGGCAAACTAAGTACTAATTAAGAGCAATTGCTCTGACTTTAACTTGATTATGTTAATCAAGTAACAGTTTGAGAAAAAAAAAAAAAAAATGATGGTTGGTAGTAATTATCTTTCTCTTCTGCAAGATTAATGCATGCATCATCTTCCTCTCTGCTAACATCCTTTTACTACACAGGCATACACTACCTTTTCTTTCAAATTATCTGACTGAAATACAGCTGTGCCTCCATAGGCAGGATGTTACGCAGGACACGTTCAGGTTTCTTTTTACTTTTGCCAGTGTTCTGCCCGTAACAAACACAACCAAGTTCTTCAAGGCAGCCTGGGGATTTCAGACATACCTTCCATGGTGAGAGGTGTATAAATGCCGGAAATGGCACTGAGAGTCTCAATCACTTCTGAATCTGAATGGGAGGACGCAGCCTCTGGACTGTGATTTTGCCACTTGTTTGCTTAAAAAAAAAAAAAAAAAATCAATACTTTTTTTTGTTCCCACCTTCAGCTGGCTTTATTTATCCCTTAATATTCTCAGTAGCTCTGCAAAGCTCATTTCCTTCATTTTTTTTTGTTTTCTTAGATAGAGAGGCAACTGCATTCTTCAATAGTCAATATGGTTGAAGAATGCAACCGAGGCAAAAATCTAGCAATGATAAAGAGTCAATGAAAATTCTGCTACCAACTCTGAGCAGGATGAGTTGAACAAACTGTCAGATCCAGTATCTGCTTTCTTTGCTGGTGATTAATCTGTGATGGTACTATTTTAAAAATATTATTTTTTTTTCCCTATATACTTTTCCAGGATTCTCTTACCCCTGCTTTAACATGGTTCTGAGAAGCCATGCATTACTGCATATTCATGTAAATATCCAGCACATGCTGGTAAATCCTTCGGAGTTTTTTCAGATGTTCAAATTTTCCATCAGTTTTAAGAACCAGTATTTCTTCTGCTGACTGCTTCTCACTTCTTCCTTCTATTCCTGAATTCAGGGATTCCACATTTTATTTCCTCTTTTTCTTTCTCTTGAGACTTCTTTTTTTGTGTGGACAGTTCCTGAATTTTGTAATTTTTTCATTTACCAAAGTTCTCCCAAGATAATTACCTAAAACTAGGAATTCATAGTTACTCAGTCAGTATTGTCACCTACCAACTCAATCTCAGAAGTTCTCTGTACAATTAAGGCAACTCAATTTAAAATTAATTTGAGTAAAACAAATACATATACCTAAATTACAGCTAAACATGTACCAAACTTTGCAGTGCACTTTTTTTCAGTGAAGGACATGCCATAAAGTGCAAAGAAGTGATAAAAAGATAAGCAAGAGGCTCAAAATACCTTCCCTCTGGAATACACATCTCAATTCTTTATCGAATTGAGGTCCAAAATACCCCTTGCCTTTTGATCCAAAGAGCTTCAATCAGCTTAGCCCATCAGTATCATGAAAAGCTAGCAATAATTCTTACTAAAATGCACTAATAATGTTAATGGGGAAAAAAAACCTCTCAAAGTATAGATTTTCCTAGAGCTAAATACATCATATTATAAAGATGCAAGCAGTGATTGTAACAAAAAGCAAGGTGCCAGAAGTTTCAAAAAGAAACTAATAAAGCCTTCAAGACCCCATTAAAATCTCCCCTGGGAATAATTTGCAATCTGCTCTACTTCATGCAGACATCAGATTAAGTATCTAAAGTCTAAAACTTAATCTTGGGGTTTATTTCACTGTGGGTTTCCTTCCTCCCCCTCCCGGCATTTCAAACAATTCAGCAGGTGCATCTTCTCCACAGCACCAACAGCCCTGTTACTCTGCAAGGGAGAAGGATTTAACATATCACAGCATCACACAGATTTCACGTAAGCCCGTGATCCTGTTGCTAGCATCAGTCAGCGCTACGCTCTCTGAAACCAAAGTTTGGACTCTGCAGCTTTTAACAGATGGCAGGTCCTCCTATCCCACTGTTGTTTGGTGCAAAAGTGAGATGGTACCCACAGGGCCCTTCATTTTCCCCTTCTTTCCTTTCCATCCCTTTTCACAATCCCACATTTACATACTTTTCTTATCTACTGTAATTTTCATGGGCTATAATGCTAGGCAACATCACAATTTTTAGCAGTATTGCAAAAGATTCAAATGGTATTTGCTCATGATGGCTCCAGGCATATTATAACATCTATGTTATATAGCCTTTTTCATGGATCATATCCTGTTATTACCGTAACACCCTCCTGGCAGTAAACCTCCATCCCTCAAATACATTTCAACGAGTTGTCAGTTGCATTTTCGAAGCAACCAAACAGTGAATTAGGCACCTCAAAAATAACAATTTATTATTACTCATAACCTTGGGAGATGATACGCTTTGGACTCAGGAAAGATGATCATTGTCTTCCACTTCTCTTTTGCATAAAGCAGCTTTATGTGAAGCAGACAAAACCTGCAGACTGGTGACAGTTAACAGGATTGCTGCAACCAAAAAGGAGAACTGTAATAACAGAGCTCAGAGAAAACACATGCTGGAACATGCGTGCTAAATCATATTGCAACTCTAGCATTAAAAAAAAAAAAAAAGGACAAAAAAAAGAGAAGCAAGTACAGGGGAGAACTTCAAAGTCAAAACTGGAACTAGAAACAAAGTGTACTAACTTTTCTGTAGCTGTCTATTGCTCTGGATTGTGACTCAGCACAACAAAAGGCTTTTGTATTAATTTAGAAATAGAGTCCATATTGCACAGGAAGCGGCAAAAATCTGCTGTCGGAACGTGACCGTAGTTCCATTTGCTTTCACAGGGACCTACGACATAAAGTCCCCAGCTTTATAGAGACAGTAAATCATGTTCCACATGAATGATGAGACGAGGATAAGACTCTAGTTTTCCTGTAAGCATGGAGAAGCAGTCAATGGAAAAACAGCAATTTGTAGAAAAAAGAGAAGTGAGACAGCCATAATTTAGAGCATTCCATTGTTTTACTTGCATTTAATGAATCTGCAAAATACCTGCATTTATAAATTAAAATAGAACACTCTGAACAAGGGTACATGAAAAAGTCTGTGCAACCACTACAATTCAACACTGTGTAACAGTCACAATAAAAAAATGGCAGCAGGTTTAAGACTAACATCTATATTTGAAGTATTTGTACTTCCCTTTTTATGTCACAGACATAAACGTTAAAGAAGGCTGAAAGGGGAAGATGAACATCAAATAGTTTTTAAATCATGCTTTTTTTCAAAAAGACTTGTTTTAACAGTACCAAGAGATGCTATTAGTCACTTGGATGTGATCAGAACAACAGGCTGTAGTTTTATTGGCATTTTTAAGTTAAACATCACGTAGTAGAAAAAACAAGCAAGCAACGTGTTCGTTTAAGGACAGATTTTTCTATTCATGACACACCACAATATCTATGTTTGGACTAGTTTCTGTCACTCTCCCTTCTTCTCCAAGCATTGTCAATCATCAGTGAACTGATGAAAATACAGCATTATTCTACGTACAGAAGTTACCTGCTATCATGTGAAGAAGCATACTTTCCGTTAAGAAGTTTATGGTTTTTCTATTATATAAGAGTTAATTTTCTTTATCTTAGTGAAGAAATGTTTACCCTCAGTTTGATACAACAAAGCTCCACCTACTTCCATGCACTTTTCTTTTTTTCTTAAAAACGCGAGTGCACATATCAGAAGTTTTTGCTTGCTTGCAGAGGGAGGGAGTGGGAGTGCAGTACACAAGTAAGCCATGTCTACAAATGTCACAGTTGTGAAACACATTATAAATAAAACCATATGCTCTTAGAAGAAATTTTCATCTCTCCCCTCTTGCTGCATGCTGAGGGAAGTGCTGGGATTGACCTCAGTGCAGCAGTGAGAGCCTGCAAACACACCTACATTAAGGCTCACGGACAAACTGATAAATAACAGAATAATTTCTCTAGTTGCTCTGCAGAGTGAATGCATACAACACTTCATTTTAACAAGAATTAGAAGATTTGGTTTCCTCTCATTTTCTCACTTTCAACAGTTGTGAATCGGTGTTAACTGGCAGCTGTGATGTCTGACAACAGAATGTAAATGATTAATAATTTATTTATAATATAAATTATAAATAAAATTATAATATAATAAAATGTCTGACATTTTAGTGTTTAATACTTCAATGATTTTCAGAGCACATGCCTCATGATGATGGGGAGAAATAAGCATCAATACACTGTGCTAGTAAAAATAACTGAATTAATAACAGATTTAATCTGTATTTCTACAGAGTGATCAACCAGTTAAAAAACTTTGATGATGCACTTTGTAGCACTCCTCACCAAAGCTATGAAACCAAACAAGGCATTTTGTTAATTTATTGTAACATTTTGTAAAATATGCCTCTGACATTCCATGATAATAGTTTCTTTTTTACTAAAGCCACATTCTTCTTTTTCCTTCCTTATTTTCTTTTAAAATACGTGCTTTGTTGGACACAGAACGTGGTGAACAAAGATAAACTACCTCATTTCTCGCTTGTATCATGACTTCCTTTACTGATCTAAAACACACCAAAGGGAAGTGCCATAACTCCTCTCAGTGCAATATGAAACTATTTAATTTCCAGTCCTGAGTTATGCAATGATCTCTCCCATGAGCAGTTTTCTTTCACAGAATCACATGGGGTTGGAAGGGACCTCTGGAGATCATCTAGTCCAACCCCCTGCCAGAGCAGGTCCACCCACAGCAGGTCCCACAGGAACGTGTCCAGGTGGGGTTTGAATGTCTCCAGAGAAGGAGACTCCACCACCTCCCTGGGCAGCCTC
>KZ505968.1:297473-355787 GCA_002844005.1 Limosa lapponica baueri
GCGCACACACACACCCCCGCACACACACCCTGCTGTGTGCGTGCACACACACCCACACACACATACGCACCCTGCTGTGTGCGCACAGACACCCCCACACACGCACACACACCCTGCTGCATGCACAGCTGTGCTCACACACACACCCCCTACGTGCACAGCTGTGCTCACACACACTCCCTGTGTGCACAGCTGTGCTTACACACACACCGTGCTGCGTGCACAGCTGTGATCACACACCCCCACGCGTGCACAGCTGTGCTCACACACACACCCTGCTGTGTGCACAGCTGTGCTCACACACGCACACACCCTCCTGCGTGCACAGCTGTGTATACACACACCCCTCCCTGCGTGCACAGCTGTGCTCACGCACCCCCTGCATGCACAGCTGCGTATACACACACCCTGCTGCGTGCACAGCTGTGCTCACACAGGCACACACCCTGATGCGTGCACAGCTGCGTATACACACACACACACCCCTCCCCGCGTGCACAGCTGTGCACAAAATTTGCAGATCCCCTCCAAAACCCAACTCAGGACATTGGTCTTCAGTTAGAAATTGACGAAGAGTTGGCTTGAATTTCAATGTTAAATATGGTGATGACCATTTTTCCTATTTTAACAGTATTTTAGACCTAACTAGGCATGTGGAACAGAAGAAAACAGGTCAAGGAGTTATTCCTTGTCTTAAACAGGCCCATATCCTTTCTGCCCCGAGAAAGAAGCTTGCTCATCCCATGCAGCACCAGGGTGCTCTCTAGCTGCCAGTATCACGTTGACTAGCTGTTGTTAAAAACAGCTGTTTTTCCTGTGCTGTGGTGTAGGAAATGTTTCTGAACATTCAACGCAGAAAGACACCATCCTTCAGCCTAGCGGGTCACCCCCAGCACAGCACCTCCTGTGATGGATTGCAAGTCTCGGCATGAATTTCCCCTGTAGGAGAGAGAAGCGGATCTGTCGCGGTGGGGCAGATTGATGGGGTGGGAGGAGGGGGAACAACACAGAAAACGGGTGGAGAACGGTCTTTCCAAACGCTGGTGTGGGTTATTTTTGATAACAGAATTCGTTACTAGAGTTGCTTGGTAGAAGTGAACGGCAGACGTTCCTCTCTGATGCTGGATGTCCTTGTGCTGGCCTCGCTGCCGTCCGCTGCAGGATGCTGCTCCTGTGCCGGCTGAAGCGGCCCTCTGGCCCTGCAGCGCGCCTGGGGCAGAGCAGAGCAAGTCCCTCAGGACTCTTCCTGCAAACAGTCTTCCAGCCTTCCAATCCAGCTGTGATACCGTTGAACGCTTCGCGATGGATACTGCAAAGCCTTCGCCCGCTTTCTCTCTCAATCCACGTAAACGTCTGGCATCTGCAGCGTCCTTTGGGGAGAGGCTTCACGGAGTGACTTCGAAGTGAAGAGCCCCGGAGCACACTGCGGCCGTGGCACGTGGTGATGCTCTGCCTTTTATCCTCTGCTGCTTCTTTATAGGTCCTGTCCTAGGCCCTTCTTCTCTGAAGAACAAAGTCAGCAAGCAAAAATAAAAATTTAATTAAAGTTATTTATGAAGAGAAGCTTGCATTCATTAGAGTTTCCTGGTACATCACAGAGTTGGTTGCAGTTGGTTGCAGTAAATAATTCAGGGCTTAATTATGTTCCCCCCCCTGCTTTCTCCATAAATATGTTGCTTCTGCTTCTGCCTCATTCTAAGAAGATTTCTGTAAAATTGTCTTTTGGGGTAATGCTCTTTGCCTAATCAGGTTTTTCAGTTTGTTCAAGACAGTCTGTTTCCAGTAAATACTTTTGTTTCTTCTAAAAAAATGACTCCTAAATTTTATCGGATGATCAGATTACTGGATTAGACAATTGTTTACTTTTCTATTTTTAAGAAATTATGTAAGCATCTTTCTGTAGTACAAATTTTTTGCTTGTTAATCCTGTTTAAACACATCTTTTTTCTTTTTTCTTTTAATTCTCTTTCAGTTCTGCAGAAACAATTTGCCCAAATAAAAAAAAAAAAATGGAACTTTGACCTGGTACTTTGCCCCAGGTACCAAAGGGCTTTTCCCTGATTGCTTTGTCTCTTTGCTGTGCCTCAACATTTTCTTTTCTTTTAAAACCCTGAAACAAAGCTGTGACCCAAATTCATGGTGAAATGAAAATAAATGAGCTCCCAGCAGCAGGAGACTTTTGCAGATGAGACACGTGGCACATGGCTGTGAGGGTTTTGTTTATAAATAAATAAGCCATGGAGTTTTACTTATAAATAAATAAATAAATAAACCAACCCCAATTCCTTCTTCAGGGGCAGCAGCTCTGCAGAGGGGACTGGAAACCCTGGGCACGGCGCCTCAGCCAGGAGTCAGGGATGCCCCAGAGCACCCGGACACAGCCCCCGGTGACCTGCTGGGGTCTCTCCCTCATCTCCTCCCAGTGTGAAGTGCTTGGGGGACACCCGGGGAACTTGGAAACACGGCGTCCCTTGCTGGAACCACTGGGATGGCACCTAGGTCCTCAATGCACATCAGCACTGTCATGAGGCCACCACCACTCTGTGAGAGGAGAAGCCCTCTTTTATCGCATGCTGTTTTGGTGGGAAAGGGTAATTGAAGCTGACAAGGCTGCATGCCAGACTCCATCACCTGCTGAGTCAGCAGATTGTCTCTCAGCTGGCAGGTGAACACGTCCCTAAGTGAAAGCATGTCAAACAGGCTTTTGTCACAGGGCTTGCTGGCTCTTGGAAGAGCAAGGCTCAGATGGCTGGCTTGGGGAGGAGCCAAGCTGCTCCTGCACCAGCTGAAATCCTGAGTCCCCCAGGGGAGCAGCAGAGGGTTGTGAAGGGCTCTCAAGGCAAGGGGAGGGAGCCACAGGTGTCACAAGAGGGACAGTCTCAGCACCAGTCTCTCGTCAACACCAGCTGGTGATGTGGTTGGGGTAGTCCTGGCCTGACCCTGCTGGACCCACAGCTCTTCCTTTGTATCTCCCAGCACAGAGAAGCTGGATGGATGCCAGGGACAGCTTTCCAGTGCCTGGAGGTCCCTGGTACCTGGTTGGGTCCTTGTGTTTCTCTTTGTCGCCTGCTTCCCCATCATTCGTCATGGAGGACAGGTCATGCCAATGACTGAAGGACACCCATCGTGGTCTTAACCCACAAGGACTGCCACTTGTTCCATGCTGTGATACCTTCAGCAAAGGTTCGGGAAAGCAGTGGTCTGTTTCCACGTCAAACACTGTGTCACGTCCCCAGACCCCACCTGGGTTGTCTTCTTGACATCTCCTTGGGAAGCAGAAGCAATACCACCTTTTCCTGTCGTCCTCCTAGGAGCCACCAGCTCTAACCTGAGACACACGCTGAGGGTTAAGACAGGCTGTGAAATCTTGCACAAACCTGTTGATCTTGTTCAAGCACCCGTGGGTTTACCAGCCAACATCCTCTTCATTAAACTGTAATGATTGGCACCTGGAGCAGCATGCACGGTGCCTCTGGGGGTGCAGTCATGGGCTGCAGGGCAGGGTGCTCTCATCCCTGGGACAAGGACACCATGACTCATGGAGCCCCAGGGCCAGGCAGCGCAGGGCCAGGACACCCTCTTTGAGGGCATGCAGCAGGTAATTCAGTAGTTTCATAGAGGCACATATTTTCATAAGCAAAATTCCTCACACTAAACGTGATTTTAGCCAAAGGTCACAGCATACCCAAACCAGAAATTAAAGAGGAACAAAGATGCTTTTGTGCCCACTCCACCCTTTATGCACTGAAATTACATCAGTATCAGGAATGAAACAGCCAGAAGACAAAAGGCAGGGTTGAAGTCTGAAGACTGCCAGGGGAGAGAGAAAATTGTGACTGTTTCAAGAGGTCAAACCTCAGCCCTTTGGGTTCCTTTCTACCACTGGAGAATGACAAAGGTATCACAGTCCAGACAAGGGGATGATGCCAGGCACAACGCTAATTTCACAGTTAATTTTTCCCCTTAATTCTCCTCTACTCGTGTCTACCCTTATGTCTTCTCACCAGTCCCCAGCTTTATGCACCTTCGCCAGGGATTGTTCTACTCTCTAGAATTTAATTTTCGATTTTTTTTTAACAGGTATGGACAGAAGTGATGGCTGGCTTTTTATTTATTTATTTTTTACCATAGACAGAACATGCACTTGGGAAAGCAGATATTTGCAGGTGTTAAATACATTTGTATTTCCACTTTTTTGTTCAGAAACACCAAAGAAGCTGGGGAAACAAAATTGTCTCTGGAAAATAATGTCCCAGTACTGAAAAGATGTGTTGGAAAGAACCAGGCAACAGCTGGAGGCAGGAGAGAAATGAGGAGGGAAACTGGTATTTCATCCCATTGCTGTTGTGATTTCTGTATGTCCCCAAATTTCTCATAGCTTGGAAAAGCAGCCTTTTTGGGTTGGCCTGGAAATCTCTAACTTTATGGACAATGTTGGGTTTTTTTTCCTTACTTCCCATAATAGAGAATACTTTAAAGATATGGGTGCACAGGCAAATCACCTCGTCTCGGGTATAGCCACCAAGACAAGTCCTGATTGCCAGATAATTTAGAGCATATTGATGGAAGCAGCCTTTCCTTGCTGTATTTTGTTGCATATAGATGCAATAAACTTTCCCTGGAAATATTTTGGGCAAGAAAAAGAAATGAACCAAGCTTTGGAGTGTCACCCAAAGAGCCCTCAGAAGCTTCAGTATTTGTACTTGGTCAAAGCAGACTTTTTCTGGAGAAATTGAGGAAGATACTGCTCTTTTCATGAACATTCAGCACTCCGAAATAATCAGATGTGTCTTGTGCCACAGAATTGTTCTCCCAAAAAGAAGAGCTGGGCCTGGGTGAAATTAGGTGAAACAGGTGATGGTCTGAAGACAGATCCATCTGAAGAAAAGACCCTGAATGTAAATCCCCTTATAATCACACCAGTTAAAAGGTGAGTGAAATTTTTGTTCAGGCAGATGAGATGTCCTTCGCAATATATGTCAAGTGGTGGTGAAGAGCTTCCTCTTGAGATGGAGGTAGCTTTAGTAGAACCTGAGGGATATATACTCGCCTGCACACCCTGCAAACCCACAACTGCTGTGGAGATATTTTCCCAAAGCAAAAATGTTTTTGTCATCAAGCACGATGAGGATTAGAGGGAAATTGCAATCAATATTGATTGTAGATCATTTTCGGTCTCCTATGTATTAATGATGAATTGGGTTTTGCTCATTTCAGCAGTAAATTAATCACCCTGGAGGGTCTGTTGAGCAGGTCTGCTGGTGCACAGGTTAAGAGCTCCTCAATCCCCTTGTTTCTCCCTCTGCCTCCTAATTAGTAATTTGCAACATAGATCTATATTAATCTCTTGTAAAGCAAATATATTCCCTGATATTTTTGCCTGCTCATCTGGATCATGAGCTGCCCACTGTTTTTGACAGCTGTCCATACATTCTGTGATTAGGATCCACTTTGGAAGAAATACACCCTTGTCCTATTTCTTTTAATTCTAAATAACTAAAGAGGTCAAACCCCAATATGGGTGAAAGCCCCAAATGGGCCCATGAGCACGTGAGTAGAAATTGGCCATTTTCAGGTTTGGGCTGGAAATCCCAGCTCCCGTCTGAAAAGGCAGGTTCTGTTGCAGGCCCTATAGGAGCAGGGGGGCAAAAATCTCCAGGCTGTGTTTTTTTTGGGTGGAACTCAGCAAGTTTATGGCTGGGTTTGACATGGCACCAGTGACAGCCAGACCTGCTGGTCCCTGGCTCCTGAACTTCCCAAGTTTGGTGCAGCAAATTCATTACTCGTGAAAGATCCCGGTTTAGGAAGCAATATGAAATGGTGGTTAACACTTTCTCTGAGTTCTCATCATTTTGTGCATGAAATAACATGAGCCTGACTTAGTTTCACTTGAAAGAGGAACCTGAATTGTGTTGTTTGAAGGTGCAGTCTTAGGTATATATGTGATTTGTCCTCATTAGCCTCAGTATTATGTTGCAAACCAACAGCAACAGCCTCCAATCCTGCATATAAATTTCTTACTCTTATCAACCTTTTCATTAGGCACTCTAATGACAGATGGACTTTGACTGATGCTCCCTGAAGTGGCTTCTTCCCCTTTTATTATTCAGAGACAGGTCAGGGGTTGTTATACCTTTGCAAACACTGAGCTACGTGCTCTAAATTAAGCGCTGTGTCTTGCAGAGTTCCCCCGTGCTGGGGTTGGTGGTGGTGGTAGCGGCAGTACCACCAGATGCTTTGAGACCGGCTGTCTGGTCCCACAAGCTGCTTGGCTGACGTCAGTTTGGATTAGAGAGCAATGCTTTATCCTTTAAACATATTTTTCTCTCTGTTAAAAGGCGAGGGATGCAGAGGTTGCAAATTAATCTCACTGAGTCTTAATCCACCCAGATTGCTGGCATTTTTATTTTCTTTGGATTGGAGGTCCTAAAACCTTCTGTTCCTTGGATCACTGTGGGCATCTTTTGCTGTGCGCAGAGACTTGCAGGCAGAATCATGCACAACTCTACAGGCAAACTATTTTACCTACTGGTGAGCACATGTAATAAACAGATGGGGCTAGCATGCTGTTAGGCTAAGCACGAATATGCTCATCGCACTCAATGGAGGCACTGATGAGTGGCTCTGCTGGCTGGGCAATTTTCACTGAGGTGGGGAGATGCTGGTGTCCGTTCCTTGGAAACCTTTGATTGGCCTGAGTTGCTGTTTCTGATTGTCCACCTCTTTAGTCAGGTTTTCAAGACAAGGCTTTTCTCCTGAATCCTGGAGTCGCTCACAGGATAGAAATAGCTCAGTTCTGGTCACGGGGCAACACCAAGAAGGACTTTCTGTTGACCAAGGTCATCTTCTTCTTGCTGTCAGCTTTATCAATTCAAATTGCAATACTCTGCCATTCCCAACCCAGGAATAAAAGGCGGAGCTCTCACACCTCTGCTTGCCTCACTCTGCAAGGTGAAAGGCATATACAGAGGACACATCCCTACTAGGTGCTGGGCTGCTACAAGCCGACAGATTAATGGCTTTGGCAAGTTGCAGGATTTATAGTCCCGTTGGTAAGGTAAAATCAAGAAAACGAGATGCTCTTCTACCATTTTTTGTGGGCTCTGGAAAGATGTCTCAGCACTGCTTCTGGCTGGTGATGTTGTTCAAGGTCCCTTGTTTCCACCTAATTATCAAACCTCATTTAGCTGGTTCTTCTGTTTCTGAAGCTTCTTTCTCCTTTTTTCATTACAGAATCTGTGGCAAATTTGCGTGTGCTCTTGCATGTATTTCTGTGCATGTGCCCACATGCATACTCAAAGAAGGAGAAACACCTTCTGCAGGTACTCCTCTGCAGATGCTGTGAGACTCAGCAGCCAGGTAGCTCTGCTCCATGTTAGCCACACTGGATGAGCACAGGCTGCTTTCAGGCAACCCGCCTTGTCAGCTGTTCCCAAATTCTGAAACTAAGTCATGACACTACACATTCCTGCCCTGTATAATGCTGCAAAAATATAGGTTAAAAAAAGGTGATATTGTTGGTTCAAAGAGCCATTAACGAATTAAGCTCTCCAGGGTAAACAGAGTTGCTGGAATTTACTCTTCCTGTCTTGATAGTTTTGGGTTTTTTTCATTTAAACACTAATGAATAGGATGAGCAGGATAGGATGAATAGGATGAGCAAGAAAAGCTTGGCAAGAAATGAGGTGATTGGAGAGGGATAGATAGGTGGATTTGTGAGGTGAGGAAGAGCTCAACTCCTCCAACCTCCCCTTGCACATTTTATCAGCAGAAAATCACAAAGCTGTTAACTTTATTAGGCACAGGGAGGAGGCTCTGATGAGTCTCCTACTACTTTCATCTTTGCCAGCTGTGCCCAGCTCAAAGCCCCTGCTTTTGGGAAGCCTAGGCAAGGCAAAAAATAGCAGGCTGGATGACAGTCAAGTGCTGTTCACTTCAGCCTCAAACAAGTGTTAATTCCTGACTGACTGTTGTGTGCAGTAGGACTTTCTTTTGCTGGCAGAGCTGAACAGACATGTACCTATCACATTTCTTGGACTACACATCCACCAAAATTCTCCTCCATTGGGCCAGTTACAGATTCTCCTGTTCATTGCACCTGATAACCAGTGGTCACTCCTGGGTTGGCTGGATTGTTCGTCTGCCACATTGCTCCATTGCACCATTCCATGGTGGCAGGATTTGGTGAAGCATCTCCTCTCTGTGTGTTTCCCTGGAGGCCACACAGGTCGCTATCATCAGCCTCATCTTCCATCCCGTGCGTGGGCTTGCTCAACTGGTTGACACCGCTGCCTGTTGTAAACAACCCACCCTTGAAAGGGACTCCCTGAGCACCAAAATCCCGGCCTTGGAGGATGTACGAGCCGTGCTGGTTCCCTGGTGCAACCCCCGCCCTGCCAAGCCAACCCGCGGCTCTGTAGACACCTACATATCGTCCCCAGTAATGGCCTAAGGAAACAGTCATGGAAAAAGCTGAGACCACTATTGCAAGAGCACATGACAGTCCATTGCCAATCACAAAGTCAACAAAGAGCTATGGAAAAAGCCAATATTTTCAGCTGAATTTGTCCAACATCCATATGCTTCTTCCTCCAAGATGATGATATTTCAGCATAAATGGTCAGGGAAAGAGCAAGCCAGCAAGATTCTAATTTGAAAGTACAGGTGACTAATAAGGGGGGAAACTAGGAGGACGGTCCTAGACTGACAGAAGTTACAGCAGGTCCACGTGGATAAATCTTCATTGGATTGTTCCTTCCTTCAGAGAGTAAGATTATTTAATATTTAATTTAATTTTAATTCAAGCATAGTCTGAATGCTCATGGTGTGTATCTTGAGACTAGGAGGGTGGATGTACCTTGCATTTCTTGCTGCTTATGAAGAGTTCAACCATGGTTCATCACTTCCTCAGCCGGTGGACAAGGGCATGCTGCCCCAGGGATGGCTGATGAGTGGCACAGTGCTGGCAGCTCTCAGAAGACCTAACGGGCTAATTTTCCAAACAATGCCCAAGAGAAACTCCTCACCCAGCCAGGTGACTTGTACTCTGTCAGTCCATCCTAAGCAGTTGAAGTTGTCCACAGAGTGCTGCAGGGCAGTGGAGGAGTCCTTCTTTGTCCCACCATGGTAGAAACAAGATATGCTGAAAGACAGCCCAAGTGACAACACACCGAGCACCCTCCATCTGCTTTGCCTGAACCCCTAACTGGGCAGCTGCCCCACTGCTTTGCTGCCCCGCTGTGGGTCCCGAGGGATGGGCAGCTGCAAACACCAGTATCAGGGTTGTCCTGGGGCAGAGACCCTGTGGCTGCCCTTTCCCCATGTTGGGGCTGACCTAAGGGATTACCTGCATGGGGTTAACTCTTTGTCTCCACCTTTCAGACTGCCAAAACTGGGGAGTTCCAGCAGTTTGACTATGGGGAGAAGAACCGGGAGAAGAACCAGGAGAAGTACAGTCAGGTAGACAACAGGTGCCTTTTGCTTGCAAGGATGAAGGGGTGACTTGATCATGCTGAGAAGAGGATGAGGTTGGCTGAGATTGGGACAAAGGCACTCTGTGCACCATGCAGCCATGTGTCTTGTAATTCACTTGGTGGCTGAGGCCTCCATCGACACTCAACCATTCAGTTCCATTTTGGCCAGTTGATGCCAACCCAACCTTTTGGGGTTTTGTCTACCCCTGGTAGAACAAGTCCCATGGCGATCTTGCAGGACTCATTTGCCCCACATCATACTTGTTCACGTTTCCTAAATGTATGTCCCAGGAAGTGAGTACCCTGGGACCCTCAGCATCTCTGATGGCCAAAATCCAGCTGATACCTTTCTATTTCACCTTCCATTGAATAACCTGATGATTTTTCTCCCCAGACTTCACCACCCTTTTACAGGATAGAAGACATGACTGTGCTGACCATCCTGTTGAGCAGCGGGGAGGACTGGGTTATCTCTACTGCAGAGATCCAGGGCTTGCTCCCCTGCATCATCAACCTCATTCATCAGGAGCACTTCCTTGACTGGAACCACTGGGATCACATTTGGGGCCTGGATGCCCCTCAGTGTATGTACAGGCAGATGGTTGGTCTGATGGAGAAAAATCCATGAATGGTCCACGTGGTACCCAGGGATGGAGGAGCCACCTGTTCCCAAGTCCTGGGGATCACTGGCTTTTGTACCAGGACTGTCATCCTGCTCTCTCCTCCCTAGAAGCATCTCCTGTCATCCTATTTCACACTGATTTAGTGAGCTAACACTCTGCCTTCTACAGAGTGCCCTGGTGCTTTAGCCTCCCTGCTTCTTCTGGTGGGCAGTGACATTCCTTTCCCTTGTTTTTCAGAACTATTTAAGTAATAAATTCCCATGATGAAGCCCAGTCTGACTCTTCCCTTGGTGAACATCACCAAGGTTGTACTGCAGGGCAGCTATGCAGTACCTAGGAGGTGGCAGCTTTGGGCATTACAAGACCCTTCCCGTAAGCCCATCTCACATCCAGCCCCCTGGAATGTTGCAAAAGGCGGTCATGGCTTTTCCAACCTGTCCCGTGCCAGCACATGCAGCTTTGCTCTTCCATCTCTTGTGACAACAGGTCATGGTCATGCATGATGATGTTCTGCAGAGCACCCTGTCTGTGGCCAATGACTCCTTGGCTGACTATGGCTACATGCAGTTTGGTTTCCCTCCTAGTGAATCCATCCATCACCATTGGCAGGGAAGAAAGGAAGTGGAAGAAGGGTGGAGCAGAGTATGGTGCTCATAAAACAAACCTTTACTTTCACAGGAGCAGCCAATGAAAGCAACATCCCATAAGAAACATGGGCAGCTCAGCTCACAGATCTTGCAAGCTTGAAGTTTTACCCTGTATCTTTGCTTTTCAGCCTGGTTAATCAGGTGGAGACCAGTCAAACCATATGGGAACATACCTGGGGCAAACACTTCTTCCATGGGAAATACCTCAAATTGGGAGTACAGCTCCATCTTTTCACCACTATCACCAGCTTGGCCCCTGTTGCCTTAATGCAGGAGGCTCAAGCAGAGGCTCTGAACTGATGGACTCGCATTCTGACCCTACAGCGGTCCCTTCCACAGTGTGCCCCACTTCTGGAGCTGAATGGTCCCAAGGAAATGGGACAGCAGAGCAAGAGGGCAGGGTGAGGCTGACAACACCCCTCCCATTCATTCCCCATGAAACCCAGTGCTCCTGTGCTGCTTGCTATGTCAGCAAACCCACTTTGTTCTCATGCTTACTCAGGACTGGGGTCACATAGGACATTTCTGGGCTATTTACCTACAGTATGAGCTCAGACCCCATCTTCACACCTCTTGTCCCGCATGGGCATCTGTTGTGCAGTATTGGAGGAATGGGCAGGCAGTTTGGGAATGTCTCACCAAAATCAACAGTGTTTTGCCCTGAGCCCCATGAAATTCTCTTTTCAACCTCTGCCTTTTGTTCACAGTGCTCTTCCCATGCATCTTAAACTTGATAGATCTCACAGGTGAGCATCATGCATCTTTTGGAAGTTAGGATGGATGGATAGAGACCATTTACCCAGTTGTACTTCTCCTGGTTCTTCTCCCCATAGTCGAACTGCTTGAACTCCCTGGTTTTGGCAGTCTGAAAGGTGGAAACAAAGGGTTAACCTCAGGCGGGTAATGCCCTGGGTCAGCCCCACCAGGAGTAAAGGACAGCAGCAGAGTCCAGGTGAGTGCTTTCTGCCCAGCACAGCCCTAGTGTCTAGGCTGGCACTTGCTGGTGCCTGTCCCGTGGGCTAGAGCAATGAGAGAGTCCAAAAAACACCTACATGAGGTCTGTACCCAGGATGGAGGCAGGCATCTGGGTGGCTCTGTCTTGGCCAGCCAGAAGCAATAGCTAGCAGCTGTGGCTTTTGAGACACATTGTTGTAGCTAATTCAAAATAACTTTTATTGTCTTTGTCTGATTCTACCTTCTTACCTGTCTCCAGGGTGAATGCATTATAAAACATCATCTTCAGAGACTAAAAGAAAAAGCATTGGTTGTAGTCATTATAAAATCAGAATCTCTACCTGTCCCCAGTGGAGAAGAGTTTTTACTGATGTATAGTCTGGAAAATAGCTAGCTATACATCCAGTGGGCTCTACGGGAAAAAGAAATTATTTTCTAAGTGAGCCGGGAACGGTGAAAATCTGTCTAGGAAAAAAAATCTAGTCTTGCAATGTAAACTTTATATTCTGCATCAGCTTTATTCTATTTAGAGCTAGGATTAGCTTCAAAATGGAAATACAGGAAATCCAGTCAATTTTTATTTTTTTTCTGTAAACTTGTTGCATGCCAGCAGAAAATGAGGCAGGAGTTACCTTTCCTTTGCAGACAAGACCACAAGTGATTCTTTCCCACCAAAGCCTCCATTAGGTTTTACACCAACTGAAAGAAATCTCCAAATAACCACTGCCTTGAAGAGAGCTTTTCACACCTTACTTTCAGTTTTTTATACCCATTTTTGTATCTCATTAGCTATCTTCAGGTGCAAGGAAAACTGGAGATGGCTGTGACCTAGAGAGGTTGATGCATGTACCACGTTCAAGTTCTTACTGTACCCACCAATAAGGAAGATCTCATTTTCACAGACTTCAGCTGCTAGCAGGTTGCTGCATGCCTTGGCCAGGGTGGCTCTCTCCTTCCTCCCTACCAGAGGGAGCTGGTTTTGTTCCAAATATTGCCTGCAAGAGCTCCAGGAAACAGGTCATGGCAGGTCCTGCAATACACATCCCCTCTCCATGAGAACTGCTTGTCTCCAGACAGCGCTGGCAGGCAACTCCTCAATATGGTTGTTGACACATTTGGGCTAGCCAGCCTTTTGAGGAGATTGACCCATGGTCGCACCCAGCTCTCAGAGCAGCATGAAACCATGCCATGCTGTTGCCCCCATCAACCTGGTGCATCATCTCTAAGGTACCAGCTTCTAAAGCTCAGCCCAGGATGGCCAGACTCATACCACTCATCTGCCACCTCCATTGACAGATGCTCCTCAGGAGAAGCACGTCCAGGGAGAGTGCCAGCTCCCCTTCCAGACCTTCTCCAGCCGCTGGAGCAAAGAGTGGAAGGGAGGTGGTGTGGGGCTGCTCTGAGCCCCTCCTGGGCTACAGAACTGGTGGTTCAGAACCTGGGTGTGGTGAGGTCAACAAGCAAAAACAGAAATAGGCATGATAGAGAGGTATGTATAGTTTAAACAGTGAAATCTGTTTGTGCTCAACTGGGTGGAGAGGGACATCCCTGCTGTTTGAGATCTCCCCACACAAGTCCCCAATGTCTGCTGCAGGCATGGGCTGAATGCATAGTGGCAATGCAGAAAATTTAAGTTGCTGAAAGCTCCTGGATTTCGGTAATAATAACACACAAACATCTCACATGCCTTCAGCACCACATCTGGTAAAAATGCTCTCTCTAACACAGGGCCTTTGATGTGATGAAAGGTGTAGAGAGGAGCCAGCACAAAGAAGTGTTGATTTTCTCAGCCAGGTGTGGCATGCTTGAAAGCACTATGAAACCTGAGTCATGGAATCACGGAATCACAGAATTGTGAGAGTTGGAAGGGACCTCTAGAGATCATCCAGTCCAACTCCCCTGCCAAAGCAGGGTTGCCCAGAGCACATCACTCAGGACGGCATCCAGGTGGGGCTTGAAGATCTCCAGAGAAGGGGACTCCACACCCTCCCTGGGCAGCCTCTTCCAGGGCTCTGCCACCCTCACCCCAAAGAAGTTCTTCCTCCTATTTGAATGGAACTTCCCATGTTCCAGCTTGTGCCCGTTGCCCCTCGTCCTGTCACTGGGAACCACTGAGAAGAGTCCGGCTCCATCCTCCTTCAACCCACCCTTTAGATCCTTGGAAGCATTAATAAGGTCTCCCCTCAGCCTTCTCTTCTCCAGGCTAAAGAGTCCCAGCTCTCTCAGCCTTTCCTCATCAGGGAGATGCTCCAATCCCTCAGTCAACTGTTGCCCCACGCTGGGCTCTCTCCAGTAGTTCCCTGTCTCTCTTAAACTGGGGAGCCCAGAACTGGACGCAGTATTCCAGTTGTGGCCTCCCCAGTGCAGAGCAGAGGGGGAGAATGACCTCCCTCGACCTGCTGGCCACACTCTTCCCTACACAGCAAGAGATCACAATGATAACCCCAACAACAACAACGCTCATGTCAGACCTCCTGTTTGAGACACAGGATCTGAATAAAATGAAATGCTCCTGGATGTTAGCACAGCCCTGGATGGCTGGGCAAGACGTGGCAATCCTCTCCCATGCAGAAGGACTGACAAGGCAGGTAGGAAAAGTGGCTGCATGAGCCAACACAGTCCCATCCCCAGCAGTCTCCAGTTTGGGACAGATATTGCTGCCTGCCCTCTGTAGCATCCCAGCACCCCACTCCTCCTCCTCACTCACCCAGAGAGTTTCCCTGAGTGTGGCTGACGTAGAACAGTTTCTTCTGTCCAGTTTGCCTTAGGATAAAGTCCACCATGGTGGGGAGGTCGTATACGGCCATCTTGTGGGAACTGGGGAGCAAGGGGAGAAGCTGGAGGAGATGCTCATTTCCCAGTCTCCCATGGACATCAGGTGGTGGGTCCTGGCAGCACAGCATACCAGTCCCATCCTTGGTGGCCTTCTCACCTGAAATCCCAAATTGCCCTGGCCGTTTCCTATCCAGACACCATACCCCACATCTGTGAGGATGAAGCCCAAGCTGCTGTTGGAGACATTGTCCACCCAGTCACCAACCGTCTAAGCTGAACCCATGCACTATCAACACAGGTGTCCTGAATCCTGAAGGAGGAAAAATTGGGTACTTCATGCAAGAAAACCCTTCTCGTATAGAAATAAAACAGTCCTGTGCATCTCAGTATTATTTTCTGCAGGCTGTATACTAAATATTCCCTTGTCCAATGATTTCTCTGGCTCTGCTGATGCTTTTTTGTTTGAAGGACTTTTGCCACCCGCGGCCCTGAGCTGTCAGGAAACCTTGGACCAGGGCAAAGGGTTTGCTCCAGGGAAGGAGTTGGGGTTTGCTGGGTCACACTGCCCCATCCTGGATGCAGTGAAAAACTATGCTGAGCTCCTGCATCCCCAGGGATAGCTTAAAGCAGCTGGGCAACAGCTTCTCATCCCTCTTCCAGCTGCCAAAACTGTGTCTGAAGGCACAGGTGTTCACACTGGTTTCTCCTTGCACGCTGCCTCATCTCTAACCAGGGTCATGGCTGCTTCACCCTCAGTGAAACCAAGCCCACCTGAGGGTCCAGTGTCCCCCTTACCTTGGGGAATCTGGTTGAGGCTGAGGAAGTACCCATGCTCCATCAGCACGTCTTTATTCTTTACCCATGGAAACAGATCTTCTGGCTCTGCAGGGACAACAGTCCAAGTGAGAGAGTGACCCACTGGTGTCCATCACCCCACACCTGACCCAATTACAGCCACTCCTGCCATCCACCCTCTCTGGTGTCATCTCTGCCTGCATACACAAGACCTGAAGGTCTACATTAAATGAAGACTAGGGAGAGGCCAGCCTCGAGCTGAGGGCATGAAATGAGTGACACCCATGCAAAAATAGGAAACTCTTGGTGCCCAAAGTCTCTTGGCTGACCCCAGGTACAGATGCCAGGGATGTGGAGACCCTAGCTGGTTCCTCAGCGGGGACTTTGGGCACACCATCTGGGGAAGCCTGGGCCCCATGAGGGGTGGGTTTGACACCCTGGCACTTGCGATGTTCATGAACTGCTCAGGGTTGTCACAGCTCGCTCCACTGTGTGGGATGGCGTTAGCCTGGGCCAGGCACAGGGCCACCAGCAGCAGCCACATCTCACCTCTCTGCAGCAGCTGGGAGGTAACGGGGTTGGCATGAGCATGATGGTGGATGCACTGAGGCATGAGCAAATGCTGTGAAACTCCAGCATTGCTTGCAGGGCCGCCAATGCCTGATGCTGCAACACGCTTTGGGTGTTTTGAACCCAAACCACGCCAGCTGCAGCACCACACGGGACTCTGTCTGGTGCTGGACACTCAGCAGCATCCTGCAGCTCTGGCTGAAGCCAGCTGAGCAAGAGCACCCAGTGGGTGTCCCCAGGGGATGCAGGGGTTGAAATGGAAAGAGACCACATTTGGCCTGGGGGGCTCTGAGTTGGGCACAGCTGGGGCTGGTAGGGACTCAGGGAAAGCCACATCTGAAGCTGCTGTCTTGCCCTTTTTCCTTTCCCCAGGACACCTCCAGAAACTACCAGAGGGTACCCAGATCTCTGGGTTGACCCCACAGAGCTGTTTTTATGGTCCCCATGTTGAGTGTTAAAGCCCACTGGTGCTGCCACTCATCACCTGGTACAAGCGAGTCCTCTCTCCAGGTGGGGGTGGCTGCTCTGCGGTGATGTGACCAGCCTCTGAGAGCCTATTGTTCACCTGAGAGCCACATCCACACCGTGCAGGGCCACGGGCTTAAGCTTTGTATTTGTAGAGGTGTCTTAATATGTCAGTATTAACTCCCACCAAAATCCACCTCCTAACACTTCCCAATCCCCTGTGCAGTTAGGAAACCACCTCAAGCACCCCTTGCTGACACTTCCCACCTGGTCCTGGTCCATCTGCAACTGCAGCATGGGACAAGCTGTCTCCAGCCACTCCCTGCCCAGGAAAAGCATCACTTCCCTAAAAGCGTCCTTCCCCAAGCAGGAGGGGTTGTGTCAGAGTTATGTTCTGCAGGAGCTCCTCTGCTCCATTCCTGGCTTGGATGGTTTCAAGCTCGTCACCATGTGCTCTTGGTGTGCCCTGCTATCCCCAGCACCTAAGCCCAAAGTGATCCAGACTTCAGGACAGGTCCATCAAAGTCCATTTCCCTGGTGACGCTGTTGCAGAAGCTAGAAAAGACTCTGTCTCCCAGAGGAGGTGTCTGGGTGCATTTTCCCAGCATCCTTCCAGCATGGGAAGGTCTTCCTGGGCTGCTCAGGAAAATGGAAACACCTACCCACTGTACACCACCATGAGGGCAACAGAGAAATCACGCATTAAAAAAAGTGTCAACTCAAGTCTTGCTCTGTGTTCAATTCCACCACCAACATCTTGGTGCCCATGTCTCGCCGTGCAGGTGAGGATGCTTTGGGATTAAATTACTGTGATGGTTGAGTGAAGGAGAGGTCGGATTATCTTGTAGACAAACAGCATTGCTAAACCTGATCTCCCCTACTGGCACTTGTCCTGTCCAGCTGCTGAACACCAGTGGCCACAGCTGCAGGCTGGATCCATTTTATGGTGCTTTTAGTCTGTAGCCCCTTCAAACTGCACGTGGAAGGATGGTGGGAAGGACAGCAGGAAGGAAGGAAGTACAGTGGCCACCTTCTCACCAGGCTCAATTGCACATGGACACAGGCAAGACATTGCAGGCCATGCCTAGGGACATCAGAGACAGATCAAATTACTGAAATAGCCACTGTGGCAAGCAGTGTGGATTACAAGGGACCAAGAAGCCAAGCCTAGTCAGGAATTAGGAGATGCCAGAGGGGCCCTCCCCACGCCAGATATAACAATGTGCTTCCCAGCGCCATTTTCCTGTTCCAAAACCAACGCTGGGTTTTCATACTAATTGTATTTTCTTGATGAGCATGTCACTTAGGAAACAGCTTCTTTTCCTTGGATCTACACCTTGGCTTTCAATGCTTGGCTGGGCAAAACCAAGGCTGGCCTGAGCTAGCACTGGGGATGATCCTGCTCTGAGTAGAAATTTGGACCAGAGGTCTGTAGAAGTCCTCTTCAAAAAGCCATGGCTGGCCTGGACCCAGATGGAGTGGCCTTTCCCCATTCCCTGGGCAGAGAGGTCTCCATCCCTGCCGAGCTCTGTCCCCACAGTCCATCTCCTCTACATCTGCAGCCAGCCCTACACATCATCATATGTAAGAGAACCTTCCACTGCCCCATGATCAGCAACAGGCCTGTGGTTTCTGTGACTCATGCCTGGCTCGCAACCCCGCACATTTTGTGATGAGGATTTCCTCTACCTAACACCCCCTCGCCCAGCTCCTGAGTGGTGGCACTAAGGTCTCCCATATGTCATGGAGCTCACCACCATAGCTGAAGGCTCTGCTACCCACACTAGCGTCATGGTGGCACACCACGGTGGCCATGACCTGTGACAAGCTGTGCCACAAAGCCCACAGATGTCAGTGAGAGGACTGACAAGTATTCAGCCACTTACAGAAGCAACTCCTTCTGGCATCCCAAGAGATTAAAGCCTTTGTGACAAAGGCGGAAGTCACTGCACATACCTATGGCATTCAGCAAGCACTAATAGACTCTTGGGTTTTGATGTAAAAACATGGTACAGACAGATGAAGAACAGCCAAAATGACAGTCCTCACCTCCTGCACCCAAGTCTTGGGGTCACGCAAATCATCAGGGTTGTGTCCATCCCCAGATATCCAGCATGGTCTGGAGCCAGCCTGTGGTGGAGCCTCCCCTGCTCCTGCCCCAGCAGGGGAGGACTCAGCAGTGAGTGTCAGCTCACTGCCCAGCTCACTGCCTCACCGGAGACCTGCCCGCACTGCCCAGCAAGCCTTGCCTCCACAGAGCTCAGCCACAGCAGGGCCATCTCCTCCAGCCCCCAACTGCCCATGTCCAGCTGGCACAGCTGCATTCTGCCACGCTTCAGAGCTTCAGCACTGACTGATGGCATCCCTAGGCTGGCTGAGGTGTTTTGGATCACTCAGCTCAGCTGTGGGTCCTCCCACCACTTGCGTCCAGCACCAGGCCAAAGTATGCACGAGACCACATCAGCAAACTTGAGAATCGCCCAGCAGTGCCTTCCTCAGAAGACAGACTGCAACGTGTCCCATCATCCAAACCTAGAACCGTTAATGCAACTGGCAAACTGCTGCTAGCTGTGAGGCCTTGGGCACAGGCAAGTAGGACAGAGGAGAGCAGAGATGGTCTCCACGCCTTCTCAGAGGTGCCATTCCCCACATATCAGCCCTGGGTAATCCAGCTAAGCCAGAGCTAGGGGTCCAGGGACACCCCATGCCCTCCACACAGCCAAAATGGATGGAGACCCAGGAAAACATCTAACCACAGCCAGGAGGACTCACAGTACTGCCTCAGCTCACTGGGAAGCACCAGAGCTGATGCTTGTGAAAAACAAGGAGCTCAGATGCAGAACTGCAAAGCAGACCCTTCAGAAGACACTTTAACTCTGATGGTCATCAAAATGCCCAAGTTCTTCAAGCATAAAATGACCAACTGACAGGATAATAAAGCCTCTTGACTCTGTTGGGATACTTTCTTTCATCAACAGCCCGGGCTAGAAGGAGAACACACATTGCATATCAATCTGTCCTGCTGCACCAGGCCCATCTGTGCATTCGGGACGGTCAGCAGCACTGAGCAAACTCATCCTCTCAGCTTATAAAGACACATAGAGATGTTGGGAATCATCCCTCAACATATAAAAGCCCAGTCCCTCTCCAATCACACCGCCCACTCTTCTTCTCTAGCCCGATGATTCAGACACAGCATCCCGAACCCCAGGGAGCGCAGCAGCAAAGCACCATATCTTGAAGGCAGATAATGAGCTGTTGGGCAACATCCCCATCACTGGGAACACTCAGGCCTTGTGGCATCCTGCAATTAGAGTTGCATTTTTGGCATACCTCTGCAGAGGGATTCCAGCTGCCTCGTCTGTGACACGAAGGGCAACATGCTCTGGGGTTGCCAGATAGGTCACTCTCTGCTCACGCTTGGCTTTCCTGGTGTAGGTACCCATTGGCAATGCACGGCAGCTCTGCACGGCAGCAGCAGGCACAGAGATGACCACACAGCCTAGAGGAGGTGGCACAACCATGTCTGGGTTGAAAGGATATAGGCAGAACTCACCCAGGAAAGAAATACCGGGTTCACATGACATTGATGGTCTGACTTTTATCAGTGTGGAGATTCCAGGAGTTGAAATCCAAAGGGTGCAAAGCAAACCTCACACGGGCAGGCATGACAATCTGCTCTTCATGATGGCTCTGTATCCACAGGCCCTTTCAACCACGTGTTTTACAGCCCCATCACCTCTCCTGCCAGGAGAGCAATGGTGGTGGGAAGGGAAGGGTCCCTGTATCTGTATCCCAGCCTCCTACTCACAACGGGACTGGTGCCAGCAGCCGTGGCTCTGTCTAGCCAAGGTAGACTCATGTCACTGCAAAACAGCATCCAGGGAAAAGCCAGGTGGAGGAAAACAAGCATAACCAGCCTGGCATGTGGGACAATCATCCCTGAGCCAGCAATTATTGTATTAACGGTTTCTGGTCCCAGCCCCAGTGCAGAACTTAATGAGAAGAAGAGACTGGGGTCGCACCTGGGTGTACTTATCCCATATCTCTCACAAGTGAGATACTGAACTTCTCCACTTTCTGCCAGATGGGGAAAACAGGACAGTCAGCATGGGAGCTGCAAAAGGTCACAGCCCAGATCCTCCCTTCCTTTGAACCACCCCAGGGACCCTCAAAGAGCTTACCGAGAACCTGGGACTCCCCCCTCTTCTCCTGGTGGGATGTGGGTCTGTGCATCAAAGACCAAAGCACAGTAGCACCTGTTGCCAGGCCAGGGCTGGTGGGGCCCTGGGACTGCAGGCTCACAGTTCACACGTCTTTGACTATGGTCCCTGCATGTAAGAGAAATCTGAAGCATCGGCCACAGACATTGTTTTCAAAGTCCTCTCCCCATGCCACAGCCCTGCTCATACCTTCCCTGGGCATTTACTGCCAGCCATCTCCGGAGACATGTCTGCCCTGACCATACTGTTGTGCCCTTGATTTTGAGATGCTTTTTGCTGTGACTTTCACGGCAGCAAAGACATTAAGTAAGAAAGTTTCCTCCTGTCTGTGGGTTATGCAAGTCCCAGGAACCACAACTCTGACAGGGAATCCCAGCTGGTGCCTTGATCTGAACAAGCAACAAATGTGTTTTGCCAGCAGCAGGTCTCTGCAGGACAACCAGCAAGTCAGGCTCTTTGCAGGCAGCTTCAAGTCCAAAGCTTGTGATACAACAGGTCATCTGGGTTAGAAGAAAGCCCAGACCAGGACCGAAGGGGAACCCGCTCATTTCACAGTCCAACCATTTGATACTAAGTCAGGCTGCATCATTTCCAGGGCCAAACCAGACTGACTGGAGAAGACCCTTTTCACACACAGCGGCAGCATCTACTCCATGGATGCTGAGTTCTCTTTGAATTAGGCCACCAGCACAAACACCACCATCCTCCCTGAGTAGAGGAGCAGCCTGTTCCCATGCAGAGGTAGGATCTCTTGCACCAGATTGCTCTGAGGCAGTAACTGCAGGCCATGGAGATGTTCTGCCCTCTTTGCCATGGACCAAGCTTATCCACAGCCCTGGAAGGATGGTGTCACCTTGGTTGAAGGAGCTCAAGGAATGAGCATCCAGGTGCGGAATCAACCCAGTAGAAGACAGAATGGGTCACGAAGTGCTTGCGACTGTTGGGGTGGTATCATTATTTAGCAGAATATTTCCTCTTCGGTGCAAAATAACTCCGGCTTGGATGGACCCATGCTTACTGTGGTTTTCACTAACAGAATTATTGTTTGTTTGTTTTCCTAAATTTAAATGCTCACATGAAAGAGCAGGATGTGGCACCTTGCAAGAGCTTCATTTAATTACAGGGCCTTTGGGCACCATTCCCCACACCCAGGCAAGGTCCTGGAGGAAGTGGGCTGGTTTTGTAACTCAGCGCAAGGCTGTAACCACTCACTCCATGTTTCTTTGAGCACAAATGTCATGACAAATTCAGGGCTCACGGTGCTGATAGCACAGTCGAAGCAATCCAAAAGGCAGCATTTATTTACCTGCAGATTTGTCCTGTAGCCTATTTCTAAACTCTGTTACAGTGGCTTGTGCAAACCAGAGCGTGTATCTCTAGTGCTTCTGGTGGCTATAGCATATTCAGCAGAGAAGGTCTGGTGTTTTGAAAAATGTGGAGAGGACACAGTGCAAAACTAGTTTGGGGTGTTTTTTTGAGTTACCTGCAGTATTGAAGAAAATGCAATGAAACCCAAAGGAAGCATAAGAAGTTTAAAAGGCTTGCAGGAACACTTCCACTAAATCAAACACCTACAAACATCTCTGTCAATGGCCTTGCTGCTCACTGCACTCCTACTTGGATTGGATGGCTAAGTTTGCAGCCTTTCCTGTCTTGAAAACAGCTTACATAGAGATGGCAAGACACCGGCATAGGAATGACCTGCCCTAAGTGACCTTTTAGGCAGCATCAGGCACGTACCTGACAAGGCAAAGGTGGGCACTCCTACAAGAAAAGAGAGTGAAAACCATGCCATAGAATGAAGTAGGCATTTAACCATCAACTTGAGCAAGGAAAAGATCCAAGGCTCCTTTTATGCAAGATGGTGGACCTTGCACTGAAAGCTTCAAACACAGGTACCCATGAAGAATGGAAACACATTCCACATTCCACATTCCACAAGTAAATGGTTAAGAAGTGGCAGGGAAAGCCACCAGCCTGCAATAATTAGAGTAGAAGGCATGCAAGTTATTACTGGCTGCCAAGAAGGGGAAGATTTTGCAACAGTTTCCCATTTGGAGCAAGATACTTTTGTACTCTAATGACTTCTACCTGTCCCTAAAACATTACAGGAGTGGCATTTCCTATATTAACATTGCTAAAGTGTTGTCCCAGGAAAGGTCGACATAATAAATTATCTCTTGTCCAGTGCCCTGCAGAATAAGATCAACAGCTGGTGGAAGGCCCAGGAATGCAGTCAGATTTTAGGGGGAAAAAATTCTCAGCAGATATATTTAAGCACTGCACAGAGTGTTGTTGGGGTGTTCATCCCTGGAGATGCTCAAAGCTGAAGAGGACAAAGCCCTAAGCAGCCTATCTAGTTGGAAAATCCCCCTGCTTTAAGACTTGCTAGAAACTAGAGACCTCCAAGTGTCTGTCCAACCTAAACTATGTGCCTGTCTGAGGAAGACTAAAGAGCAGTAGCTCAGCAGGAGAGATGCTCCAACTGCTGATTGACACATACACACACTGTTGGACCAGAGGACCGCTAGACAGCTGAGGAAGTCTCCTGAGCAGAGGCTTCAGTGGGATTAACAGCCACAGAGTTGATCAGGAGGTTTGCAAGGTGGAGATAGCCAGGACTGCTCTGCTGAGCCACCCAGCTCCACAGAGTCCTGAGGCAGCTCAAGTGCAACAGAGGCTAATGAAACTATGAAAGAGGGCACGTGGGTACATGTGTCTGAACCCATCCCAGGAGTTAAGCAAGCATCAGTGTGCCTGAGCTACCCAAGCTCCTCCTGCTCAGCAGAAATGTCCAGCTCTCCTCTAGACCAGTCGTTCCCTATCCAGACATCATCCTCACATGTGGAAGCCTCTTCTCTGGAGGCCGTCTGAGGTTAAAAGGCCTCCTTTAAGGCCCTAATTGTGCCTTTGTAGTGTAGCCTACTTAGCGCAGAGAAAATATTAAGTTTTGCCTCTCCCTTGCTCCATAGGTTGCAAGCATTTCTCCCATCAAATATGCAACATGACTCATGCTGTGTCTGCATGGGACTCTGCAAACTCTCTGACGTGGGGTATGTGTCTGGTGGTGCCTCAGGTGGAAGAAGAGTGGTGACGGTTCCTTGCAGCTCCCCAAAACCTACAGGGGAACCACATCTACAGGGGAGCCTACTAGCTGCATTCAGGTTCCTAGGCCTGCTGAGACCGATGTTTGTCATCACTGATGGCATCACTCCTGAATCCCATGACTTCTGCCCATGACCTAGCTCTCATGCTGATTCATGAGGAAGTTTTGTAAGAGCTCGTCTCAGCACAGAGTCTCAGCAGCAATGCCAAGACCTCTTTGACATGTTCCCCTCCAGCACATCACCCATGCCACAGCCTTCCCACAGCTAGAGCCAGCAATGCTGGCCATGCTTTGGTCCAAAGCTCAACCTTCAGGTAACCCCAGGAGCCTGTGCAGGGCAGCGATGTCCCTTTCAGTAACCCACTGGTCCAGCGAGGGACCATTACAAGCCATCTGTCTGAGTACGATGCTGACCACCAGGTCTAAAGGCTGCTTCTTCTTTTGTTCCAGGAACAAAAAGTGGCACCCAAGAAAGAGCAGATCATGTTGGCTTGACACTTACAGTCGCCAAAAACAGTTAAGTCTTTGGGTGCGATGCTGGTGAGGCATAACTGGCAACTCCCACCTGCAGGGACCAGGTGCTCCTTGGCCATCAGGAAAAGCTTTGGGGAACCCTGGCCTGTTCCCCATAGAGCAAAAGTTGTCATCAAATAGCAGGTGATGCCTCTGTCCTTCCTGAAGGAGCTGTTTCTTCCACTGTCCTAGTCCTTGTGTGCAGACATGGTGGAAAGCCTTTGCTTTTCTGGTGGGCAGAGCAGAAGCAAGAAAATTCACCTTGGAGGGAAGTGGGCAAGGGAAAGACAGACTCCAGGAATGACAGAAGGGCCAAGTCAGTCTGGGGTGGCAGTGCCAGCTTCCCCAGAACCCCAAATTCTGGAGTACCTGAATTGGCTGTCCACCTCCAGGCACTGGAAATCTCTCCCCAGCTCCTGGGCTGCTCTGGGCAGCTCAGCCCATCGTCATGGCACAGCTGGGAACATGCTGAGACTGGCCATCTCGTGATACCTGTGGCTCTCTCCCCTGCCCTCAGAGTCCTTCACAGCCCTCTGCTGCTATCAAGCCACCAGGTCACGACTTGTTCTTCCAGGAGCCTGTGAGCCTCGCATCAAAAGTTCATTCTGTGTCCTTTTATTTAGGGACATGTTTAACACTGGCAGCCACCTGCGTGCCACTCAACAGCTTGTGAGAAGGTAGTCATGGATGGCACCACATGCTGTTTTCAGCTGAAAAAGGAGGAAAGATGTTACAGGGTAGGCAAGATCCAGAGCTGGGCTGACACCAGCTCATCCCCAGCACACATGAGCTGGACTCTAGACCACTGTACATCGCTCAGTGACATGGGGATGTGGCCGGGGTATGAGGGAAGACTACATCTCAGGACCATCAGTGGAGCCAACTGTTGCATGGCTCCCTCCAAGGCAGAAAGTAGAAGCAACAAGAGGAGAAGAGACCAGGCTTGGGAATTGCCTTCCCCGCTGCATAAAATGGGCTGGAAAGAGCTCTTGTATTGGGTCATTGTTCAAGACCAAGGCACTCTGCAAAAGCTGGATCCCACCCTTGTCCCAGCCCAAAGCTGACCTTCCCCCACAACTTCCAGCATCATCAGATATGACATGAGAGCCTTCTCCCTCAGCACCAGAGCAGGCCCAGACAGAGGAGATTCCTGAGATGCGCAGCGCTCCACAGGCAGATCTGCACAGACCTCCTTGCAAGAGCTCTCCAGAAAGCCCTGAGGTGCAACAAAACCAGCTCCCACCAGGATGTGGGCAGGGACACTCCCCACCAAGGGCAGCAGGCAGAGTTAGACTCAGCTCTGTCATTGCTCCCTGTGTCTTCACAGGCAGCTTCTGGCCGCTGGGCTCACCTTCATCTACCTCAGTGGCTTGCAGAAAAGCCCGATGAGTCTTCCTTGGTCCTTCAAGAGGTCCTTCCTCTCCAGAAATGCCTGCTCCCCTCTGTGCTTCTCTGCAGCTGTGAGCCCATGTGAGCTCACAAGCTGTGAGCCCATGACTCTCTCAACACCTACCTCCTCTATTTCTCCAGCCCCACCTCTTTAACCTCTCCTCCCGGACAGGCTTGGATGCTCCATGGGAAGGATGACTCCTCGCCCAGCCCTCTTGTTCCCCTCAAGCCAGAGGAGATACATGCGTGGATGTAAGCCCTGGCAGGGGGTTATTTCCTCTGCTTGGCACTGGGGAGGCCAAATAATTATGGTGTATCTGGTTTTGGGTTCCCAGGGACTAGTGAGACATCCTCAAATCGGACTGAGCCTGGAGACACCCTGGCAACAATGGGTAGAGACCAGCATGTGCAAGGAGAGGCTGGGGGAGCTGGGCTTGCTCAGCTGGAGATGAGAAGGTGAAAGGGGACCCAATGGCATCTCCTCCTGCCCGAAGGGGTCCCAGAGGCTCTAGGGCCAGACTCTGCTAGGAAGGGCACAGCAAGAGCCCCAGAGGCACCGGAACAAGGTGCAGCAGGGGATACCCTGGCCAGACCCAAGGAAACAGCCTGGAAACAAGCAGGACATCCCTGGGACAGGGCCCCAAGCAGTGGAGAGTCCCCCAGTTCAAAGGCAAGTATCCACTGTCTGAACAGGCTCAGATGCATTTCAGTGAGTTGCCTGGCAGATCCAGAATACTGCTCACTGAGGCAAGCCCTCTCCTTTTCCTCTCAGCCAGGGTAGACACAAGTCCCTCTTGGCATGTTCTACTTTTGAGCACCTCACAACCGTTGCTTTGTTATTTGGGGGTGAAAAGCTACTGCGTATTCCCTGAGAGCAGCCAGCACATGTGTGATGGGTGTCACCTCCCAGTGGCTTTGTCTGTCCATGTGAGGGTGGGCTCCCAAACACATACACCTCAACAAGAGACTCGCAGAGCATCTGAGGAGGTTGCTTCGGCACGATCTGCAGAGCCACGACTGTGTCTCTGCTGGCACATTTTAATGGTGCCCAGTGCCTTCAGCACAACCAGCATGTGCGTGGCCAATAGTCGGCAAAAGCTGGAGTCAGGGTGTGCTCAAGCAAGAGAGCAAACAGAAGCTCAGAGATACTGAGGGGCCTGAGAACACTTCAGTGGGAATGGATGGAGCCTGGGAAGATGCATCTCCAGGGCTGGACCTGCCCCTTGGCCAATGCAGCATGCCATGGCCACACATCCCACCGCCCAGGCAGGAGCCTGGGAGGGAGCTGCTCTACCACTCACAGCCCAGCGTCCAGGGGACAACTGCCTCTCCTAGAAGTCAATGCCATCTTTCCGTCCTGCTGCCATCCTTCAGTGGTTTGAAAAATAGCTTCAGAGGGAGGGGAGAGAGGGGTTAGTCATGCAAACAGTAAAATGATAAGGTAGCAATGGAGCTCAGTGCAGACTGCACAAAACCTTGCTTCTCCCCCTGGTGACAAAGGAGGAAAGCAAACTGTAGACAGAGATGCCCTAAGGCTTTTGGGTTGGGTTGTGGTCTTTTTTTCAGTAACAGACTTTGCACGCTGCTACTGACAAACCAAAAAAACCTGAGTTCAAGTTTTTTTGCTAAATTAAACTCAACAGCACAGATGCACACACAAGAAGAAACATCTCGCCTGCTCTGCATCAGAAGGAACATGAAAAAGCTTTATAACCAGCTGAAAAACACAGACAACTTGCGGAGGAGCTAATTTCTCCCCCTCCTGCTCCTCTGCAGCTGCAGGGCAAAGAAATGCAGAGCCAGACAGGGCATCCTGGTGATGATGCTGGTGGCAGCAGCCTCTGAGGGTCTGTGGTCCAGCCTCAGCCCCCATCAGCTCCAACTTCGCAGCTGCGGCAGGTTGTTGAGAAAGCCTCTGCCTGGCTTCAAAAAGCCCTCAAAAGGAGTTCCTTGCTGACTCTTTTTTTGCCACAATTCCCTTCCCCAGTGTGGAGGCTGATCTCCTCGGCAAATGGCCGAGGCTGGCCGAATGGCAGGGAGGCTAAGAAGGAGACAGACAGCTGTTTACAAGTACAGTCTGCAGTGGACCCACGGCCCACGGCCAAACAACCAAAAACTCCCCCACCAGCATGCACAGAAGGGGAAAGGGGCCACTAACACGGAAGAGTGGAAGTTTGTGATGGCGTGGACCAGCATGAGGAAGAGGCTACCCCCAAAGACTGAGGTGCCCTTGCAGAACCTCTTCACAGCTCTGCAGACTGAAAGAGGAAAGACCCACTGCATCAGAAGAGGTGCAGCTGGATAAGGCAACCCAATCTGCTCGTGTAACAAGCAGCACAACTAAGAAAAGGCGAGCGTTGTAGGCAACTCTCTTCCAAGAAGTAGAGGCATGCATTTGCCAGCCTGATGCACTCTCTAGGGAGGTGAGCTGCTTACCAGGGGCTCATATCAGCCATGTCACCAAGAAACTACCAAACCTCATACAGTCCTCTATAAAAAGACTCTGTAAGCTCTGTAAAAGCTTCTTGGCTTTTAAGCTTGGAATTCTTAATTTTTATCCCTATTTTTTAAATGGATTTTTAACTGCTTTTTGACAGATCAGAGAAATATATTCTTTCTCCAGCAGTGACCTTCACTTTCAAGCCTGGAAGTCTGGATTGTGCTGCGGTGCTGAGCCTAACAAGGCCCCTAGACCATCTCTCTCGTTAGCTGACACTTGGTACACACTACTTGTTGCAGCTCTTCCCCGTTCAGGGCCAGATGCTGGCCTGAGCTGGCAGCTTCCTTCTGCAACCTTCTGCCTGGCTGGGGATGCCAACACAGCCCAGACGTCCCACCAGCTGCAGGCTGCAGCATGCACAGGTCTCCTTTCAGCAGATGGCAGATAAGCCTGCCAGCAAGAAAATGCTGATGCTTCGAGCTCTGATTGTGGCTGTTTTTCCTGACTCGCTCATGCCTTAATAGTCCGTGTAGTAATTCATCCCAAATTCAGGTCATTCTAGGGGCCTCCCAGCCTGATTTTATCAGCGCTGTGGGAGAGGTGGGTGGTATCCCTGGTGCTGCAGCGCTGGCAATAGCGAGATACCGTCTGCAAGTGGTGCAAAGAGGTGTGAGGGGACGGGGAGGGGGGCAAGTCTGCACCCCAGTGGTGCACAGAGCCTCAGCAGATGTGCTGAATCCTCTCTGGAGAGTCTCCATCCCCCAGCAAGAGCTGCGCCACCGTCTGCATGCTGGAAATCTCCGGGAGCACCTTGCTGAAGGCTCAGCTCCTGCTTTACTCTCTCTCCACCAGACTCAAGTAATAAGGGAAGTAACATGGCCCCAGACTTGATGCAAGGACCAGGAGTGGCCATCGTTCCACCATGAGTCTCTCTGACATCCTGTCTCCAAAAGGAAGGCAAGCTATTTTGGCGTTAATATCTGCTGCAAGGAAGGAGTAATTTCTTGTCTAGGCATACTTGATCCTGTTTTTCCACCTTTCCTCCTTTCCTTGCAGGGGAAATGTCTGAGTCACCACTCATGTGAGCCAGGCTGGGAGAGCTTCTGGCACTGCCTACAGCTAGTCTTTAGTAAAGACCAGTCATTACAGCTCCAAATCCAAGTGGAATTATTTAGGCTTTCCAAAGAATGTATGTTTGCATTTCAGCAAGCACGGCTTGGCCAGGTCTGGCAGGTCTCAACACCGGGAGAGGAGACAAGAGCCCACTGCATGCATGCAAAGTCAGAACAGGGTTGCTGCAGAGTGCCAGCGCGTGGGCACATTGTCAAGGAGCAGAGAGGCGGCCTCGAAGGCAGCGCTGCCAAAAATGACACCCACAGCCCATGCCACCCCTTGTTGTCCCTGCAGGGACGGCCAAAGGCTGGCCAAAGGCTGGGAGAAAGTGCAGTCTGTGGGAGAAGTGCAGGACGGGCAAAAACACATAATGAGGGCTGTGATAAGCACACATAGAGATAATTGACCAGATGGAGGTAACTGAAAATTGGGTGGGAACAGATAGCCAGCAGAGAAAGTCACCTCTCGCTGTGATCCTGATGGGTGTCATTTGTACTTAGTAGGAGAAGACATGTCCTCCCACAAAAACCAGACCCCATGGCTGGTGGAAGAAAAAGTTAGCTTCATCCCCAGCTTCTTCCGGGGATGGATTTCTTTTTTGTTTTTCAAAGAGCATTTCCAGCAGTAATTATGAGGACTGGCAGATTTTGCATTTCCAGGCAGTGGCTTGTTACACACCAGGAGGAAAAAAGGAAAGCCAAGCAGAGCTGGGTGAGTTTCCCACTGGAGCTTGCTAGGATGAGCTAGGCTGACCCCATGCACTCTGCAGTGGCCCCTTCACCCTGTGGTCCCCCACGAGCCCCACAGCACCCTGAGCACCAACACCAGCCCCATGCAACACTGCCAGCCCCACACACCCTGCACCAACACCAGGCCTGTGCACCAAGACCAGCCCTTTACACCAAGACCAGTCCCTTGCAGCAATATCAGCCCCTTGCACCAACGCCAGCCTCATGCACCAACACCAGCCCATTGCACCAACACCAGCCCCAGTGCAGGTGGAGAATGGTCCAGGGGCTGCATGTCCTCCAGTCCACAGGGGTCACAGGTGACATCAGATGATGCTGTGCTGCATCAAGTGAAAATAATCAATTTGTTAGAGCTCTCAACTCTTCCACAGTGCCATGAAAATATTCCCAAGCAAGCCTGGGTAGAAAGGGTGTCTCCTTTCAGAGCAGACTCCAGCCCTCAGGTAAATTACGTGTTCACAGGAGAAAGGATTAGAGGGAGTGGCGACCTGTGACGCTCCCAAATGCGTGGAGCCGAGGCAATAATAGGCCCATGTCTGGTGGGTGAGAGCAGCGTGCTCGGGCGGCAGGGACCTCCTGCGTGCTGTACATCGGGAGGAAAGGCACCCACACCTCTTCTGCTGCAGCCCCTGGACCACAACGGGTAATCCTTCCTCCTTGGGTGCCTCTGCCTTTGCACGGGCTGCTAGCAAGGGGCCATCCCAGGTGGACAGCAGGAGAGAGCTGTAGGTAGTTGAAGAGCCCTGTGGACGGAACAGTGGGGCTTCCCCAGGAGTCCTGGGTCTGAGGGGAAGTTGTTTCTGCTGGCAGGAGTTGCAGTGGGAGTGCTCAGGAATCAGGACGGTCCTGCTGGTGGAAGAGGTTTAACCCTGCTGCACCTTTCGGACGTCATCGGGAGCTCTCAAGGTCTGCTGAGCCGAGGGACTCGTCACAAAAACAATATTTTTGCAGGTTGGCTGTTAGGAGGAAAGGACCATCCCAGGCAAGGCTCTTCCCCTGAATTTGCATGCTGTTCTCGTGACTTTATGCCACAAAAATGCTTTCTGTCTCTCTGCTTTGCTGAAAGTCTCAGTCTTAAAAGTAACAAGACCAGAGTTGTCTGGGGCCAGGAAGCTGCAGGAGGGCTGGGATGAATGTGTGTGGCTGCTGTCCTTGCTCTGCCTCCCACCTCAGTCTGTGTGTCCCAGAGACCCACATGCTTCTCAGGAGTGCCCCAGGAACAATCCCTCAACTGCCTTTCCCCGGGGAAAGAGAACCCTGCTGCACAGCAGGGATGTCAGCAGCAAGTGGCGATACGATAAGGGCGTTCCAGCCCCAAACCACAGCCCGGAGGGTTCAGGGTGGAGATGAGGAATCCTTCGTCCCCCGAAGTGGGGAGCAGCCATGGGAGGTGAGGTGTCACCATCCTGGGGGGGAGTCAGGGCTCTGCTGGGCCAAGCCACTCCACTTCTCATGCTGGCAACAGCCTGCTGTGAGCAGGTGGGTGGACAAGGATGTCCCCTCCAGCAGAGAAACAGTACCTGTGTGATCCTCCATGTATCTGCTCTAGGGACAGCAGAGGGAGCAGGTGGCTTTCTCCCTAGCTGCAAAACCACCTCCTGCAGCATGGGAAACCAGTTCCTCCAGCAGAAGAGAGAGGAGGCTATAAGGATTAGCTGGAAAACAACAGAAACCTGCTTGCAGTTCTCCGTTCTTTAGCTGGGAAGGTATTTTCCAGGAAAGAAATAAGGTGGATGCAAAATACCTGGCGCTGGCATTCAGCCGTGGCCTCTGCTTTCCACACAGCCCGGCACTGGCACATGCATTCAGTGGGGATGTGGTGGGGCTCCTTGCTGTGGACTCCACACAATTTAACTATTTAAGCATGTCACACGACAGCTGAGGTAGTATTTCTGTTGCAAATTTGTTTTCTCCAACAAATAAAATGATAGTAAGATGGTTTGTGGTAGGAACATGCCAAAACAGATACTTCAAAATCCTTCCTGGGAAAAACACTGGGTCTCCAGGGACAATATTTCACTTGGGTTTGCAAAAGCAACTCAAGTGTGTCCCAGGGTCTCTTTCAACCATAAGAAGAGCCCAACCAAATCACATTATTTGATTTCATATTAAGAACAAAACCTCCATGGTCCTGGAACTTAAAATTGGGTAGTTCACTCCTGATTAGTTCAGTTATCATTTCAACCAAATAATCTATTCTTCTGACCATCTGAGCCATCATTTTAAATGAATACCCTCAAAGAGCAGATTTGCCTGGGACAGCATAGCTGTACACATATACATGCATTTTCCTGAACACAGGGATCTAACAGAGAATGTATGATTAAAATCTGATGGAGTTTGGACGCTGGCATTTTTCAAGATAAGGAAAATGAGCAATTTCTAGAACCAATTAGAGGATTTCAAATTTATAATTGTTTCACCTGTTGAGTGGTCAGATTGATATACTAACAGAAGCATAGTGCATGCCAAGCGAAATGCGTGGAATCCTTGGCTTCTGTGTCAGTTCCATCAATGTCTCTTATGCTCACCATGTTGACTGTTTTGCAGAACACCGTGATGTGGCTGTTCATCACCATTGCTTATTTAACGTGCATCAGTGAAAAGTCAGATGCGAGCCCCGAGGTGACCATGGATGTTGTAAGTCCTGACTTCTCTCCCTTCTTTTCCTGCTTGGGCATGCAAGCTACCCATGCTGCCATAGTCTGGACAGGACCCATTGTCTTCATGCATGTGCCTTCACCAGGGTTTGGTACCAGGGTTTTATTAGAACTTTTGTCTCCCTATGTTTACGTACATGGAAATTTATGGCAGGCATTTTATGGAGGAGTTCAGCCAAGTCAACAGATTCAGTCAATGCAGCTGTCTCTGGCTTAGAGCTTTACTTCCATTGCTGCCCTGCTCTTCACAACTGATGATTGCAACATAAAAAGCAACAATGGGTCTTTCATTACTAGACCTGCTGAGGGAGTGAGGGAAATTCACACCTGCCAAAAATTTTAGCTGAAGTCATGACATCACCACAGCGTTGGTGGAAGGGACATTGGGAGAACTGTACTCCACCCTCCCACTGACAGCAGGAGTCTCCACCACTGGCTCAGGGCAGCCACTGTTGGCTTCACTCAGCTGGTCTCCCTGACATCCTTTGGGACAGAGACCCCCACCTCTCTGGGGACCCATCCCATGCTGTCCTTCTATTCCCACAGGGTGAAATTGTCCGCTACCATGGGTACCCCTATGAGGAGCATGAAGTGGTGACAGATGATGGCTATTACCTCACCATTCAGAGGATTCCTCATGGCAGAGACAACCCAGGAAGCATGAGCACCTCCCACAAAGCAGAGGCACAGGGCTCCAGCATGTTCTGCCCCCGTAAGTGCCACAAGAAGGTCTGTCTGCTCCAGGGACCCTGAGAGCTTTGCTGGGCTGGAGTGGGCCATGGTCACAGCTGCCTCATCGTGGGCTGGGTCCTCAAGAAGATAACTTTCCCTGTAGGATTAGCCTTGGGAGCAGAAGAAATGCAAGCGCCCACCATGCCAGACTTCTTGTTCTGAGAGGATCTGCTCCAAAGAGGAAAGAAAAGATAAGAAGAATGAATGGGACAGAGAAACCTTGCCACAAGTTTTACCCCAGCTCAAAGCCAGCCAGGGGAGCAGCAAAAAGCATTTGTCAGCAAAAAAAACCCCTGTGTCCAATCCAATGCCATCGCACCATTTCGGGTCCTTTCTGTTCTTCACTTGAACCACTTCTTCAAAATGGAGGGGGTGATGTCCCATTCTTGGCAGGGTGTTCCTTTCCTGGGAAGCAGGAGGACTGGTGTATGAACACAGCAAATAAATGTAAAAAGCCAGATTTCTATTCAGGACACTTTGTCCTCAGCTGTCCAGGGTGGAAATGTGAATCTTATATTGAGGGTTTAAAAAAAAAGGAAAAAAAAGAGGAGACAAAGGAAGAAAAAAGAAAAAAAACGAAAGGAAAGTCACTTTCATTTGAACTTTTTCATGCTGCAACCTGTGGTTGCCCTACCATATGAATTCAGATATTCTTATGATGGCCCTGTTGTGGCTGTGAAGTTGGACTTGCTTTGAGCAGGGGGTTGGAGCAGACCTCTCCAGAGGTCCTTTCCAAACTAAACCTTTCCATAGTCTCTCTTCCACTGTCTTCCTACAGCACTTCAGGCTTCCTGGTCCTTTGTAAAAAAGATCTTAAGTTTGTTCTGGGGAGGTGAGACTCACCTATATGGCTGAAGTGGGCAGAAGTGGGTTGAGGAGATGGTCCTGACCCCTCTTGATCCGTGTCTCTTGCAAGGGGGTAGCATGGTGTCACCATGTCATGAGAGATACTTAGACTCTGCTGGGTTTTCAGTGTCTCTTGGTCAGAGCCAGAGTAACTGAGCCAAATAAATGGCACTGTGAGAAAGGTAGTCTCCATGTAAAGGGCACAGCCAGTGTCCAGACAGACTTAGGGCTTGGTTTCTTTCTTCCTGGGAGCGTGATACCTCAGTAGAGGTCCATTCAGTGAGGAGTCCAACTTTATTTTTCAGCTTCACTATATCAATTTTATCTGCCCTGGGATGACCAGAGAGCCCACTTCAAAAACAGCTCTCCAAAGGGCCTGATGACATAGGTGACCATCTTCTTGCACTGCAGTCACTTCCCCAGGGGGTTACTGGCAAAAGTGATACCTGGATGTGAATGGTCAATTTTGAGAGTGGTCAGAGAAAATGATCCTCCTCTTCTTTCTTCAGCTCCAAAGCCCGCAGTGCTTCTGCAGCACGGCCTGGTGTTGGAGGGAAGCAACTGGGTTACCAACTTGCCTAACAGCAGCCTGGGCTTCATCCTTGCTGATGCCGGCTATGACGTCTGGATCGGAAACAGCCGGGGTAATAGCTGGTCACGAAAGCACAGAGATTTCGAGTTTCACCACCAGGAATACTCAGCTTACAGGTATTTTCTGCAAAACTGAAGGGTGAGAATGTACCTGCTAGCCTCAGCAGTGTCCATAGGCTGGAGGAGCAGCACTGCTGACAGTTGCACCATCTGCCAGTGGGCATAAACCAACACCACCAAGACACCATAGGGGTGCCTATATCTTCCAGAGCCCTCAGCCACTCCCCAGTAGTCATGACACTACTTGCTGTGTCCTGCCTGTCGTTCCCAAGGTCAGCAACAGCAATTTTGTCATGTGCCCATCTCCATTGCAGCTTTCATGAGATGGCCATGTATGACCTTCCAGCAACGATCAACTATATTCTGCAGAAAACTGGACAGGAGCAGTTATACTACGTGGCTTACTCTCAAGGCACCACCACAGGTACTTGGGAGGGGACCAGATCACTGTCAGAGTTATGTTCGCTGTGCCCTCCTGGTTTGGGAGTGTTCTCCTGAGAGCCTGGACAGGAGGGTAATGTTCAGTCATGTCCAAACCATGAAGAAGAAGAGCAGGTAAAAATCCCTGTTTTCTTTAACAGAAGAGTTCTGAGCAATAACAGCCCAAAGCCAGTTGCAGTGATGGGTTTTGGTGCATCCCACTGCTGCCAGGGCCTCAAGAAGGGCTTGCAGGAGCTGGAGCTGGGTTGAGCAGTCAAGCTGGGAGCTGAAATATATCAGCAGCAAAGGCTTCAGGTCAAGTCACCAACCTGCTAGAGCCAGCTCTGAGGGTCCTTCCAATGGGCACACACACTTGGTAGTCAATAACTCCTTCATAAATAACAGTGCAGGGTCTGCTTTCTTCTCCCTCCTGCAGGTTTCATTGCATTTTCATCCATTCCCGAGTTGGATCGCAAAATCAAAATGTTTTTTGCCTTGGCTCCCATTACGACAAACTCAAATATGAAGTCACCCTTGGTAAGGGTGTTTGACCTTCCCGAGGAGCTGGTTAAGGTACGTCCTCACCACATGCTCATCTTGTGTGAAAGGGAAGGAGGGACCGGGAAGGTCTTATCACCTGAGACGTGCAGTGCTTGTACATCACTTCCATTTCCCTGCACTCTGTGTGCCCTTTGCATTGAGCAGGTACATTTTTGCCTACACTCTTGAGCCTGTGGGGCATTAAACAGTGTAAAGTATTCTCCTGTCCAGCCCTAATCAGAGAAGAGCTATTCTTAGATATTGTGTTTGGGTCCATCCTCCTAGGAGATGGAGAAACCTCTTCTAGGAAGATGAAGGCTCTTCCAAGGCCATGACTGTTTCTGAAAAGCCAAAATTATAAAGCATAGCAAAGCTGTGGCAAGGAAGACAGCAGAGAGGTTAGCAGGGTTTAGCAGAGAGGTGAAGAGCATCTGGAGGAAAAAGAGGAATGTGAACAACACTGATCAACACCTTTGACTTTCACAGCTCATTTTAGGACACACGGTGGTCTTCGATAAGGGAGAGGTCTTGAAGCAAGTGATATCCAGTCTGTGCAGCTACCCCATCTTTAAAAGCTTTTGCTCCTTGGTCCTTTATTTGCCTGGTGGGTTTACCAGCAGCTTAAATGTGGTATGTACACTCCAGCTTATCTTTTAAGTGTTCCAGTTTCTCATTGTTTGAGCTTGAGTTGTCAACTAGCTGCCTTCACCTGGTTTGTGCATCTTTGATTTGTCAAAAAATCTGGCCATTGTGTCAGCATTTTGCCATCTGGCCATTGCGTTGGCCATTGCAATGCTCTTGCATTGGCACCAGCGGGAAGCCCAGAGTGCACACAAGGTCATGAGTTCGCAGGGCACACTGTCTCCCCAGTGGGGAGGATGCCAAAGGGGAGAGTGCAGAAATTTATTCAATGCTCCAGGGTGTCCTAAGGTTTCTCTTTCACTAAGTGACTTGTAATTTCACTTATGTTTTAATAACAAAATGGGCTCTTACAGAACAAACTCCCCTTCAATCTGCTGCTAGGAGAGGTGGACCCTCAGACTCTTCAGTCTGCCATCCCTTAGAGCATGTTTATCCCCAAATCAGAGTCTTTGCCTTTGCTCCACTGCACTGAACACAGAATCATAGAAAAATTCAGGCTGGAGGCAACAGGGTGGGGGGGTCTCTGTCCTGCCCTCACTCCCACCAGGGCCAACACTACATACTACAGTATGTTCCTTGGAAATATGTCCAGGAGAGCTGGGTGGTCCCAATGATGCCCCACTCACATGGGCAAGGTCTATTTCCTTGGGGCTAGCCAAGATTTCAAGGTCCAGATCCTGCCACAAATGGACTATGTGAGTAAAATTGGAGACAAGTCCACACAGAGTGCCAAGTAGTAATAGCTTGATCATGGATGGAGTCAGACCTGGGCCACTGTTTCTCAGAGAAAGTGTTGGTGTATTTTCATAATATTCCAAGGAGGAAATGCATTAGAAACAACACATAAAGCTACTGTGATGAGTTGCACATTGTCTTTGCAAAAGGATCCTGAGCACAAGGTACAGAGTTTTACTTTGGATTGAAAACCTCATAGACTTATAACATGACCTAGCATCCCATGGGAATTCCTTGGCTTACTGAAGGGAACTCTACAGCACCCTTCATGCTTCTGTCTGTGGTGTGTATTTGCACAACACATGGCTGAGCTGTGCCTTCACAGAGCTAAGAACAAGCAGTTTGTACAAATGCAAGCTCCAGCTAGCCTGTGTGAGCAAAAGACTTAGGTGGCTACTGAACAGGATCGTTTTTATTTCTGATGGGATTTCCCTCCATGCAGAGAATAAATGTCTCCAATGGTTTCTTGCAGAGCCGCATAGACGTCTACCTGTCCCGCTACCCTGATTCAACATCACTAAAAAACATGTTACATTGGCGCCAGGTAATATTTCCTGCTGCAGAATAGGACCACATGCAACCGGCGCCCATGCTCTCTTCTCTCAGCTGCCAAGGACTTCTTCTCGGTGCTTGGGTATAATGCTCCATTGCTCTCCCTGCAAAGCTACATTAGAGAGAAAGGGGTAAAATCACATGAACCACTGGGGCAGCTGCAGCTCCTTTGGCCATGACTTTAAACAAAGGATGACCAAGAGTCTTTGGAGCTGGTAAGAGATGGAGATGGAAGCAAAAACTGGTAATAAACCAGCACGGGAGATGCTAGAGTAAAGGCTAAGAGCTGAGGGTCAGTAGAGGCAACTAATCATACAACAACTAATCATTGAAAACATGCACAGACTCATATACTTCTGTTGTAGACATTGACCATGACAGACAAAGGAAACTTGATAAAGGGCTGATCTGTGTCTTCTCTGAGGCTTGCTCTTGGTTCTATGCTAGGTGTACTGTGGGCTTCTGGAGCCTCAGTCTCCAGACATCTACTTCCCCAGCTTGCCAGCCACCTGAGAGAAGAGGGATGAAAGACATGAACAATGCCAGGCAATCTTGCAGACAATGCTGAGATCTTTGTGGGGATTGAGCTCTCCTCCCTAAAGACAATGTCACACATAACAAATAGCATCCTTGAGCTTTAGTGGCAGGAGGGAGCAGTGTGGTTCCCTGCTCACCTCTTTTATTTTTCATATGGTCCCCTTTAATGCATGTACAATAAACACAACTCTCCTCCTTTTCCAGATCTATCAAACAGGGGAATTCAAACATTATGATTACGGTAGTGACAACATGCTTCATTACAACCAGGTAAGAGAAATCCATTCTCACTTGACAGTTTTAGAAGAGAAAAAAAAGAAACGACAATGAAAATATTGCAGTGGCTGAGACGGAATTTTATGTGATTTGTAGAATTTACATTATACGGTCAAACAGGTTTGTACCTTTCTTGCAAAAAAGAGGTCTGTGATGTCTTTTAGTGATGACTTTTTGACCCTTGTTGAAAAGCAGAGGAGCCCAAAGCATAGTCGTAAACTCATAGAATGGTTTGGGTTGGAAGGGACCCTAAAGATCACCTGTTTCCAACCCACCTCCCACCAGACCAGGTTGCTCAAAGCCCCATCCAGCTTTGTCTTGAACACCTCCAGGGATGGGGCATCCACAGCTTCTCTGGGCAACCTGTTCCAGTGTCTCACCACCCTCAGAGCAAAGAATTTCTTCCTGATATCTAATCTAAATCCCTCTTTCAGTTTAAAACCATTAGCCCTTGTCCTATCGCTACACCTCCTGATAAGGAGTCCCTCCCCATGTCTCCTGTAGCCTGCTTTAGGTACTGGAAGGCTGCGATAAGGTCTCCCCAGAGCCCTCTCTTCTTCAGGCTGAAGGAGTCTGGTGATGTCAGGTTATAGTGGTGATAATCAGGATGTCTGGTGATAGTTCTGTGATTCTGTGATCTCTTAGTATAGGGGAGAAATTCCAAGTAGCAATCAGGAATACTTCGAAGTTTTGGCTTGCCTGTGACCTCCCAGGCTTTCCTTCCTCAAGCAACACTATTTGTCTTCCAGACCACACCTCCCTTCTATGAGCTGGAAAATATGAAAGCCCCACTTGCTGCATGGTATGGTGGCAAAGACTGGATTTCAGCCCCTGAAGATGTAAACATCACACTACCTCGTATAACCAATGTGACGTACAAAAAGTACATTCCTGAGTTCGTCCACTTTGATTTCCTTTGGGGTGCGCAAGCATATGAACAAGTGTACAAAGAAATGCTTGAACTGATGGAGAAGAGCACCTAGAGTCGTATCAGTGGCAGTAATTGTTGGTTTCTTGTTTAACTCCCAGGGCTTCTTTTATTTGGGGAGGGGAAAAAAAAAAAGTGAAGAAAAAAAGACAGGGAAAAAAGACTCATTAAACTGCTACGCTTGATTTGGATCGATATAACTCTCGCAAGTGAGGAAAACAAGCCGATCCAATGTTTGGGAAAGCACATAGGATTTAGGTTAAATAGGTTGAAGTCCTTGCAGGAGTCAGATCCTGAATCTCCCAGGTGCCTCACTCACATGGTCTTCTACAATAAGCAATTTCAGTGGAATTTGGCTCCTGGTTGCCACTGTGGGCTCTGGCCCCTCTACGCTTGAGTTCCCAATTGCAAACACCTGGACAGCAGCTCACCTCCCTCCTGGATGCTAGTGTTTCACGAGAGTAGGTATACTTGGATAGGACCACATGGTGGGTTGAGTGATGAATCCTGCTGGTGTAGCTTTATCCAGCTTCTGGTGACTCTTCCACACCAAGAATCCCAACATCGTGACATTCATTGCTCTACATACAGCCGGAAGGAGCTATAAACTTTCTGCCTGGTGATAATGAAAAGAGCTCATGTTTCATTTCCATGAGAATTGTCCATTTTGCTAACGTAGGGAACATCTTTCTCAAATTCATGTTGATTTGGATAACAACAGCCTTGCTTGTACACAAAAGGGTTTTCAATAAGTTCTACCATTTTAAGCAATATGCCCAAGACATAAATGCAGCTGGAAAGGTCGCCTTTTGCCAACTCTCAGGAAATGCTTTTGTTTTCCTTATGTGAGAGAGAGGAAGAGTCTGGTGGAAGCCAGTAATAAGTCTAACTCTGTTTTCAGCTTCTGGATTACACTTCTTAGTAGTATATTGATTAGGGGAGGAATTGTGAATTTGCCTGTTTGTGTTACTATATTCTTAAAATATGCCTAGGAGCAAGCAAGGCAAAGGATAACGCCCTCTTTCCACAAAGATGTACAAATAAACATAATAATAATAATGATCATAATAATAAAGTAAGATAGGGTCCACTGACCTCTGTGTGGTTGTACTGCCTTAAACCTCTGGAGGAGTATGGGGGGTTTCAGCACAGACATCTTGCCATGCACGGGCAAAGGAGAGATGCTTGTCCAACGCTCCCTCTGCTCAGGGATAACTTTCAGTGGCTTGTAACACTGGCAGATGCCCATGACCCATGATGCAACTCACATCCCCCACTCTGTGCCCTGCAAAGAAGAGGTGGGTTGCAGAGGGCAGGTTGGGTGGTGAGGAGGGGTATAGAGACCAGGATGGCTGCTCTCCAGAGGCAAGCTGTGGGTCTTAGCAGCACACTCTCACCCAAGTGTCTAGAGATGGTGGGATGGGGCTGTTGGTGCATGTCCTTGTAGGCCATCTTTCAGTTATCATCAAAGGGGACTGGCTATAAAGGTGTTTCACTTTCCATCCTTACAGCTAGAATTGACCACAGAAAAAAACAGGACTGGGTGAGGTAATCTCAGGGTGTAAGAGTTAGGCTATACGTTAGATATGATCTATCTGGAGTGACAGTGATTAGCTACTCTACTTAGTATATTTGTAATGACATCTTTTTCTGTGTAATTAGTTATTTACTGCAGGTCTCTGCCCTGGAGCAGCATTCTTACAGGACTGAACTGTGTTCATGCCATGGATGCCAATGCAAACACAAGACGACTTTTCTGTCTTTGCAAATAAACACCCAAAGCTTGGCAAGACATTTCCCCAAAAGACTTCTCAAAAGCTTGCAAGAACTTAGTTATGCTTAGGTAAAAAGTACTAATGTTTTACTTCTGAAAATGTATAAGAATTCCAGGGTTTAGTCTTTTCTCTTTCTGTTCAAGTTATAATGTCTCTGCCACTTCTGTAATTATCTGATGCAAAGTTTGTATTGCATTGCCTTCATTCATTGGCTATCTCCCATGACAGAGCGTTTTGGTGAAGTTCTCTCTGAATCGGGTTCTGGAAGAACTCTGCTCCCTGTGGCACTGGTACTTGCTTCCCATCTCCTGTTAAAGGATCAACAACCGTTGAAGCAGTACATTTTGGAAGCAGACAGAATGGCAAATAATCAAGGTGCTTGCAACATAAATATTGTGATGTTCTGTCTTCTGGGATTACCTTGATCAATAAATGGACTGAGTTACATGGCAAGCTGTGTTGATCTTGCCGGGACTGGAGTCCTTGCATGTCCCAAGTCTATCAGGCAAGTCAAAAGTCATCAGGCAGGTCTGTGGTGATGACACAGGCCCAAGGCCAGGCTGGGATATCAGCCCATGATGTTGGGGTCCAGATCAATTCAATCTCTAGCCCTTAGACTTCACAAGGCAGCACCAGGCCTTCACCACCTCGGTGAGTATTCATGACACAGCAGCGCTCCCTTCCTATTCTCCACGTGTGAGCAAACCAACCTCAGTCACGTGCCTAACCATGCAGAGGGTGGTGGTCATTCAGCCACTTAATTTTCTTCCAGATGTGCTTATGCAAAGCCATTCTTGATCTGCTTGCATACAGCACACAAGGCTAGAAGGGATTAAAATTGTGTCACATCCTGTTCAAAATACAGTAGTTGCACCATGTTTGCTGACCTATAATTTTCTGTCATCATCAGGGTCAGTGCCAAAAAGGGGAGGACACGCATGAACTGTGGAGCATATGGCCAGCTCCAGGCTGTGTCCACACTGGAGAGGTGGTGAGCACAGTGTTCCCACTTGATGGTTACGGACAGGCACATGCTTAAAGTGAATTTGTATTTTGTAAGTAACCCTAGGATTGCTTTGGTGTCTGCTTTAAGCAATGCACTACCCTGCGCTCTTATTTAGAAACTGATTCGTACCAGGGTTAATCTAGGACAAGGTTTTGAGTTCTGTCAGATGGTGTACTGCCTTTTCATGGTTTTTTGATCCTTAACAGCAAGCCTGATAACAGATTCCAGCAGTCACCAGCATTGCTGAGTAGATTCAGAGTTTTATTGCATTGAGGACTGTGGGAAAGTAAGGGAAGATTGGCGAGGAGGACTGTAAACACGCTCAAGTGACTCGCGTGTGGGGTGCTGGAAAACACATCTATCACCCTAATTGTTGCTTAGTTTTGTGTGCTCAACAAGTAGAACACCTGCACTTAGATAACCCAGGCCTGGGATGGACTCGGGGGCACCTTATCGAACACGCCTGAGGTTCCTGCCCTGCTGCTGAAGAGTCAAAGCCCAGCAGAAAACTCTGCCTGCCAGAATCCTTGAGATACAGCCCCAAACAGCAAGTGGGGGCTCTCTCGCTCCCTCACTCCCTTGCTGACAAGGACTCTCTTGCCAATAAGGACTCTCTCTCGCTCCGTGGTGCCTGCATCCCCTGCTTGCCTGCCTCTGCCCGGGTGCTGCTTCAGAGGTTCCCCGATCCGTGAGGTATTGAGATTAAATTTGTACTTTGCCCTTAATCCATGGTTTTGTGGTTGTTCCTGCGTCCTGCCTGCATCGGCTCACACAAGAACATGTCGCTTTCTTATTTCACAAACTATGAGTGATTTCTGTGTTATTTCCTATGTTATTTCCAGATTTTCTTTTGAGATTGCTAGATGAATGGTCAGAAGAGAGACCCAGTAACTGTTCTCTGAGACTTGCATTTTCATGTATTGGTACTTTAGGCAGATGGGAATGGGATAAGGTCATGGAAAGTTTAGGGTTAGCCAAAATCATGATAAAATATAACTTCCTTCAACACTCTTCACAAGGGTTTGTTGGTGTCTGTTCCTGACCCTAGACCATGTCATGTGGAACATGTTACTGCTCCCTGAAGGTCTCTGATAGCCCTGACCAGGGCATTGGCTAAGCTGACCAAATCAGCTTTTCTTTCATACAAAGAGCACCGTGATACCAAATTTGAAAAATATTAGTATTTCTTTATTGAGAAAGTTTGATAAAGTTGGCCCAGGTCTGTTCATGAACAGACCAAAATCTTTTAGCTTTAAAACACTCTTTAAAGCTAATTGTACAACAAAGAGAGATCAGAGAAGTACAACAAGTTCAGGGTTGTTCTGGGGTCCTCTCAACAAAGAAACAGGGGAAGAATTAGCTGAGGCACACCATTGGTGACCACATCTCAGTTATTTCACAATCAACATTTTAGGAACATTTATGCTTTTGTTGATTCAGTTTCATTACTGTGTATGAAATGATTGCATGAACAATTCCAGCAAGGTGTTGTGAAAGGAATTAGTTGTTTCATCAAGCTTCACTGTAACTCTAGCATGCATAAAACTCCTACTTAACTCCTACTTAATCAGAGATGCTGGAGATATCTCAGCCATGCTGAGGGGCTTTAAACTAGGAGAGGTACAACCAGATAAGCACTGCTTTGCTTATCACGTTCTTTACTTTGGCAAGGTTCTTTTCCAAGGTTACTGCAAGGGAATCATGCTTATCTGGCAGGAATTACACAAGAGTTTATGTTCTTTTATTGCTAAAATCAGAATGATACTCTCTTTCCCAGTTCAGGATGTCAAGACCAGATGACAGCTAGTTATTAAGCATCTCCCTGCTTACTCTTGTGCTTGGCAAGAGGTATCGGATAGAAGGTAACTACCAGCATCTTGGGCACACAGTCTGGCGGCTTGTATGTCCATGAAAGCACCAGGGGAAAGATCAGAGCAGGACTTAGAGGAATGTTATGCAAGGGCATGATTAACACCAATCAAACTGGTAAACAATGAGGAATGTGTTGCTTGCACTGTGATGCACCACAGAGGTGACTCATCAGCAGAAGACCTGCACCTGTTAACAAAAGGACAGCAGCGGGGATACAGGACATTTCATGGGCTGTTTCTCTTCCTGTTATCCCAACAGCAGGATGGGTTACAGTCCTATGATTCCTCAAACAAGAACATGAAAGACACCCTACAGCAATGTTGCCTAATATTTATGAAGCGTGAGGCTAACAAGATGGAGAAGCAAAACATTGTGCCATGGTAACTTTTCACTCTTAAAGGACCTTAGAGGTCAAGAAAGAGCTGGCCCATGGGCCTCAAGCAGAACCCATATGGAGGCATCAATAGCTGGAAATCCTTGCCTTCCATGTCACACTCAGGTGACCTCACCCAGACCACTTGGAGACCCACATCTTGGCCCCTCTGAGAATGTGTGTGTGAGAGTGCTGGTTGGTACAGTCTACTTCATTAGAAAGTTAAAAAAAAAACCTTTCTGTTTCTAAATACACTTGAGTTTTCTTCCATTAGTTCACACAACAATACTGTAAAAACATCCTGTGAGTGTGGCTATACAGCTTCATTTTAAGATGCCCATTATAGTCTATCTAATATTTGGTTGTGCACCCTACCATGTATTATGGGGTCCTGACATGGTAGGTTAATACTAGTGACTATTTACAGTTCTGTTAGGTGTACAATGACAGCACTACCCTGATGGCATTGCTCTTTCCCCCTGAACTCACACCTATGTGTCAAAACACCCTGCTGTGGTCTCCAAACTTCAAGTAACTCAAAGGTCTTCATTTCTTCCTTTGACTAAGCTATACAAGAGTTTCTTGGTAAAAAGCTAGCTGTTTTTTCTTGGCAACCTCTCTCCTTCCTACCACAGGTATGATAGGTACTGGTGCTAAATCGCACATCAGCCTCAGCACTGATACACTACTCTGATAGCCTCATCCAAGGGCCTGAGGATGCTGGAGAAGTCTCTACTGCCTTTCCAACCTCTATTAGTACCTAGTACTGGTACTTAGTACCTCTGCTAGATAATTAGTACTCACTGGAGGTAGAAGGCAGCAGACTTGGCAGTAGAAGAAGTAGTAGACCATACAAGTAAAAGGTGAGACCTGTCTTGATGCTGTTGAAGGAAACCTGATGGTAGAATAGAAAAACACAATCTGGGTAGGGGTTTCTCCATTCATAGGTTGTTTTTTAACTCCTCTCAGGACGCACACTGGAATTGCCCTCTACATAAACTGTGAAGTCCATTTTATGTAGTGGGATTTTTGCACACATGGGAGCGGGAACACATTTTCAAAAGCCCAAAGATGGCACAGGGACAGAAGTCTCTTTAGGAAGGACAGGCAGGGGAGATGAGGAGGAGGTATCACCCTCTGTGTCAATGATCAGCTGGAGTGCATGGAGCTCCACCTGGGAATGGATGAGGAGCCGACTGAGAGTTTATGGGTCAGGATTAAAGGGAGGACAGGGATTGGTGACATTACAGTGGGGGTCTGCTACAGGCCATGCAACCAGGAAGACCGAGTGGATGAGGCCCTCTATGGGCAGATAGGAGCAGCCTCACATTCACAAGCCCTGATCCTCATGGGGAACTTCAACCACTCCAGTATCTGTTGCAGGGACAACACAGCAATCCAGGAGGATCCTGGGATGTGTTGATGATAACTTTCTTCTCCAAGTGATAGAGGAACCAATGAGGAGAAGAGCTATGCTGGACCTTATTCTCACCAACAAAGAGTGGCTGGTGGGGAATGCGAAGCTCAAGGACAGCCTTGGCTGCAGTGACCATGCAGGGTGGAGTGACCATGCACTCCAGGGTGGAGTTCAAGATCCTTAGGGCAGTGAGGGCGTGCACAGCAAGCTTGCCGCTCTGGACTTCAGGTGGAGACTTTGGCCTCTTGAGGGATTTTCTTTGAAGGGTTCCACAGGATAAAGCACTGGAGGGGAGAGAGGCCCAAGAAAGCTGGTGGATCACCTCCTCCAAGCTCAGGAGCGATGCATCTCAACTAAGAGGAAGTCAGGCAAAAATGCCAGGAGGCCTGCATGGGTGAACAAGGAGCTTCTGGAGAAACTCAGAAAAAGGAGGCCTACAGAGGGCAGAAGCAAAGACAGGTAGCCTGCGAGGAATACAGAGAAACTGTTCCAACAGCCAGGGATCAGGTTAGGAAAGCTAAAGCCCAGATAGAGTTAAATCTAGCCAGGGACATCAAGGCCAACAAGAAGAGCTTCTGTACGTATGTTGATGATAAAAGAAAAACTAGGGAAGATGTAGGCCCTCTCCAGAAGGAAACGGGAAACCTGGTTACCCGAGATATGGAGAAGGTTGATGTACTGAACAATTTTTTGGTCTCAGTCTTCACCAGGAAATGCTCCAGCCACACTGCCCACGTTGCAGAAGGCAAAGGAAGGGACTGGGAGAATGAAGAATTGCCCACTGTAGGAGAAGACCATGTTCAAGACCATCTAAGGAACCTGAAGGTGCACAAACCCATGGGACCTGATGAGGTGCATCTGTGGGTCCTGAGAGAACTGCTGGATGAAGTTGCCAAGCCAGTATCCATCATATTTGAAAAGTCGTGCCAGCCCAGTGAAGTTCCCGCTGACTGGAAAAGGGGAAACGTAACTGCCATTTTTAGAAATGGAAAAATGGAAGAACCAGGGAACTACAGACCAGCCAGTCTCTCCTCTGTGCCCGGCAAGATCATGGAGCAGATCCTCCTGGAAACTCTGCTAAGGCACATGGAAAATAAGGAAATTATTGGTGACAGCCAACATGGCGTCACTAAAGGCAAATTGTGCCTGACAAATTGGGTGGCCTTTTACAATGGGCTGACAGCATTGGTGGATAAGGGAAGGCAACAAATCTCATCTACCTGGACTTCTGCAAGCATTTGACAATGTCCTGCATGACATCCTTGCCTCTGAATTAGAGAGACATGGATTTGATGGATGGACCACTCAGTGGATAAGGAACTGGCTGGCTGGCCGCGCTCAAAGGGTTGCAGTCAATGGCTCAGTGTCCAAGTGGCAGCCAGTGACGAGTGGCGTTCCTCAGGGGTCAGTACTGGGACCAGGGCTGTTCAACATCTTTGTTGGGGAAATGGATGGTGGGATCGAGTCCACGCTCAGCAAGCTTGCTGATGACACCAAGCTGTGTGGCGCAGTCAGCACGCTGGAGGGAAGGGATGCCATCCAGAGGGAGCTGGACAGCCTTGAGAGGTGGGCCAGTGCAAACCTCATGAAGTGCAAGGTCATGCACCTGGGTCATGGCAATCCCAGGCACAAATACAGGTTGGGCAGAGAATGGCTGGAGAGCAGCCCTGAGGAGAAGGACTTGGGGGGTTGGTGGATGAGAAGCTCAACATGAGCCAGCAATGTGCACTTGCACCCCAGAAAGCCAGCTTTATCCTAGACTGCATCAAAAGCAACGCGGTCAATGGGTGAAGGGAGGTGATTCTCCCTCTCTATGCTGCTCTCGTTAGACCCCACCTGGAGTACTGCATCCAGGTCCTCCAACATAAGAAGGACATGGACCTATTGGAGCGAGTCTAGAGAAGACCACAGAAATGATCCAAGGGCTGGAGCACCTCTGCTATGAGGACAAGCTGCTATGAGAGAGTTGGGGCTGTTCAGCTTGGAGAAGGCTCCAGGGAGCCCATTCCAATACCTGAAGGGGGCTACAGGAGAGGTGGAGAGGGACTCTTTATCAGGGGGTGTAGCAATAGGATGAGGGGTAACAGTTTTAAACTGAAAGAGGGGAGATTTAGATTAGATATTAGGAAGAAATTCTTTCCTGTGAGGGTGGTGAGACACTGGAACAGGTTGCCCAGAGAAGTTGTGGCTGCTCCATCCCTGGAGGGGTTCAAGGCCAGGTTGGATGGGGCTTTGAGCAACCTGGTGTGGTGGGAGGTGTCCCTGCCCAGGGCAGGGAGTTGGAACTCGATGATATTTAAGGTCCCTTCCAACCCAAACCATTCTGTGATTCTGTAATTCTATGATTCCATGAAGTAAGGTAATGAAACAGTAAGGGCTCTGGCCACACCTGCTGTCAGGAGGATAGAGCCCACACATGCAGTCCCTTTGTGTCAGTGGTTGTGGCGCTGATAGAAAATTACACTCTGCGGGATGGAGTAATACATGCATGTTTCGGGCTGTGTTTCACAACTTGCATACCGTTCATAGACTATGACGGGTATGAACATTAGAAGTCACCCTAATCCGTGACCAGGAAATGTATACTCAAGCAGAGCACCTAGTAGCCAACTGAAGGCTCGGTCTTTTAGGTGGCTACCAAGCAGTTACAGAAAGGCGTAAGTTGTAAGGTCACGGGCTGGAAATAGAAAATGAAGACCTTTACTCTGTGTAATACCTGTCACTTCAGCCAAACAAGTTGCACAAGTTCTCCTCCACTCTGCCATCCATCGGCAAGACACTAAGCTTGATGCTTTTCCAGAAAACATTGCAGAGGTTTTGCAAATTGCCAGTTACAAATACAATGCCCCTTGGACGTAAGGGCTGTGTGGAGGTTGCCTTGGCCACTGTCACTTTTGAAGAGTGGTATAATCACCGAGTGTCTCCCACCCAGGCAGCTGGTGAAGCCTGACCTCTCCTTGGAGTGTCTATGGAGTGGTCAGCGTGCACCTGAGGCCTTGTGAAGCTGGTGGAGCCCAGGTCCTTTCATTGCCCCAGGAGCTCTTCTAAGAGGCATTCCCAAGGGTCCCCTGGGAGTTTGGAAATGACCCTTTACAAAGAAAACCTTCTGACATCTTTTTTTACTGCGGTTGACACAAGCTTAAGGTGCAACTCCATAGCTGAAACTCCTTGCTGCACCACTCCAGCTGCTTTTGGAAACATAATCCTTTGCAAGCATGAAAGTCATGACCGCATGGCTAAGCAGAGGAAGTTATCAAAGATGTGACCAGCACACACATCGCTTAATTGAAGGACACGTGATGTGGTCCAGCGTGGTGCCAACGTAGTAGGGCTCTGACACAACGTGCTCTTTTTAACACCGGTCATGATAGAGCCACCACCATTCACACCACCATCCTGATCAGATACGACAGTGGGCTCTGCCTGGTAATGTATTTTCCTCTGCATAATTCAGATTTGCATTGGAGTTACCCTGAGGGTGAAAATGCATTGATTGCTTTTTTTCTTGGTAATACCATAGAGAGGGTTACTGGAAATATTTCAGAGGACAGATATATCTCATGGTGTGGGAGATGCATTGGGAGGAGGAAGAAGGGAGGTAGAGAGTAACCAGACAGCTGGTGTGAAGATTTGCAACTCATGCTACTGTGCTGAAGTTAAGCTCTAACTTTTAAGAGCCTGGCAAAGCATTAGAACTCATATATAATATTAATTCTGCATATTAAGAGTAGATCTCTGCTCTGGGCAGGAGTCTCTAAGGTGACCAAAATCGTTTCCGTTTTTTTCAGGCTACACTGATTTAAGAAATAGTCTTCCTGTGAGGCTCTACCAGCTCCAGTTCATAGGATCCTTCTGTTAATAGTGGCTTTCTTGGTGCAAAAGCTAAGCAATAAAGAAACAGCAAAAGTGCAGACATAGTGGTAGCCCAGCCAACCTAAATGTGTTCCTTGTGCGAAGTAAACTCTTATTTCAGATTAATTTCCTCTATGTAACAATTGGCCTGATGGCATTTTCTATCACTTTAGTTCTTGCATTAGAAAGCTGTTTTTCTTCTTTTTACCGTTAAAAAAAAACAAACAAAAATGGGTCTTGCCTAGTACCAGATCCAGTCTGTATGGAGGAGTATGAAGACCCACGTGTGGACTGTAATGGAAGGTGGAATTGGGAGTCTCCTCTGCTTCCCTAGCCCAGACCGTGACATATGTATGCTCTTTCAGATACATAAAGAACTTAACCCACCATAACCAAGTAGAAACAGACATTCATAATAATATTGTTTACTATAATAACTATAATAGTAATAATAATATTTATTATTTCGCACAGACACAAGATGTGGCTGTTTATTGCAATCCTGTTTTTGATACAAGCACCTATGAACTCAGCAGATGCCATCCAGCAGAAAAAGGTTATAAACCCTGAGACTTTCATGAATGTTGTAAGTCAAAAGTTTGAATTTCCACTCTGTCTGAAAGTTTATGGACGTTTAGCTGTGGGAGAGAGGGATGGAGGGTATGTATGCGGAGAGGGCTCGGGTCACCACACGTGCTGGTTTTGTTGAGCAGTGTGAGATGACGTTACCTCCGTACCATCATTAACAAGCACTGCTTCCTGAAGGAGTCCTCTTCCTCCCAGTAGCATTAAGTGCAATCGCCAGCAGGTCAGTTAGACAAGGGAATAACCCCAGCCTGGATTTGATCAGACATCTTCCTGGAGGGTAGAAAGCTGTGTGTGGCTCCTCTCTTTCAGCTGCAGCAGGCTGCTTGGGGTCATGTCCAGGCCAGTCCTGAAAGTCTCTGAAAGTGGGTTTAGATGATTCCAAGACGTGGGCAATAAAATTGCTGAAATTATTCTCTTCCATCAAATGTGTGACAAAGCAACTATACAGCGACGTATAGGCAAGGATCACAGGATTTTACCAGACTGAAACTTCCCAATCTGTGGAGTTTTCAGCATAAATAAAGCTCAGACAGAGCCTCAGGAGCCCTGCAACAAATCCTATAGGGTTTGTCCTGTTGCCCTTCCAGTCAGTCCAGCTCAGCAGGTTCAATATGCCCTGCTGTCTGTCTGCCCCATGCACCGGCTCAGAGCGTGACATGACATGTCCTGCCACCGGTGTCAGCTGTCAGTAAATCCTTTTCATTTCAATCCTTGTTTTTGGAAGCATTTCAAAGGCAAATGCTGCAGGGGAGCCCTGGTACCACTGGCTCCCCCCTGGCTCCGCTGGCGTGAACCCACGGCTGAGCATCTCCTCTTCCCTTGGGCATGTCACTGGGGCAGGTGTGAGATCCAGACAGACCGTCCTCTCTCAGAAAAGTCCTCGGCTGATCCAGAGACATGTCGGGCAAAGCAATGTCCCAGGCTGCCGCAGCATTTCAGTTTTGCAAAGGCATCCCAGAGGATGAGGGAGGCACTCTTTGAATCAAATGAGCACCTCAGCTACAGAAAGCTTTCTACCTGGGTTCTTCTTTCCCCAGAGCCAAATGATCTACCACAGAGGGTACCTCAGTGAGGAGTATGAAGTACTGACTCACGATGGCTACTACGTCAGCCTGAACAGAATTCCTCATGGGAGAGAAAATCCTAGGAATGGAGGTATAGCTCTATTTCACAAGGAAGCCAGGAAAAAAAAAAAAAAAAAGCCCAAAACACACACACCCCCTTTACATTATGAGCAGGTGAAGGGATGAACCTCACCAGGCCAGGGGAGTATTTATTGTTAAAGCAAAAATACCAAAACCATGGCACTTCTCCAAGTTACAGTCAAGGCTTTAACAGCCAGCACAGGAAAGCCTGCGTGCAGCACAGCCACTGCCTTTCGCATCAAGCAGAGACTTGGTTTTAAGGCTCAGAGGGTGCAGGCACATCTTAAGAGAGCTCCTTGTTTAATTTTTTCCCCATAAAGTTGTGCCTTTGGGGGCTGAACGATCTCAGGGATGAGCCTGTACATCTGAGCTTTCACATGGTTGTTATCAGTGGCCACAGTGCTGAGCGTGTGGGAGTCTGAAAGGCTCAGGAGGGACATCTGCCTCTCCAGCCTGAGACAATGAGGGTGACAACCACAAGATGACTATGGCAAGGATTTCTTCACCAGGAGATGTCATTAAAATGCACATTGTATGTCCTCTAGCAGTACAAGAAAGAGGCTTTTTTGGCCTGAATTTGGGGTGAGTAGACAAATTCAGTTCAATGAAACGTGCTGTTTCTTTCACATCTAGAGGCCAAGCCAGTCGTGTTTCTCCAGCATGGGTTATTTGGAGAAGGCAGCCACTGGGTGCAAAATCTGGCTAACAACAGCCTTGGCTTCATACTAGCAGACTCCGGCTATGATGTCTGGCTGGGAAACAGCAGGGGCACAAGCTGGTCCCGGAGACACCAGCACCTTTCAGCTGACCAGGCCGAATTCTGGGATTTCAGGTGGGCTGCAGTGGATTATAAACGCATGGCAAGCTTCTCTAGGCACTGTCACTAATCTCTAGGCAGAGGTGGGTGCCTCCAAGCAGGCAAGCCAAGCACCTAATCCCCAGGTGTGGCCTCCCCCAGACCTCCCAGTGATGTGCCCGGGGAGGCTGGATGTGCCAACACCTCCCTGCAGCTGCCCGGCCCTGCCAAGAGCAGGACACTCATCCTGCTGAGACACCAGCCCTATCTTGTGGCCTCTGTGGGGACCTCCCCGGCCAAGCCCCCCCACCAGCAAGGTGTCTAAAAGTGTCACTGCAACCTCCCCTTCTAGACATGGTCTGCAGAAACCTTCTCCCCAAGAACAGCATTTTAACCTGCTGCTGCTGCTCTGAGTTGATCTTCAGGGAGCACTCCTGGATTTCCCAAGCTCATAAATACGCTTCCAGTAAAAAAAAGCTAATAAAGTAGGTCTGCATTCCACTGTGTTGCACTAAAAGGCACATGGGCAGGAACTGGTGCTCCATTCCATTTTAGCAAAGAGCATCTCTAGGAGCAGAGCTAGTGCTGTAGTCCTGACGAGAGCCAGCTCTGGGTCTGCAGAGCTGCTGCGTATCGCGCTTGAATGCACAGCCGGCCAGGCTCTGTACAGCTTCTTCACCGGTAGCCGTGGCTATGGGAGGACTAAGCCGTTTCAGGGAAGGATGAGGTCATGGCAAAAGGGATGCCTTCAGACCCTGTGCAGTTTCACCTAGCCCGTAGGAATTTTCTCCTGGAAAATCAGCCCCAGATGTTAAGCCCTTCAGCATCCGAGCAATGCAAGGCAACCAAAATTGCCAGGTAAGTTTGCTCTCCTGTTGTTACCTGATAACCAATGTACTGCTCCTGTGTTGCAGCTTCCACGAAATGGCAATGTACGACCTCCCAGCCATGATCGACTTTGTTCTGCAGAAGACCGGGCAGAAGCAGATATATTACATTGGCTACTCCCAGGGCTGCACAATTGGTGTGTTAGAAGTGGTTGCACATCACATTGCCTGGACCACCTTGAAAACATTAATTTTGGTGTTCATAAGCAGAAAGCAGAGAGGTCCCATCTTTGTGGGCTGCCAAGCAGGCACAATAGGTAGAAGGTCTCTCACAGTGAGAAGTCCCACAGCAGCCGTGCTTTCCATACGAGGCATCTGGGAGGACTAGCATGCTCCTAAGGTAGTAAGAAAGCTCCTGGTGACCTGTGTAAGCTCCTCACTGCAATTACAGCAACTATAATTCAGCCTAGAAAACCGAATTGCAGTGTTCCACATCAAAACCAAAGGCATTTTACATGGAGGTCTCAACTTCTGCTTTCTGATGAAGTGCATGGTGCTTCTTTTGACCAGCTGGGCCATCACGGGTATGAGATAACCTCTGTGACAATGATACTCTTTAGTAGAGGTTGATGGAAGATGACAGTACTGCTCACATCACCTGGTAAATGGGGCAGGACTTCCCATCAGTGGTACTCATTGAAGTGCCTCATCCGCCACTTCTAGCTGTAGCTCTAACTTTAGAGCACTTCTAGCTCTAGCACTAATGTTAAGCAGAAAGGTGGCAAGAGATCCCAGATTTCTAATTGGGGATAATGCCAGCTAAGCAGATCTGTGTGAACCCTTGGAGTAAGCACCTGAAGAAAGATCGACCGAGTCTTAGGTTGTTTTTCTGTTTTCTCAGCGTTCATTGCGTTTTCGTCCATGCCAGAACTGGCTCAGAAAATCAAAATGTTTTTTGCCCTGGCTCCAGCACTGACAGTCAAGCACGCCAGAAGTCCTGTCATGAAAATGTCCTTCCTCCTGGACAGGCAATTCAAGATGTTTCAGGTAGGGGACTACTCCGTGCTCTCCTCCCCTGAACACACTGGTGCTAGGAAAGGGGTCGTGCCCAGACACAGTCCATAGGGCATGCAGGTGCACTCCTGCACGGTCACTTTGTTGAGTGTATGCCTCCCTTACACCTGCAGGATCTTCAGGTGTCGGAACTGGCATTTCTATGGGGGCACATTCCACCTGGAAAAGAGCAGCTTTACTGTATTGAGTTTAATGACAATGAAAAATGAATCCAACACTCGAGGAAAGTGGGGGGAAAGAGAAGAGTCCCGAATATTGATTTCCCTTGAATATTGATTTGATCAGTACCACCTCCTGCCATAAGCTGTACACATCTCACCGAGGCAGGAGTGAAGGAGGAGAGGGTTTGACTTTTGCAGGCACCTCGTGCCACACATCCCCTCACCGCCCAGCTGGTGGGACAGCTCACGGGGACACCGGCTGGGGGCTGGTTGGGGGAGGCAGTCCAAGGGGATGCAAGGGAAACCCAAAAAAACCAACCTTGCCTTTTGCTTCAGCAGCTTCTGCTTGGCAGAACAGACGCCTCACTGAGGATGAGGAAGCTGTGGAGGTTTCTCCCCGAGCTCTGCAGGCACCCACTGCTACACAAGCCCTGTGCCAATCTTCTCTTTCTGCTGGGTGGCTACAACGAGAAAAACCTCAACATGGTGGGTGTGCCACCACCACGCGTGGGAGAGAGGGATCCAGAGCCAGGTGGCACTTGATAGCATCTCTGAGTTAGGGCTGCCTGTCAGTGTGACCAGTTGTACCTCCCACCAGCACCCCTGGGGTGCAGCCCCTGCTCCTGCTCACCCTACATCAAGTCTGCTAAAGCAGCATCTGGATGACCAGGAGTAGTCACTAAGGCCTTGAGCGGAGTCCCTGAGCCCAGATGAGGTATCCACAGGAGCTAGGGGTGCCTCATCCTTCATCATTCATTCTCCCCTTGGAGAATGGAACAATAGAATGGAGTCTTGGAGCAATAGATTTTTAATGAAAATTATATTCCTGAACCTGACTCAACTCTAGACAGTGTGACTCATTAGTGGCTGTTTTGGGAAATGCATCATCTGGCAACTACTGTCCTCGCTCCTGTCCACTGGGAAGCAATGATAGCTTGAATATGTTCCCTTGCAGACACGGCTGGATGTGTACACATCCCACTATCCAGATGGGACATCTGTCAAAAACATGATACACTGGGCCCAGGTAGGTTCTCTGAAATGCAGGTGTTTCACCTGTGGGATGGTACCTTCACCGAGAGCCTGGCATGTCCAGGGCAGGTGTGAGAGGTCAGGGATTTTGGACATTAGCAGCTTGTGAAAAAGTAAAAGCAACAAATTAGGTGTACAAAAGAGGCGCTGGATGCAGGATGAGCTGCCCCAGTCCCCTTAGGAACCAAAAGACACCAGGGTGTGCATGCTGGGCTGTGCCAGGCAGGACAAGGGAAGGGATGGGAAGGCACAGTTGGATTCTGGGACCAGTATGGGGCCCCCAGGGATCCCCAAGGCAGAGTGAGCCCAGGTGATGTAAGCCCATGGTGATGGTGGGTGAAAGCCAGGGCATATGAGGAGAGGCTGGGGGAGCTGGGCCTGCTCAGCTGGAGATGAGGAGGTGAAGGGGGATGCAATGGTATGTCCCCCTGCCCAAAGGAGTCCTGAAGACACCAGGGCTGGGCTCTGCCAGTCTGAGCAACCCGCTGCAGCACTGGCTCTGCTGGAAACAGGGTCAGGCTGGAGACTGCCACCCTGGTGCCTCCTTGCAGAGCCAAATTATAGGCAATGGGGAAGGCAAAAAAGGTCTTTAAAATCGATGCAACTGTTGTGCAGACATCTGAGCTTCTGCCCCCAGCATAGAAGTAACTCTTAGAATAACTTGGCTCACTCATGTCTCTGTACTGAGGCCCAAGCGTCACAAGAAGGTAAGGATGATCCAGTTGTTGAAGGAAAGCTAAACAACATGAATTCCTCTGGCAGCATCCTGCACACACAGTGCTGCTGGTGATGAGCAGGTTTTCAGAGGCACAAGCATTGCACTGGGGCAGCCAAGGAGTCACATGCAACACCTTGGTTTGTCAGCCTGTAGCTGGGGACAGGCATGGAGCTGGAGGTCAAAGCATTACCCTGTTAAAAAAGGTGGAGAGCCTGACTTTGTAGGGATGCCACCTCCTCCTGCAACAACCTGTGCAAACACCCTCTCATGATGTGGTCCCTCGAGGAGGCCAGGAGATGCCGGACCCACGCAGCAGTGCTCGCTGGCCTCCTGGTGCAGATCTATCCTCTCCTACCAGGTGATGAAATCAGGAGAATTCAAAGCCTTCGACTACGGCAGTGAAAACCTAGCTGTGTATCATCAGGTAGGAGGCTGCAGCAGCAGTGCTGGTTGCTGGAGATGTCAGGGGGCTGTCCTGGGTGATGCAGGAATGCGCTGGCTTGTAGGGGTTGGCCAAAGTGGTGGTTCCTCAGAGCCCTCTCTGTCTGTCCAGGAGACACCTCCCTTCTACCGGGTGGAGGAGATGCCCGTGCCCACTGCGGTGTGGTCAGGGGGGGAGGACTGGGCAGCTGACTGGAGGGATGTACACCTGCTGCTGCCCCGTATCACTCACCTCGTCACCTATGGCCACATCCCCGACTGGAACCACTGGGACTTCATCTGGGGCTTGGACGCTCCTGGGCGCCTCTACAGCAGCATCCTGGAGCTGATGGAGGAGTCCCAGTAGAGCGGTGGCTCCCCAGGGAGATGCTGGTGGCCTGGCCCCTCTCCCTCAGCAGGGACAGCACAGGGAGGTGGTGGGACATCCTCTGCTGTCCCCTCCTTCCTGCTGGCCTGACATGCTTTTGGTGATGGTGCTTCCCACACATTCCTTGGTTGTCGGGGTCTGTCTTCCTCCTTGCTTGGGAGCTCCTTAAGGAACAGTGGCACTGTGCTGGGATCAACTGAGGCCTCAGGGCAGGCAGGAGCCACTGCACAAGCAGCCCTGCAGGAAGGGTCCCCAGGTAATGGTGGACCCGTGTCCTGGGCTGCATGAGAAGGACACAGAGACCCTGCCATGACCCCACGGTTGGCTGCCGAGTGGGTCGGGGATTAGAGCACCCAACCCACAAGGAGATGGGAGGGAACTGAGCTTGTTGGGTGAGGCCATAGGGAGGTGAGGGGGGTCTGAAAGCAGCCCCTGATTGCCACATAGACAGGAATGAAGGGTCAAACCCTTCCCAGGTGGCACAATGAGGGGCCTCAGATCGCAGCCCAGGCAGAGTCAGGTTGGATGTGGGGAAACCTTCTTCCCCCAGAGAGGTCCCCAGGAAGGTGGAGGGTCTCCATCTGGTGGGGGTTCAGGACTCAGCTGGGCCAAGCCGGGCACTTGCCTGCACCATTTAGTCCCAGGAGGTCCCTGGGGATGGCTGCATGGCTCAGCACCAACACTCTGGGAATACCCATCCTCCATCCCTGGGAGCTGGTGGCCCCAAATACCCCAGAGCCAGGCCACAGAGCCACTGTCCCCCCACGAAGCTGCTGCCAGGTGTCCCATGGCAGTGCGCACCACTTCTCCCATGCAGTCCTACCCCGATGTGGGGAAAACCCCCCAAAATAAACGCTCACAGGGGCTTCCAGGACCCTGTGCTGCAGCTCTGACACCCCCGCCTCTTCCTTGCACGTAAATACTTTCCAGGGGGACTGCCTGGTACCAGAGGCCGGCAGAGATCAGCGCTGGTGGGGTGACCCCAGCTGCAGCTGGCCAGGAGCGCAGGCTGGCATGGTGGGTGCTGCCCAGCCGGGAGCACCCCAGTACCGGCACCTCACCTCCGCCGGGGTGGGCAGGGGCATCCCCCAGGCAGCACCGGGGCAGGAACCATCAACGGCCAGCAAAGAACCACCAGCAGTCTCGGGGTTGGAGACCTTTACTGGTGCCCACAACGGCTGGGAAATCACCAGCAAGCGGGAGCTCTGGGGCTGGCCCTTGAGGGCAGCAGCCCGCCTGGGGGGCCACCGGCAGTTCCCCCGGTGCTACCGGCACACGTACAGCCAGGCCAGCCCGGCTGATGGGCCGGACGGAGGCACCCAGCGGCTCCTCCACCTTGCCGAGCCGGCCACGGAGCTGAGCAGCTACCGGTGCGGGACGGGGAGAGAAGGAGGGCGGCGAGGTGGCCCCGGGGGTGTCCCCGCGCCCCGGGAAACGTCCCCTTCTCCTACCCCTCCGCCTACAACCCGGTGATCGGTCCCGCTCACTGAAGCCACCGACCCACCGTCAGGCACCG
>KZ505968.1:371596-418716 GCA_002844005.1 Limosa lapponica baueri
TTGGAATTTCCTGAATCTATTTTTTCCCCAAAAAAAAAAAAAAAAAAAAAAAAAATCAAAAAACCCCCAATCCTGCGTAGTCTCAGCTCCAGCAGCTGATTTCCTCTCACTTTCATGTCACAGTGCTCCACTACAGCCTAAGACTTTCTGCAAGCAACCACACATCTGCATGGGGCTATCATCGCTGGGAGCTTTTAAAAACACTGTGAGAAAATGAAAGAATTCAATTAAAAGAATTAAATTAATTGCTGTAATCTACACTGCTCTTTCTCTGGATTTTCTTTTGATTCTCCTCTGTGCAAGCAGGGCTGGCAGGGAAGTGTGACACCCCGCCCCCAGGCCAGCTGAGGAGGCTGGGGCGATGCAGGGCTTCCTGCAGGAAGAGGGAACACGGTGTGTTCTGCTTGGTCTTATCCCTGCTGCACCTTTGTCAGCGATTCCTTGCACGCTTTTCACAAAGCTTGTGCAATCACCACAGCTGCCTGGAGTTTCAGAACGACATTTGCCATTTGCAAGCTCAGGTGAGGTGCGACTGTCTCTCTAGAATGCCACTGCTGCCCAGAGTGGTCCTGGCACTGATGAGACACAAACACTCACAGCACAGAGGCAGACAATTGTATTTGTAGTTTGATTTCAGAGAGGATCAGAAAAGAGACTGTTGTGTCTCAGGAAGGATAAACAAAAGCACCAGTCGGCTCTGAAATGCTGCCAAAGGGAGGGTGGTACAGAGACACAAAGGGACTGTAGCAAAGTATGTCCCAAGGCACTGATGTATCCCAAACTGCTGCCACAAAATCCCTGTTTTCACCTTTCTGCCTTCCCTGTACAGAGCACAACCCTCGCACCCAGCTGCGAATACCCCTGCTCGGCCACAATGCCACCACTAACGTTTGCAGGCGAGAGCAGCTGGTGATTTCTCATCTTGCACAAATCTAGTGCACTGACCTTCACACTTTCTTCCTTGGTCCTTTAAATCCTCGGGTGGCACCTTGTCCAAAGCAAATTGTGGATGGGATCCTGGAAAGGGAGAAGATAGGCTTTAATACTCATTAATGCCCCACCTCTCACAAGATCCGCAGGATGCTTTATGCCTTGTACAGCATTTCAAGCTCCCACTCTGGGAAGAAAAAGGTATCAGAGGAGCGGGACATGTAAATTAGCAAAGTGTAATTCAAAAAATGGGTGAAATGCTGGTCTGCTTTCCCATTTATTCTGCATATTTGATTTATGTTCTGGAGGCCTCTCCTCTCTTTAAAACAGGGTGTGAGGTGTTACAAACTGCCACTGGGAAGTTGCAGTGGTTTGTTGCAGAAGCACACGACTGTGATGAAGAGGAGAGCAGAAGCAGCAGTAAAAGCACGGCCTTTTTAGCATCACATTTTCCTTTTGGCCTGCAGCATCACACTGAATTCAAGGGATGGTTTCTTTCTGGTTTATAAGTTGTTATTCTGGACAAAGCAGAGGAGTTTTAAATGTCACTCGCTTATGGACAGGATTTTGTCAGGCAGACCATGACATACAAAAGCAGACCCAACTGGCTGTAGTGCACTAAGAGTGCTTTCAGACTCCACAACTCCTTAGAAAGCCCTGAAACAGCAATGCTCACCTCGTTTCACAGAGGCAGAGTGAAACGCTGATGTCAGCGAAAGCGAGAGGGAGCTGAAGACAGATGGGGGTTTTCCAGTGTGGTTGTGGGCTCGTTGTTCTGCTGCCAGACGGCCAGCGTGTCACAGATGCAGGAAACCCAAAACACAAGAATCCCTTTGCTAACCAGAATGTTCAAGCAAAAGCATATGCTGAGAGACTATTAAAATTATGAAGAGAATCACACCCATCTGGGTGCTGGAAGGAGGGTGGTGACCTTTTGATGGCTACCTTGTATCTTGTACAGGTTATACAGCACGCGATGAGGGGGATTTCAAAAGTCAAGCCAACATTAGGCAATTCAGTTCCAAGTTTTTGTTAAGATTTTATGTAAAAAAAAAAAAACAACAAAAAAAACCAACCCAGAAAAAACATCAATGTGGCTCTGGCCTGATCTGCAAACCTAGGATTCAGAACAGTATGTTCACCTTTCACCTGCTTTATTTGTGTCTTGTCCTGTGACTGCATGGGAGAGCACAGACAGCTACAGTGAAAAGTGCCAGCGCAGCCCCAAGTCAGATTGGATGGGAAAGTGTTAAAAAGCAGGAACAAAACTTGTTGAGTATTTTAGGGCAGAGTTCTTATCTTCAGACCCACACCATTCTGCAGTACCCTGGGAAGAGATCATAAGTGGGCAGACTAACAGAAGCTTATTGACACGGCTTTCACGGTGTATGCACACTCTGTCCTTCCTTACACTTTCCTCTTTTAAAATGTACATGGAAATCCTACCTCTTCTATCTTCAACATAGAAACACCCTGAGCCATGCTGCACTAGGGAACGGAAAATGCAATTAAGATGATATGGTCCCAGCCCCAGAAATTTTTGCCCGCGGAGGCCAACGGTACAGACCTGGATTTATAGTGCCGTTTCTCTGGCACCTCAGGGCCGGGGCTGGCTGCAGGCTGAGGGATCTCCATGTTCTCACTGGGCCCTATTTCGGTGGGGTCCACTGGGAATGGCTCCAATGTCTCCATGCTCACATCCATCGGCATGCCAGCACCCTGCTTCATAGGAGACCTCACATGCTTGGGGCCACTGCAGAGAGAAAATTGTACATCCTTTCTCAGCAGCAGCCATGTATGCCCAGAGCAAAAGAAATTAAAAGGTATTTCATGATGAAAAAGGTCAAGTCCAACTTGGGTGAGTTACTACATGGAGGCACTGCATGGGCTGTGCAACCCACCAGGTGAGGCCAAAAGGCTGCTGGAGAGCTGCGTGATAGGCTTGTATGAGTTTCTACTTTAAATATTCAGGGTTACAGAATTGCAGAATAGTAGGAGCTGGAAGGGAGCTTCCAAGATCATCCAGTCCAACCCCCTGGGATGCCAAAGCAGAGTCACTCAGAGCAGGTTGCACAGGAACACATCCAGGTTGGTTTTGAGTATCTCCAGAGAAGGAGACTCCACACCCTCTCTGGACAGCCTGTTCCAGGGCTCTGCCACCCTCAAAGGAAATAAGTTTTTCCTCATGTTGAGATGGAATTTCCTGTGTTCCAGTTTGTGCCCATTGCCCCTTGTCCTGTCACTGAGCACCACTGAAAAGAGTGTGGCCTCATCCTCTCGACACCTGCCCTTTAGATATTTACAAGCATTGATGAGGTCCCCTCTCAGTCTTCTCCTCTCCAGGCTAAACAGACCCAGGTCTCTCAGCCTTTTCTCAGCACAGAGCTGCTTTGGTCCCCTCATCATCTTCGTAGCCCTCTCCTGTACCCTCTCCAGCAGTTCCCCATCTCTCTTGAACTGGGGAGCCCAGAACTGGACCCAGTGCTCCAGATGGGGCTCCACCAGGGCAGAGCAGAGAGGAGGATGATCTCCCTTGACCCACTGACCACACTCTTTTTAACGCGCCCCAGGAGGCCATTGGCCTTCTTGGCCACAAGGGCACAATGCTGGCTCATGGGCAACTTGTCCAGCAGCACTCCCAGGTCCCTCTCTGCATTACAGCACACAGCTTTGTCCCCAGGTTCTTTTCTTCAGTCCGTAAAGCGCAACTCCTTCAACAGGCTCAGAGGGTTCAGGCCAGGCTACCCAAGCAAGCTTTGAAAGACTCCACAGACCCAGTCTCCTGTCCCTTTGGGCACCATCCAACTCTGCCAGGTGAGAAATTTTTTCTTCATTCCATCACCCAGGTTTCTGTTAAACAACATTCTATTAATCCCTGTGGTGAAAGCAGTGCTTGAAATGAGTAGCCAGCTGAGAAAGCCATTTGACAGACTTACAAAGCTTCCCTCTGTTCTCCATGGAGTTTTGGAGAACAGGAATATTGCAAGGGTTGGAGAGCAAAGCAGGAAATGTGCATAAAGTGACACAGAGAGATGCTGGACTTTGTGTTTACACTTGAGATGGCATGAAGGAAGCAAAGCCTGAAGCTATACAAGGAGAGAAATATAATGTGTTTCAACACTAAGATAAAGTAAATCATTGCCACAGAAAGACTTGCAAGTTTACCTGTTCTTACAAGCAGCAGAAAACATAATTTCTGAGCCTCTGCTTGCTTACTCTGGAAAGGGAGCATGAGAGCAGAGAAGCACAACATCAGCTCTACAGGGGAAAAGCAGTTGTGCTATTGCAGTTCTGTGCTTACCTTTGGCCTTTCTTCGGTCTGTCAAACCGAAAGTCAGCAGGATAGAGGTGAACAGTGACCAAGTGATCCTTTCTGTCCTTGCTGCTCTTGAACTTCTCCGCACAGCCTTCTACCAAACACTTGTACTGAAAGGTAGGTGAGGTACCGGGGGGAGGGAGAAAAAAAAAAAGACACAATTGGAAACAGCAAGTGGTGTCAGCTGGGAACTTGGTTGCCCTCCCTGAAGGGTGCCAGACCACGCTGTGCACACCAACCACAAGTGAAAGGCTGGGCACAGCAACTCACCATGTTTTGCTTCTCTGCCATGATCTGGAAAAGTGAGTCGTGCCACTCCAAGATGTGAATATCCAAGAGATGCCCCGATGGAAAGGAGCGCTTGCAGAAGGAGCAGACGTTCCTATGCAGCGTGTTGTAATGGTGCTCGTAGCCCTCCAGTGTGTCAAAGACCTGGCAGCACCCAGAGATGTGGCAACTGAATTCAGACACCCTGCAGGGAAATTAGGACATCCACAACATAAATTAAATTAGAACCTTAACCGGCATATATCCCTCTAGATGACTTTATTTACTTATGGCATTTTTTTTTGTGAATAATACGTAAATTAAATTAAAGGTGCAATGGAATGAAGATTACAATAGTACTAGCAGATGGAAACTCTTATTTGCCATTATGGCTTGAGCATCATATATATTATTGTCCTCTGAAGTGGTGCTTTGATTAAGAATAAACACCAAGCAGCAATGATAGAAATAAGCTCTTTGACCTTAAAGTCATAGTTGTGGATTAAAACTTTGCACCAACAGCTTCTCTGGGCAACCTGTTCCAGTGTCTCACGACCCTCACAGTCAAGATTAATCTAATTAGATATCTTCCTGAGATCTAATCTAAATCTACTGTCTTCCAGTTTGAAGCCATTACCCCTTGTCCTATCACTACATGCCCTTGTAAAAAGTCCCTCTCCAGCTTCCTTGTAGTCCCCCTTTAGGTACTGGAAGGGGCTCTAAGGTCTCCCCGGAGCCTTCTCTTCTCCAGGCTGAACACCCCCAACTCTCTCAGCCTGTCCTCACAGCAGAGGGGCTCCAGCCCTCGGATCACCTTCGTGGCCTCCTCTGGACCTGCTCCAACAGGTCCATGTCATTCTTATATTGGGGGCTCTAGAGCTGCATGCAGTACTCTAGGTGGGGTCTCACCAGAGCACAGTAGAGGGGCAGAATAAAAATGTTTTGCAATGTGCCCGTGCCTTCTCCCTTTTAACTTATTTATCCTCCTCAGCCGCTAAAGCCAAGGGACAAAAGGAACAGCACCCATCCCAGTCTCGCACCCACACAATGTGAGTTAGCAGGGCTCAGTGCTACATGCTGACATGAGAAGGAGCGGGACATACGAACTAAGGCACACCTGCCACCACCGTGCTGGGGCAGTACGTACGCCCTGCCTCACTTACTTGGGTCTCTCTGCCACCTCCTCGAGGCTGGTGAGGACACCCTGGAGGTAGAGGTGCCTGTGAACGTCCCCATCCTAGGAGAGGAGGAGAGAAAGAGGCTGTGGGCTGGCAGGCCGGCCTCCACAGAGCTAACCCTTCTTCTCCACAAAGACAGGCCATGCTGAGGAGAGGCTCTGAGGGAGCACGGCCGTTGTCCAGACCAGGGCCCGGAGGCCCAGGCCCGAGGCGGGCTCTGAGGGAGCACGGACGTTGTGTTTTCACACAGACCGGGCCCGGCGGCCCAGGCCCGAGGGGGCTCGCCCGGTGGGGGAAGGCAGCCCCTCACCTCCAGGAGCGGGTGGTGGGGGCCAAGGCGGAGGCAGCGGGGGGCGAAGGCGAAGGGGGAAGACGGCGGGGCCACGGCGAGGGGCGGCGGGGCCACGGCGAGGGGCGGCGGGGCGGGCGGCGTTGCCCGCAGCCGGAGGCGCAGGCCGGCAGGCAGCGGCAGCATGGCGCGGGGCTCTGTTCGCGCGGCGGCGCGCACTTCCCGGCGCCCGCTGGTGCGCACTTCCGGGCGACGGGCGCTGCGGGGCCGGGCAGGTAAGGGAGCGGAGCGGGCTGAGGCGTGGCCCGGAGCGGACGCGGGGGCCGGGGAAGGTCCGAGGGCCCTGGGCGAGCGGCGGCGGGGGGGAGCGGAGGGATTCGCCGCAGGCGTCTCCCGCTCCCAGCAGGGCCGTTGCCGTAGCTGGTCACTGGGAGCCGTGTCCGGGCGAGTCGAGGCATCCCCCGCCGCTCGGGGCCTGGTCCCAGGGATGCCCCGCTTGTTCCCGGCCTGTTTCCTTGGGGCCGGCCGGGGTTTCCCGCGGTGCAGCTTGTGGCGGTGCCTCTGGGGGTCTCGTTCCAAGCAGAGTCCGGCCCCGCAGCCTCTGGGGCCCGTTTGGGCAGGAGGAGACGCTTTTGGGTCTGGCTGAGTAAGACCAGCGCCCCCAGCCTCCCCTCTTGCAAGAAGAACAGGGAACTGCTGGAGAGAGTCCAGCGGAGGGCTACGAAGACGATCAAGGGACTGGAGCACCTCTCTTATGAGGAAAGGCTGAGAGACCTGGGTCTGCTCAGTCTGGAGAAGAGAAGACTGAGAGGGGATCTCATCAATGCTTATCAGTATCTAAAGGGCGGGTGTCCAAGGCTTGCAGGAATCCCTTCCAGCCTATATGTTTCAAAGATTTTGCAAACAACAAAGTATGTTCATATGCTTGATATTCTGCATCTGTACAGGGTGTCACATTAAACTCTGTACTTGCATGATGCCTCAACCAGACTCTTACTTCTGCAGCCACCATTGAAGTAGCTTTGCAGAATTTGGTGTTTCGCCATTAATAAAATGGGCAGTAGAATGTAAAGACCCCTAAACTTGGAAAAACTGCTTTTGAGTAACTTCAGAAGCAGTGGTACGGGCAGGCTGCTGAAGCCAGTGATTTCAGCTGCGTCTGCCAGTGCACAAACCATCAATTCTTACAACTCAGAAACTTTTCCACCATCAGTGTGATTTTGAGATTAAAAACCCCTCTGCTGGCTCACCTGTGTTTAAGGTAGGGTTTGTACCAGTATAGTTAAATCATGCACAATAACATGTGTCTCTTTTTTGTTTACTTTCTTCCCTTACATGTATTTCTTTATTCCAGTCCAATATTTTAGCACGTTCTCAAGCCTCATAATGTCGTCAAGAAATGTTGTTTGTGTGGGTATATTTTCATTTGCAGCAGTAAAACAATAGCTTACTGCCTTTGTGTCTGTATCCCATGCAGCTTGTAGCCTCAGGTAGGAGTATGAGCGAGTTCCGCATTCACCACGATGTCAATGAGTTGCTCAGCCTGCTGCGCGTTCACGGCGGGGAAGGAGCCGAAGTCTACATTGATCTTCTGCAGAAAAATCGAACGCCTTATGTTACCACGACTGTCTCCGCACACAGCGCAAAGGTAAGCGTCGACGTGCTGTAATCACAGCTGGGATGCATTTCAGACCTTATGGGGGAAGCAGCAGGACTCCTGAGGCTGCGTGCTTCTTTTGCAGTTGTAGATAGAGGTTCTGTCGGCGCACAGTCCTTCCTAAGGAGAAATTCCAGATAAATATTCCTCAGCGTTATTTCTCTTGGGCAGTGATGTGAACTACCTTTTCCTTACTCTGCTCTTCTGTGAGATAACTTGACTTCTGTGGGTGCAGAGCTGGACACATATTGGGAGGGGGAATGGCTGTCCCAAGTTTTTCTGAGAATAACAGTGAAATCATGTGGGAATTGGTAAAAAAACAAAGGGGTAATCTGATTTGGAATCTCAATTTTGGGTATAAAGTAGAAAGATTGTATCAAGAAAAAGATGTCTTGGAGAGATTGGTGGAAGAACGTGAGAAGGATTTTTAGAACGGGATGGGGGGAGCTTTAAAGGAGTTTATTTTGTGCCTGTGATGGTTGTTTCAAATTTTCACTTCCTCTGGAGGAATAAAACAAATGAAAAATAGTAACGGTTTGAAATGTGATTATATGAACAATACCTGACTTTTTTTCTGAGTATCACCCAGGTATTGGGGATTAAAGCCTGATACTCTCATGACCGGACATGCTTCTGTGGCCATACTGCTTTTCATTGTCATTTTTAAAAGCAAGCCATCAGTCAAGCTATAAATGCTAGAAAATTGCTAACTCTGTCTGAAAATTCAGATCTTTGTAGCCTGAACTGCATGTTTTCACTAATTCCAGTCTTAAGCATCATTTATATTGATAGCTACAGTTCATAGACTTGTAGAAAGATGTAAGTAGAAAGCACAGCTGGAGACCCACAGTCCAACATCTTGTCTGCAGTTGGGTGAACATCACAGCTACAGCAGACTGCTTAGCTGCATTTTGAAGATCTCCAGGAGATTCTTCCATTTCTCTGGCTATGGCCAGGGTCACCTCTCTTTCCAGAAAAGACTGCTTCCAGTTGTGGGCCAGCTAGGATTTTCCATGTTGTGGTCTGTGGCAGTGCCTGTGGTGCTTTTGCTGTGCTCCTCAGAGCAGGGTCTGTAACCCTTTTGGGCAATGGGCAGCACATCCCACCATCTCCATGGCTTAGTCCAATTTGCTGATGTCTCTCTTACTAGTGGTGCCCCCAAAGTGGACCCAGTGTCCAGATGTGGCTTCATCAATGCCAAATCCCTTAAACCTGCTGATACAAAATTATATTGCTTCAGACTGAGCATGTGCGAAGTGAGCCCTGCTGCAGACCTCGTGCTTACCTTCATCTGTTCTCTCCTGCGGTCCCTTCTCCATCACCTGAAGTGCTAGGACCCCGACTCTCCTCCAGCATTTGTTAGTAGGAGACCAGTGCTGCAGCATTCAGTCCAAAACTCATTTCCTGAAGTACTTTGGCGGCAGCAGCAGCAGCCTGCACCTTGCCTCCATCTTTGCATAAATCTCCTCCTTTGAATGTTTTGATAATAATGTACATGACAGTGGGACATTCTTTGATGATTATGGCCTGTTAGAGAGGGATGGGATCCACCTAACTAGAAGGGGCAAGAGAATCTTTGGCAGCAGGCTGGCGAACGTGGTGAAGTCGGCTTTAAACTGAAGGACTTGGGGGTTAGGGTCCAGGGTAGCAATGCTCATGCCACTTTAGCCAAGTGGGGAATAAGCCAGGCCAACCACAGCAGTGACAGATGTTCCTTAGCTGACTCCCAAGGCCAACCACCTGAGGGGTGTGAATGGCTGTGGTGGATCCCCTTGCTCCCCTCCAGGGGAGCTCTCACACTCGACTGCCTCTCTGGAATGCCTGTGCACCAACAAGTGCAGCACGGGGCATAAACAGGAAGAACCAGAGATCTGTGTGCGGTCGCAGGGCCATGATCTCATTGCAATTACAGAGACATGGTGGGATAGCTCGCATGACTGGAATGCTGTCATGGATGGCTACCTACTTTTTAGGAAAGACAGGCCAGCGGGGCGTGGTGGTTCTATATGCAAGAGCAACTGGAATGTAGCAAGCTCTGCCTAGGGGTGGACAAAGAACATGTTGAGAGCTTGTGGGTAAGAATTAAGGGGCAGGCCAATACTAGTGACACTGTTGTGGGTGTTTACTACAGACCACCAGAACAGGAAGAGGAAGTCGATGAGGCCTGCTACAGACAGCTAGAAATAGCCTCACAATCACAGCCCCTGGTTCTCATGGGGGACTTCAGCTACTCTGACATTTGCTGGAAAGACAACACAGCCAGACACACACAGTCCCAGAGATTTCTGCAGAGCGTTGATGTTGGCTCCTTGACACAGGTGGTGGAGGAGCCAACAAGGACAGGTGCTCTGCTGGACTTTGTACTGACAAATTAAAAGCTCTGGTTGAGGATGTGGAGGTTGGGGGTAGCCTTGGCTGCAGTGACCATGAGATGGTGAAGTTCAGGATCCTGTGTGGAAGAAACAGGGCAAAAAGTATAACTACAACCCTGAACTTCAGGAGGGCTGACTTTGGCCTCTTCAGAGACCTACTTCAAGGAATCCCATGGGCTAAGGCTCTAGAAGGAAGGGGGTGCAGGAGACCTGGTTAATATTTAAGCACCACTTCCTCCAAGCTCAAGATCGGTGCATCCCTAGGAGCAAGAAATCAGGCAAAGGAGGCAGGAAACCTCATGGATGAACAGGGAGCTTGATGGGGCCAGACTCTTCTCAGTGGTGCCTGGTGACAGGACAAGGGGTAACGGACACAAGCTGCAACACAGGAAGTTCCAGCTCAACATGAGGAAAAACTTCCTTTGAGGGTGCCAGAGCCATGGAACAGGCTGCCCAGGGAGGTGGTGGAGTCTCCTTCTCTGGAGACATTCAAAACCTGCCTGTATGCATTCCTGTGCAACCTGCTCTGAGTGACCCTGCTTTGGCAGGGAGGTTGGACTAGATGATCTCGGAAGGTCCCTTCCAACCCCTACTATTCTGTGACTCTGTGTGATTCTGTGAGTAAACATTTAATATTAATGTGGTGTTTTGCAGGTAAAAATAGCAGAATTTTCTCAAACTCCTGAAGATTTTTTAAAGAAGTACGATGAGCTGAAGTCTAAAAATACAAGACATCTAGATTCTTTAGTTTATCTACTATCAAAACTCACAGAAGACAAAGAGGTTTGTTTATCCTTTAGAACTGTATGTGTTACAAGTATTCAGCAGCAGCAACAATGCAATGATTTCAAGTACAACTCGCTTTCTGATGACAATGTTCAGCGAAATGCATTGAAACCAACAGATAACCAATTCTAGCATTTTCTTAATTGTTAAAGCACTACTGAGGATTACACTCCTTGATATAAACCACTAGGACATGGGAAACTGGGACAGAAAGACCTGTGGTCTGATTCAGCACAGCTGTCTTATGGTCATACGTTTTTTTTCGCTTTAGCGTGTGCTATTCAGCGTTCACAAAATCTTTTCTTTTTTTTGTGAATGTACAGACACTCCAGTATTTGCAACAAAATGCGAAAGAAAGGGCAGAACTTGCAGGAACTGCAGCAACCAGTGGCAGCACAAATTTTTCCATTCCCTCGTCTACTTCCAAGATATCTCTACAGGAGCTCGAGGAGCTACGCAAGCAGCTGGGCAGTGTCACAGCCAACTCCAGTGTACAGCAGGTACTGTCTTCCCAGGCTATGGGCACAAAATCTTTCCTTTCTGCTTGTGGGTGTAGCTGTGTTCTTAACTTCTATCATCTAGTGGAGTTTATAAATGTTCCTTTTTATGCAGATAGTCTAAATTCTCTCTCAACATTTTCTAGTCTGATTATATTAAATCTTTGTGCTATTCTTAGTAAAAGTTTGGCTTTTTTCTCTTTAAGTCAGTTAAGGTAAGCCCGATTTAGGCCATGACAGTTCTAACTGGTGGGGGTTAATGTAGTTTCATTTTCCCATTTCAACAAGCACTTGAAGCTGTGCTGACGGTTTCCTTTTCTGCCTGTGGCAGTGCTTGCTCGGGAGCTCAGCAGCCATTGTGGTGTGTCCCCATCCTTGCTAGGAGTTCTGCTCTCTCAGATAATGCGAGTACAGTGCCTCACATAATCATTCGCTGCACACATTTTTCACACAGCCATCCCCTCTACTTAGCTATTTGAGCTCCTGAAATAAATGCTGCAAAGTGACCCCAAAGACAAAGGAAGAAAAACCTGCCGTAGAAATAAACTGTATCATTGCAAGACACAGGCTTAGAAAACAGTTAAGCAAGTGTCTCATTATCGGTAGGCCAGGAGGTAGGAAGTGCAAAAGGGCGATTATTACTTAAATCCAAAATTTTATGTCCTGTAATCCTTTGTATAAATAACTATACTGTGATGGGTTGACCTTCGCTAGCCACTCTATTACTCTCCCTGCTCAACAGGACAGGGAGGAATAAAATATGACAAAAAGCTTGTGGATCAAGATAAGGACATTTTGGCTGCAGAAGGTACAGGAGCAACTGTGTATGGACAGTTATTTGGACAGAGGTGAAAGGGTGCTAAGTGGGGAGAAGGGCAAGAAGAAAAGATGCTCAGAGGTGTGTAGCAAGTGAGCCACTGGACAATATGTGCAAATGCATCCATTTAAAATTTTGCAGCTTACCTTTATCCCAGAGGTTTGTTTCTGTTCTGCCTTCTGATGACTGGTCAATAAAATCTAACAGGGGACAAGCCTCCAGGCTCTGAATGCAGCTCTTTCTGAGGATGCCGCCTGCTTGTGTATACTCAGAAATCACAGGCTGGGGTCGTCTCTTATCTGCAGTCTATGTTGTGGCAGTCCCGCGCCCTCACTCAGCAGAGGCATATCTATGTCTTGTTAGTGCACAGCATCTGTCTGCATTGGTGAGGTGTGTGCTTCGCTCAGCTGTCTTGGCCACATGGCAGCAATCACTTTCATGATGTGTCAGGGAATCACAGAATCACAGAATGATATGGGGTTGGAAGGGACCTCTGGAGAACATCTAGTCCAACCCCCCTGCCAGAGCAGGTCCACCTAGAACAGATTGCCCAGGAACGTGTCCAGGCGGGTTTGTCCTACCAGTCTTTGCTGTTGAGTTCTCTAGCTGTGGCCGTATATGGTTTATTGCCTATGCTGGCTTCTCAGCAGATGTGCTTTTACTCTTGAGTCTGTGAAGATCTTTCTGTGGCAGTGGCTGAGCAGAGCTAACACCTTCCAGGCAACACCCTTCTGTGAAGATGATTGCAGTAGATCTGCTCCCAACTGGAGAGGTTGCTGTGATGGTCAGATCACTTCAGGCCATCGATGGCTAGAGGAATGGACCCTCTATGTTCAGTGGTTTGGGACATGTGCAGGTTTTTTCAGCTTGAAGGGCTGTACGTGCATGTGATGACGAAGTGTTCACATCCTAAACAGAGAGAATCCAACACTCTCCCCCTTTCAGGCAATGATGAAACCAGCCTTGTTCCATATACCCTGTGAAATACATGTCTGCACAGACTGCCTGACTTACGCAAAACCTTCACAGATGATCTGAGTCAAGTGCTTGATTTAGATCACAAAGGGAAGATGAATTTCCACTAAAATAACTGATCTTTCTAATAGGATTTATGTGCAGACTTGCTAAAAGAGGAAAGAAGAGTAAGTGGTGTTCCCTGGGATGTGCAGCTCACGACCGAAGGAATTAAAAGGGCAATGCAAGCCAAATAAGAAGATTTGTGCATCCCTGCTGCTCCATTTATACTTTCTTCAGACTTTAAGAGCTGAAACTGATAAAAGGCCCTAACAGGCAGGTGCCTGGGGCCTTTGTGTCAGTAGGGCTGTATCAGCTCACACAGCTGAAATCTCTTGACCCAGAGTTTCCGCTAGAGCCACTTCCCAAGAGGACTGTCAAGTAGACATAGTAATTGCAATTGATTTGATTCTCCATCTCTTTTCTAGAAGCCAGGTTGTGCACTGGCACAAGCCCTGGAGTGATTCTTACATGGACACAGGGTCTTACTTGAGCAACTGTATTTGTGATGCTTGTGGTACCATCTTCATTCACCAGGCATGGAGGATACCTGCCAGAGTTTCCACAGATTCATTGCAGCACTGGTGGGAGGAACCGCTGGGGTTGTCCAGTCCAGCCCCACTCTCACAGCAGAAAAGTCACCCACACTAGATTAGGGCAGCTGTCATCTTGTGCATCTGAGTCCTGCAGCCTACAAGGAGGGAGATACCGCACCTCCCTGCTGACCCTGTGTGGCTGCTCCCCCTCTGCAGGAAAAAGTGTCTCTTCCTGCCCAATCTCAATATCCCAAGAGGCAACTTGTGTCTATGGCTGCCTGAAACTCCTGCCACGGCTGAGAGGAGCTTGACTTCACCCATCAGCTTGGTACTTGTCCTTCCTGTAGTTGCAGGCTGCTCTTAGACCTTCTGTTGGCCAGACCCAGCAAAGCCCAGCTGCCTCTACCACTCCTCCTTGGTCATGTGCTCTAGGTCCAGTGTATGCCCACTGCTGCCCATCTTCCCTCTCACCAGGGCTGTAGTGCAGGAGCGGTTGGCATTCATTGAGCGCCAAGGTGAGCTCTTCCTCTACCTCGATGGATGTGGAAGATGCCACATGCAGGTTCATCAGCATGATACTGGCAAACTGCCCCCTTACCCCATGGGCTTTTAAGTGCCAGGCTGACACCTGACGGCCACATTTTCAGTTCTGGGAGTTTTATCCAGGCTGTCATTGAAGGCTGTAATGATAACATTCTAAATTTTAAGTTGCAGAGAGAAGGCGATTCATGCCCCTGAAACACGTGCTTTGTCACTGGTGCCACAAGTGCTGTGCCATCTGCTCTGTGATTACTTGGCACTGTCAGAAAGATCATCCAGTGATCTTTCAGTGATTGGAGTTGCTGCTTGGATCAGTTTTGGCCCAAGAATTATTGAGATGGTAAAACTTAGGTGTTCCCTTTCATGTAGTTATGCCCTTTACAGGGCCATGAAGATGATCTGGAGTACCTCTCCTAAGAGGACAGGCTGAGAGAGTTGGGGTTGTTCAGCCTGGAGAAGAGAAGGCTCCGGGGACACCTTATAGCAGCCTTCCAATACATAAAGGGGGCCTACAGGAGAGATGGGGAGGGACTCATTGTCAGGAAGTGGAGCGGTAGGACGAGGGGTAACAGTTTAAACTGAAAGACGGTAAATTTAGACCAGATACTCCAGTATACACAGTAAGAAATTCCTTACTGGGAGGATGGTGAGACACTGGAACAGGTTGCCCAGAGAAGCTGTGGCTGCCCCATCCCTGGAGGGGTTCAAGACCAGGCTGGTCTAGTGATAGGTGTCCCTGCCCATGGCAGGGGGGTTGGAACTTGATGATCTTTAAGGTCCCTTCCAACACGAACCATTCTATGATTCTGTGATTCTATGATTTATAGCCTAACTATGTCAACTTTTTTGAATTCTGCCAGTTAACAAATTCACACTAGAGCTGGTTGAACTCCAACAGAAGCTCCCTGCCTCTTGCCATCCCAGAGAATCACTAATGCAGAAGAACCTGTCCCTCGATTAAGAAAATTCTGTATTTGTTTCAGGGGTTCTCTCTGCTCCTTTCGATGATCACTCTAAGGAGCAGGCCTCAGTCCCTGCCTTTTAATTAGGAACAGATGCCACAGCCCACACCCTTACTCCAGGCATGCCCCAGCACACAGGCGGTGAACTCACAGGGACAGAGGTGCTAGCATGCTCCCTCACGGTGCCATGAGCTCATCTCATTTCAGGGACTTCCCTCAGGCACTGGGAGCTATTGTGCTTATTTTTGTATAGTATGGAAGTAGGGAATTTTACAGTATTTTCCAGGGCCAAGAAGGAAAAGGAGACTACTAGATGGATAAGGAATCGGCTGGATGGCTGCATCCAAAGAGTTACAGTCAGTGTCTCAATATCCAAGTGGAAACCAATAGCAAGCGGTGTCCTTCAAGGGTCTGTATTGGGACCAGTACTATTTAGAATCATAAAGTCATAGAATTGCCTAGGTTGGAAGGGACCTTTCAGATCATCTAGTCCAACTGTCAACCTACCACTGACAAAAACCATCACTAAACCATGTCACTAAGTGCTATGTCAGCCCATCTTTTAAATCCCTCCAGGGATGGTGCCTCAACCGCTTCCCCGGGCAGCCCATTCCAAGGCTTCAGAACCCTTTCACTGTAAACATTTTTCCTAATTTCCAATCTAAACCTCCCCTAGCACAACTTGAGGCCATTTCCTCTTGTCCCATCGCCTGTTCCTTGGGAGAAGAGACCGACCCCCCCTGGCTACACCCTCCTTTCAGGGAGTTGGAGAGAGCGAGAAGGTCTCCCCTCAGCCTCCTTTTCTCCAGGCTGAACACCCCCAGCTCCCTCAGCCTCTCCTCAAGAGACTTGTTCTCCAGACCCCTCACCAGCTCCGTCGCCCTTCTCTGGACCCGCTCCAGCACCCCAATGTCTTTCCTGTCGGAAGGGAACCAAAACTGGACACAGCACTCGAGGTGGGGCCTCACCAGTGCCCAGCACAGGGGGACCATCACCTCCCGAGTCCTACTCCCCACGCTCTTCCTGATGCAGGCCAGGATGCTGTTGGCCGCCTTGGCCACCTGGGCACACTGCTGGCTTCTGTTCAGCCGACAGGCGACCAACACCCCCGAGTCCTTTTCTGCCAGGCAGCTCCAGCCACTCTGCCCCCAGCCTGTAGCGCTGCAGGGGGTTGGTGTGACCCAAGGGCAGGACCCGGCACTTGCCCTTGTTGAACCTCATCCCATTGGCCTCGGCCCATCCATCCAGCCTGTCCACATCCCTCTGCAAAGCCATCCCACCCTCCAGCAGGTCGACACTCCCACCCAACTTGGTGTTGCCTGTGAACTCACTGAGGGTGCACTCGATCCCCTCCTCCAGATCATTGATGAAGATGTTAAAGAGAACCGGCCCCAGTACTGAGCCCTGGGGGACACCACTCATGACCAGCCACCAACTGGATTTAACTCCATTCACCACCACTCTCTGGGCCCGGCCTCCAGCCAGTTTTTAACCCAGTGGAGAGTCCTCCCATCCAAGCCATGGGCAGCCAGTTTCTCCAGGAGGATAGTGTGGGAAACCATGTCAAAGGCCGTACTAAAGTCCACGTAAACAACATCCACAGCCTTTCCCTCACCTACCAAGCGGGTCACTTTGTCATCGAAGGAGATCAGGTTTGTCAAGCAGGACCTGCCCCTCATGTACCCATGCTGGCTGGGCCTGGTCACCTGGGTAACCTTCATGTGCCTCATAATGGCACTCAGGATGATCTGTTCCATGGCCTTCCCAGGCACCGAGGTCAGACTGACAGGCCTGGAGTTCCCTGGATCATCCTGCTGGCCCTTCTTGTGGATGGGCATCACATTTGCCAGACGCCAGTCGGCTGGGACCTCCCCAGTTTGCCAGGACTGTTGGTAAATGATGGAGAGTGGCTCAGTGAGCACTTCCACCAGCTCCCTCAGTGCCCTCAGGTGGATCCCATCTGGGCCCATAGACTTGTTTATACCCAGGTGTTGGAGCAGGTCCCTCACCACCTCCCTTTGGATTACGGGGGCCTCATTCTGCTCCCCGCCCCTGTCTGCTGGCTCAGGGGTCTGGGTACTCAGGGAGCAACCAGCTCTACTACTAAAGACTGAGGCAAAGAAGGCATTCAGTACCTCAGCCTTCTCCTCATCCTTTGTCACTGTTACCTCCCACATCCAATAGAGGATGGAGGTTCTCCCAAGTCCTCCTCTTGTTACTAATATATTTATAGAAATTCTCTTTATTGTTCTTAACATCCAAAGCCAGGTTAGTTCTAGTTGGGCTTTGGCCCCTATAATTTTCTCCCTACATAGCCTTACGTAACCTTTGTAATCTTCCTGAGTGGCCTGCCCCTTCTTCCAAAGACCATAAAATCTCCTTTTTTCCCTAAGTTGTAACCATATCGCCTTGTTCAGTCAGGCCGGTCATTTCCCCCAACAACTCGTTTTTCAGCACCTGGGGATGGCCCACTCCTGCGCCTTTAAAACTTCCTTCTTGAAAATCGCCCAGTCTTCTTGGAGACCTTTGCCCTTCAGGGCTGCCTCCCAAGGGACTCTCTCAAGCAGGCTCCTGAAAAGACCAAAATCTGCCCTCCAGAAGTCCATGGTTATTTCATGATTGCTGTGCCCAAGGCGGCCTCCAACCGTCACATCCCCCATTAGTCCTTCTCTGTTTACAAACAGCAGAATTTAATGTCTTCATCAATGACACACCTAGGGGGACTGAGGGCATCCTCAGCATGTTTGCAGATGACAGCAAGCTGAGTAGTGCAGTCAATACGCTGGAGGGACAGTATGCCATCCAGAGGGGCCTGGACAGGCTGGAGGAGTGGGCCTGTGTGAACCTCATGAAGTTCAGCAAGGCCAAGTGCGAGGTCCTGGACCTGGGTCGAGGCAATCTCCGCTATCTGACTGGGGATGGAGAACAGCCCTATGGAGAAGAACTTGAGGGTGAAAAAAAAATTGGACATGAGCTAGCAACGTGTGCTCCAGCACTAAGACCAGTGGACTATATGGTATTGTGAGACCAAATCCGACACTGTGCTACTGAAACATCAGCTATTTTACTTTCTGTTCTTAAGTTATAAGTTTACAGTCAGTTTCTGCTTAAAATTCAAAATTTCTTGGACTTCTGAAGATTGTTCTTTTGCTGTCTTTTTCCAACAGCCTCTTGAGATTACACGAAAAATCCTCCGAGATAAGCAGAACAAGAAGAATTCTGGTCAGCCCATTCCAGTATTTCCATCCTGGGTGTATGACAGACCTGCACTTATTGGTGATTTCTTAATTGGCACCAGCTTAAGCACTGACACAACGGTACCTATAGGTATGTGATACACGGGGAAAATTACATTAACTTTTTGTGGTTTGTACTTTTTCAGAAGCACTGTTCAGATTTCATCACACTCAGGATGAAAGCAAAACTTGGCTCTTTGGACTCTGCAGATGAAGATCAGCATTCAAAAAAACCCCAAACCTTAAACTTACTTTGTTCACAGTGTTTCTGCTGTGCTGAATTCCAGGCCCATTGTTGATCCATGGGATCTAATCTGTTTTGAGTTTCCCAATCCTTTTTCTTGCTTGAGTCGCGGCCCCCTTTTATGGGGGGCTACAAGTAGGATACTCCTACTGTAGGAGTATCTCATCCGTATTTTCAGCTGAAAAATCTGTACTTGCACCTGACAGAGGAGTATTCATCAGCCCACCCAGCTCGAAATCCTCTCCAGTAAGACTATAACAACCTCCCTGGTTTGCTGTGTCTCTGCTCACCAGAGCAGCTGGGAATTAATCTCTCCCTATTGTATTCTAGCTTTAGGCTGAGCTATGTGTAGTTTCTTATTCATAAATTAGATTTAAGAACTTTTTTGCAAGAGAAAGTTAGAGACTCATGTTTCCCTTCCCCAGAACTTTGGAGACTCCTGCAAGAGACCTGTAGCTTCTTCCTGTTGTGGATTTGGGCTGCATCTAAGGAGGGGATATGAAGGAGGTGCCCTTAGATAGCTTGTCCACTAGTGCATTTCTGCCAGACTTTTTGAGATGTGCTATAAGGGTATGTTCCTAGCAAGCTCAGAACCATTTGTTTTCTCACATACAATCCTACAAATGGAGAGGGATTGTTGCCTTGTTTCATGAGATAAGCTTTCCTGTATTTAGTGTTGTAGCCACTCTGTTCCCTGATCTTCTGATGCACTTGATTATATTTTGGGTTGAGTTCTTCTTGCAGCTGGTTTGTGGTTGACTGCACCGTTCAGACACCCTACAGTTCACAGTTCATCTGCAGCTTTTGCTGGGCTAATATTTCTTTGTGTCTGTATTTGAACTGTTTTCTTGATATTTGAATATTTCACTGGAGGGGAGGTAGGGGAAGTTGTTGACAAGTTTGGAGCTCCTCAGATCCAGTATAATTGAGCCCTTTTGGGTGGAAGGATCAGCAACACAAGCTGTGGGTGATGTTCCCTTGGCCACAGATGTCGGATGTAAAGCCCTGTCTGCTTGGTTTGCTTTGGATATAAATGAGCAAAGGATTCTGTTTTCTTGAAAAGCAAAGTGGATGATTTTGGAGTTGACCCTAACTCAGTTTCATTTCTCTATATCTTGTTTCTGCTTTGTGTGATCTTCCTTTGTTCTCTTTGAATGGTAGTATGTCTTCCTTTCAAGCTTCAGGTACTAGATTGAAATGATATGAATGGACGATCAGGTACTACTATGGCATGTTCTGATTGTGGGGTTTTTTTGGGTCTTCTCTTTGAAAACAGGTACCTTGCCATTAGCTTCCCAAGAATCCATGATTGTGGAGGACTTGCTCTACATTCTGATTGGTGTGGATGGAAGATACATCACAGCACAGCCTCTTGTAGGCAAGCAGAACCGAGCATTTTCAGTCGATCCAAACTTGGACTTGTCCATCAAAGAACTGGTGACCAGGATTCTTCCTGTAGCATCAAGTTACTCTGCTGTCACCAGGTACCAAGTTGACTTGTGTCAGAGGAGGATGTTCTCCTTTGAGCATCAGGTTGTAGAAAAGAAGATATGTCATTGTGCAGATGATAACTTCCAAGCTTAATTTAAACTTATGGGGATATAAAATAAGAACGACAATTTTTTTACATTAGTTTTAGCTACATTTCTTTTTTGCTGGGTTTCTCATCTGTGCTGCCAGTTCACTTTTTTCATTCACCCCCCCTTCGCTTTGTCCAAACTTGGTCTTGGTAAATTCAGGCAAAGTGCAAATAGGATATGTCTGCTTTTTCTGGCTTGTCTCTTCTCACTCTGCTATGAATTTCTCCATGTTTCCTGCTTTTTGCTCTCCTCTGAGGATCCAGGACTGAGACGAACTTTGTGTGCTTCTGAGCAGGAGAACCTACTGCTGCCTAGTTTCTGGTAGCTACCTTAAGTAATTGTTAAAAGGTCTTGGTATAAAGTGCACCTCACTAACAGCAGGTGTTTGTTATGTAGATGCCTGCATTTGATTGAAAGTCCCTAAAAGATCAGCAAAAAGAAATAAGCATTTTTAGGATGTGATTCATCCAATCTCTTTTACATGTCTCCTTACAGACTTGTGTTCAGAAGCATCTGTCTCTCTCCACTAACATGTATGGAACCATCTAAATGCAGTCAGATGAATCCCTGCTGTGGCGTGTGGTATCAGAAGCTAGCAGCAGTGCTTTCCATGCATCGCACACAGCTTCCTTTTGAGATCTTTTTCTTGTCCTCTAATCTGTTGCTCATGCAGAGACAATCGCCTTGAAAATCCTGACTCTCACTTTTTCGGTAGTGGTTTGGCAAATAATTCTAGTTCCCCTGCAATTTGAGAGGAAGTGTCTTGCCACAGCTTTCCATACCAATTGTGGTGGTGGGAAATAAGCAGGGGGACACAGAGCAAATGTGGAACCTGAAACTCCAGCTGAAAACTGGTGTGCTTTCCACCATATGATCTACTCATGCGCTTATACAGTGTGCTGAAGATAGAATTCCTGAAAATGATAGAAGGTGCCTTGCCTGAAGGAGTTTTCATTTTACAGATCCTTTTTACAATCCTTTTTACAGATTTATAGAGGAGAAGTCTTCCTTCGAGTATGGACAGGTAAATCATGCTCTGGCTGCTGCTATGCGGACTCTAATCAAGGAATACATGATACTAATTACCCAGCTGGAACATCTTCAGAGACAGGGACTTTTGTCACTGCAGAAACTCTGGTTTTATATCCAGCCCACGATGAGGACCTTGGAGATTCTTGCTTCACTTGGTAAGTTTCAAAAATACAGTCATTACATTTTGGCAGGTGCATGACAGTGACTTCTGAAAACCATACAGAATAGCAATACAGGCAAGGCACATGTCATTTTAATTTTATATTATATTAAAGAAAAAAGCCCAGAGGAATGTACTTGAGTCGTGGTTTAGGCCAAATCGGCCAATGGTGGGGTGACAGATGCTCTCCCCCTACTTCTCGCTCCAAGAAGAAGAGGAGGACAGATGAAGAGATTTACAAGTTTAGAAGGAACTAAACTACTTTAATGAAATATTAATAATAAAATAAAAAGGAAATAATTAAATAGATGCAATATATACAAAACCGTATCAAGCTCCCAGGGTGACATCACCAGCAGGCAGTGGGGAAGTCCCAGACTGGACTCAGTGAAGGATGGGAACTGGGTTCCAGCTCTGGAGTCAGGAACACACGGATCGGGATCAAAGGCAGATGAACAGACAGGATCCTCCTCGGACATCAGCCATTGAAGAGAGAGGCTGACCCTTTGATCCCTCAGCTTTTACCCTGAGCGTGGGGCAGATGGGATGGAATACCCTGTTGGTCAGGTTTGGGTCACCTCTCCTGTCCCCTCCTCCCTGCAGGGGGGACCCCTCTACGTTTTGCCGTTTCTGACCCTCCATTGGGGAAAATAATGAAATTGGCTGATCTTGGCTGTTACAGCAATAAGTCTAAGCAAGAGCCTCTCTGCACACTGTGCCTTGGCATTGACTATAAACATTGGTCTTACCACTCTGAGAATGAATGGTTTTCTGCACAATGTGCTGTTAATTTCAGAGAGTTAGAAGAGGCCAAGCTAAGAAGTAAAATTACTGAGCAGAAAGTTGGTTCTGTTTTACCTCAAACCAGGACAACTTCTCTGCTCTGCTCTTTTTTGAGACCTCCTTCAGAGCTGTCATGAGGCAAGTCCATGCCTTTCACCTTCACATTCCATGCCCTTTGGATCCATTGTTTCCACTACTGCTGTCTCTACTCAGCTTCTTTCCAAATGCCTCTCCTCTTGTGTGTGGTTGTATAACCACAAATCGACTCAATCAGAAGGAAACCCTGGAAGTTTCTAGTCCAACCTCTTGCTCACAGCTATAGCAGGTTGCTCAGAGCCATGTCCAGGCAAGTCTGGACAATCCTCAGCAATGAGATCCCCCACCATTCTGGGCCCTTTCCCATGACTTCACCACCCTTTTTGTGAGCATTTCTTTCTGTATCTCCAGCTGGAATTTCCCTTCTTGTAACTTTTGCCCTTTTGATATTGTCACTGTGCTCCTCCAAGAGGAGTCTTGTACCATCTCCTCTAGAACCATCCGTTGTATAGTGAAGGAATGATGTTCAAGAGCTCCCATCTTCATTTTGTCTTCTCTCAGCTAACAAGTCCAGCTCCCTGAGGCTCTCCTTGTACACCTTGGGCACCATCTTATTAACCTCTGCTGGACTCTTCATTTCATACTGGGGACCTCAAAGTGAATCAGCTGGTTGTCCACCCAGGACTCCTAGTTGTTCTGTGCGGTGCTGCTCCTCAGCCAGCTGGCCCTAGCCTGTACCATTTCATGAGGTTGTTGGTCACAGATGCAGTTACCTCAGTAATTTTGGTTAAACTCTTTGGCCTGAGAATACGTGTATACTTCTCTCTACTCAGCCCAGAGAATTTATCTGGACGTAAATACCTGTTCTATTTACAGTCTGGAATTGGATGATCCATCTTGGTATTCATGTTTCCTGCAATTTTCAGTTTTTTGGAACACAGCAGTTAGCCAACTATATGAAAGTTTACTTCAGTCCAAAACTCACAACAGTACTGTAGTCCTCTGTCCCTATGTCCCTTTTGCAATGGCAAAGTACAAATTTCACTATCAACCTGCCTAACTCCTGGTGTTTGAGCTATGTGCATGGTTACCTCAGTGTTACAGTTGAGAACAGAAGTGCTTTTGAGATCAGAGGTTCCTCAAGCAAGCCACTGAAGTGTGTGTTTCTTTCATTACCACCTGGAAAGTGGATCTCAATACGTGGTTCCCGTGGTGTAGGAGGCCTTTGGTTCTAAGCCACCACGTACCTTGTATCTACCTGAGTCCAGTTCTCCTTCCCTGGAGGGTTGGGTTGGGTTGGGTTTGGTTATTGATTTTTTAGACTGTGGATCACCTGAGTTTCCATTTCAGATGTAAGCTGTTGGCTGTGTGGTGGAACGGCCTTGCATCTTCACAGGAGGGGTCTACAACTGTTAACTTTATGACATTTAACAGCATAGCTTGTGCAATTAGTCTGTGTCAGCTTTGTGCCTTATCTCTATATTTTTAAATTTTAGCTACTTCTGTGGATAAAGGTGAGTGTATGGGAGGATCAACCCTGAGTTTACTTCATGACAAGACTTTCAACTACACGGGGGACAGCCAGGCCCAGGAGCTGTGCCTGTATTTAACTAAGGCAGCCAGCGTGCCTTATTTTGAAATTCTGGAGAAGTGGATATATCGAGGCATCATTAATGATCCATACAGGTAAAGAACAGTTAAGGAATGAAAATGAAATGCAAAAGTTAAGAAATACTGTTTGGGTCTTTGGCTTGTACTTTTTCAGTGTACCCATTCCTCTGCTCAGAGAGTACACAGCCTAGGGGCATCGATGTGGCAGCAGTAGGTACACAAGGCAGCATTGCAAGGAAGGGGAGCTGCTGGAGCACGTTTAACTACTTTTCTTTTTTGATTCAGTGGTTATACAGTCATAGACACTCTCACTTCCTTTATTTTTCCAAATTCAAGGAAATTACATGCAAAAGTCAATAGCACAACAGTTCAAATATGCAGTCCACTCCAGTTCCACCTCACCATGCCTGTTCCTCTGAGTATTCTCCCTGCACTTCCTTGTCCTCTTCATGACAGCAGTGAGCCCTCTGCTCATGGGCACGAGGGTGATAACTCAGAGAATCTGTGTTAAATGTAGTCCACTAATATGCTAATCTGATATGAGCTAACAACACTCTCTGAAGTTTCTTGTCTTTTGTGGAATCATTGGAAGCATTTTGCTGTGTTTAATAGTTTATGCAGCATTTCTGTTTCCCACATTTGCAGAATCCTAAGGGGGGCAAAACTCAAGTTAAAATAGCTAAAATTAATGCCTTCCTGATGGTGAGAAGCCAGACAACAGGCAGCTTCCTCACCTCTACACTGGCAACCAAATAACGTTTAGACTTGGTTTGTGAACCCTATACAATTCTGTTTCTGTCATAGTTGGTTGCAGATTAGCAGAAACACTCTGCATAATGCTTCTCCTCTTACTACAAATACAGGCTGATTTCAGTTCTTCATTGGAATTTCATGAGATCTTATTTCTGATAGATCGTATTACCAGTTTACAGGTCAAAAAAAGTAATGCTCATTGTACCACTTCCTGCTTTTAAACATCTGCTTTAACTTTTCAGTGAGTTCATGGTGGAGGAACGTGAGCTGCAGAAGGAGAAGATTCAGGAGGACTACAATGACAAGTATTGGGATCAAAGGTATACTGTTGTTCAGCAACAGATACCCTCATTCTTGCAGAAAATGGCTGACAAAATACTAAGCACAGGTAGGTAAAGATACACTTCTGACGTAAGAGGAGTCTTGAGACAAGCATTACCATTCATTGGTGTAAAGATAAAGCAGATGTCATTGTGCTTTGCCAGTTTATGGGGTTGTCCAGCTGAACTTCTCAGAAGAATAGAAGAGTCAGATTGAAAAAGAACCCCAAATCCAATAAATAAAACAACATGTGGGAAGGAGTCCAGCAGGAAGGAGAGCTGTCTGTCTTACTGCTCTGCTTCATGGGTACAGTTTTCTAGCAGCTAGCCAGATGGAGCTAGACAACCAAGATCTGAGCATGCTGAGTTTTAATTTGAGTGTTTAAATGAAGCATGCAGCCTGATGGTTGGCAGTGTTCTCTTCGATAAGTACAAAACCCCCCAAAAGCTACTTTTGAATTGTAGCACCAGATCTTTGAAGTTTCTGGCTATCTGCAGAGATGTTTTGCCATCACTGGGAAACAAAACAGTTTCTAAATCTTTCCTTAAACAAGATTCTGACTAATTTAAAATTCTGTATCATCTTTTGAAAGGTGTCTAAATCCTTTCCAGCTTTTAGTAGAAGTTAGTGTAAACATTTCACAGCATATCTTCCACTTGAAGGTAGTGGTCTGAAAGTTTCCCTATGGGATGTACCATAGGTATGAATATGGGTCCTTCCTTCTTTTTGCTTCTAGGGAAATACTTAAATGTTGTGCGAGAATGTGGACGTGATGTTACCTGCCCTGTGGCTAAAGAGGTCATCTATACTTTAAAAGAGCGAGCATATGTGGAACAAATAGAAAAAGCATATAACTACGCGAGCAAAGTTCTTCTGGATTTCCTAATGGAGGAGAAAGGGCTGGTGGCTCACCTAAGGTTTGATTTCTTTTACTGAAGAAAAAAATGTTAAATAGATTGGTTCTGATAGTGAACATGTTTTTGAAGTTAGCTCTCTTTTCTTGACGTGTGTTAATGTATTCTCTCAATTTCCATTAGAAAGATTGACCTGAAAAAATAAGATTTAGGATTTTCTTGAAGAAAAAGAAAAGTGGAAAATCATAGAAATGTTGGGTGGGAAGGATGTCTGGGGGTCTCTAGTCCAAATTCCTTGTAAGGCTGTTGCCAAACCTAGGTCAGGGCAGCTGTGGCTTTGTCTAGCCCAGTGCCAAACGCCACCCTCAGGTATGGACATCCCCCACCTCTCTCATGGCTCGTTCCACGCCTGCATGTCACTCTGTGTGTCACACTGCATAATATGGTCCGGTATGATCAAGAAGAATTTCATGTGAACAAGAAATAGTTTGATATTAAGCATCTCACCAAATATATGCCATGGTTGTTTTTCATGCAAACATAGGTAGTTGGAATAGAGTGTATTAGCCCCAAGTTCCAGTACAGGGTTTTTCTTAACATTGTCCTTTTTTTAAAGTTAATTTTAATAACCTATATTTTGATTCTTGTAACACATTCAGCCGATAGCAAATGCAAGTGCATTCTAGCATGTAAACTCCATCTTTCTTGTGTGAATCAAGCTTTTAGTTTATTACTATCTTCAGAAAATGCTAAAAACAGGCATCTTAACTCTCCAGAAGACCAAGACAGCAACAAATAGGTAGGAAATTGCAGTTGATAGCTGGTTGTAAGATAGTTTGTAATTGGCGTGAGACTTGGTACTAGCAGTTATGCTTCAAACCAGTGCCACAGTGTGAAAGAAAGTGATCTGAGCTTCATGGGACAAACCTGCCAAGTGACTTGCACAGGAAGATGTCCCATTGGGAGACATAACCTGGAGCAGTAATGGCAAGTGAAGTGAATATGCCTAGCAGGCCAGGTGGGATTGCTTTGGGCTTGTTTTTGACTAGGTCTGAAAAAGTTGTAGCCACAACAAAGGTGTCTGCTCCAGACCTGGGAACACTATGGCTCCAGCTGCGAGAGGCTGTGGGAAAAGCTGAAGATCCATGTTTCACTCCTTTGAAACTGATACGTGCCTTCCTGCTCTGTTAAAACCACCAGAGAACATGCCTTGTTTCATGAAAGGTTATGAGACCTGTCTAAAACCTGCCAATCATTAAGGAGATTCTTCCTAGCCTTGCTAAAGACCGTCATCCTTCTAAGCCTTCTTTGCTTAGTAGGACTGTTCAAAAGACACTGACTTCCAAAGTTCTGGTGGCACACATCCTCCGTCGGGCCTGTCTATCACCATGTAGTTCAGATTGAGGTGTTGCTCAGCCTCTGCAGCTGGGGTTGATGTCCGTGACCTCCTCATCTTTGAAACAGGCTCTCTGCTAGATCGTTCAGCAGCTGTCCTGTGTGTATGTAATCTGCTGGGTGCAAGTGCAGGAGCAGCTGGTTGAGGAGGAAGCTACTGAGTTTCCAGCATGTGTGTGCACTTTGAGGGCTGAAGTGGGATGGTTGTGATCAAGCCCTAGGGACTTGTGACAGATAACCACTTCTCCTCACTTAAGCAGTAGTACTGATTCACTCTCTCTCCCAGAGAGCATTGGTTGGTCTCTCCCGGAAATGTTGGTTGGAAGGAACCAACAACCTCAGCAGATCTCTAGTTCAACCTCCTGCTTGAAGTGGGATTGTCAACAGCATTAGGGCAGGTTTTTATTTGGGTTTACGCTCTAGGGTGTATCAGCAGTAGGTATCTCAGCCCTCTATCTGTTGTGTCCTCTAGTTTACCACTGACACTGTCATGGCTTCCTCATAATGGGAGTTTTCTTGGTTCAAGAGAGTAATGGCAGTCAGGGAAACAGGAGGGCTGAGCATTGTCCTAAATGGACAGTGATCAGGAGTCTGCAACCACATTGTGTTAAGGCTGTGCTGGTCCTATTTTACTCTGAAGACGGCAGTTATCATGTCTGATTTTTGGCCAGGCACTAAGTTAGTCCTCAAACTCTCCTCTGAGCTATTTCCAAGCTCCTGGCCCAATGCAGTTAAAGCTTATGCGTACTACTATAGCAGAAGTCAACACGAGTACCAGGAGTACTTAAAAAATCAGCACAGATACTTGGTCATTCAAAGGAGTGCAAGATTCTGCTCTGAATTGGCAACTGCCTCTTGGGTGAATCTGCACATTGTGGAGGTTGGGGTGTTGGTGAGGATAGTGGTATGAGCCTTTGCCCAGCAATGTAGTGTATATGGGTTTTTTCCTAAGGTGCATTTTTCAAGGAAAAAAAGAACAGCAGCAGCCCTGATCTGACTTCACAAAAGCATGCTGACTGAGATGGCAGGGAGAAGGGGACATGCATGAAGGACTAATCTCCAAATGGGTTATTTATAGCTCTGTGTTCTCTATGAAGAGGAACATCTTGTGATCAAACCCAGCAGGCTGTGTGAATTGATTGCTTTTGTTCCTCTAAATTTAATATGGATTAACTTGGGCTTTAAAAAACATAATCAATTGTCCACTTTCTTGAGCAGATCTATAAAACACTATTTCCTGATGGATCAGGGGGACTTTTTTGTTCACTTCATGGATCTCACAGAAGAGGAACTTAAGAAGCCTGTAGACGACATCATAACAACAAGGCTAGAGGCTCTGCTTGAATTAGCCCTGCGAATGAGCACAGCCAACACAGATCCTTTCAAGGACGATTTAAAGGTAAGAATGTATGTAAGCAAAAGAGACTCTTTTCAGTGGTTCCCAGTGACAGGACGAGGGGCAACGGGCACAAGTTGGAACGCAAGAGGTTCCACTCGAATATGAGAAAGTTGGACTAGATGATCTATACGGTCCCTTCCAACTCTATAAAAAAATTCAGTGAAAAAAAAAAAAAATCGAATTTGAGCAGAAGGCCTCCCATGATTTGGAAAGATTGGTGTGCCTGAAAGAACTTGCTGAATGTACAATGAAGGAAAAGAGAATTGATGGCATTCCTTCTGTAGACCTTCTTTGGGTTAACTCCTCTTTCATCCAGATTAACAACTGGAAGCCCCCACCCTGGACAAGGGGCTGTGTTTTCCTGCTGGAGTTGGAACATGGAGAAGGTGCTTTTGGGTGACCTCAGGATGAGGTGGAAACAGTAGTGTGTCTCTCATGCTTATTCTCAGCTTGGGTGCTCGCTTTGGAGTACAAGAAAGTACGTGATGAGAAGTCCTGCCCATTAGTGATTGCATATTTTACAGATGTGAGACAGCACAGAGGCTGTACCTTGGGAGTGTGAGATCTGACTAGACCTTGCAGAGGCTGAGGGCAAGGCAGAGTGATTAGCAGAGTCATACGTTGCATGCTGATTGTTAAACAGTACAGCAACACTGCTCTGGTGTCTGCTGCTGTGTTGTCCAGATCATACCGTTCAGTATTGCTTCCTAAGTTGATCTGATGGCTCGAGAGCAACTCTGACAATTTGGACTTCTGCCACACGGCTGTTGCTGTGCAGTAGTCATGAGCATCCTGTAGCTTCATTTTTTTCCTGCTCTTCCTTTATAGATTGACTTGATGCCCCATGACCTCATTACACAGCTCTTGAGAGTATTGGCCATAGAAACAAAACAGGAGAAGGCCATTATCAGTGCAGATCCCACAGAACTCACTCTCAGCGGTCTCGAAGCATTTTCCTTTGACTACATTGTTAAGTGGCCTCTGTCCCTTATTATAAACAGGTAAAGTATCAATCCACTGAAGGTAAAAAAGGCAGAAGCTTTTGCATGGGGTTGAAGCACGTTTCCACACAGCAAAATACTGGAAAACCTGTATGTTAAAAGTGACGTTATAAGTTGCTGACTAGCAGGGAATGCTTTGGAGTTGTTGAGCCCTGCTTGCTCTGCTTGTAGGCTATGGAATATGGATTGTCTCTTCAGTAGATCCCTACTAGACCATGTCTATAGCATGCTTGGAAAGTCAAACTTTCATTTTAAATGGTGGGGATACATAGATCAAAGGATGCTTTCTCAGCCTGGTCCCTTGTTTTACCTGTGACTGGTCACCTAGTTTTCATTTGTTCATGGCTTTCTGAAGTATCTCCCCTGAGAACGTGAACCCTCACAAGAGGGTTTCCATGCAAGAATCAAACATTTCTTCAATGTGGAGAGCAGAAAAAAAAAGCACTTTCTGATATCCCCAGTTGCAAACTAGAAGGATACAGGCTGTTGCTAGAATTACTATAGCAAGGTATTTTGCATTTAACTGAGTTATGAGGGACTGCATTTAATTGAGTTATGAGGTTCATTTTTCTGCAGTGATTTGTCCCGTTTCCCTGGAGAAACACTAGCAGACCTGGTACTGTGAGCCAGGGCAAATGGGATAAGAAGCATTACAAGAACGGGGTGACAGATGTGGAATTGTTAACTGCCAACAGTTAGTTTGACCCTTAATGTCCCCTGTAAAGAATCAGTTGACACGGTGGGATTCTTTTAATGATGTGATGCTTTTGCATTTATGTGTCTTTCTTTCAAATTGAGTGCATTAGCTCTGATGGTAGCTATGGAAGTGAAAATACTACTTGGTAAGGCTTCACAAACTGTGTCGACTGGAGCTCTGTAGACACCTACACTGAAGTGTCTGAATGCCGACCTGAATCCAGTCCCTGAAGCTATAAATAAGCATTTCCATCTGCTTCTGACAGCGCATTGCTTGCAGGGGAATGCTGCCTGTAGCTTGGTTACAGCTTTTTCTTCGTCTTTTTGGAGAATCTCGGTGAATTGTTTTGTCAATTGGAGCAGTCTTATTGCAATGGGTACATGGCCCCAGGCTTTCAGCCCTCCATCGTGGCACGGTGTGAGTGACCTTTCTGCAGATGGCTCGAGGGGATTGAAGAAGGAGGCTGGTGATGTACCCGCCTGCAGGAAATATGGAGGAGGGGCTCCTTGGAGAGAAATTCTATAGGATAGTTACAAATGTGATTTTTATCTTTGGTTCAAATTATTTCAGTGTGGATCTGTGTGCGTCTGAAGGTGTAAGGAACATTTCGTGTAAAGTCTCTTTGCCTTTGAGCAGCTTCAGCCTTCGCAGCTTAGTCTGTCAATCAGAACAGAGCTTAATCTGGATGGGTTTCTCTTTCCAGGAAAGCACTGACAAGATACCAGATGCTTTTCAGACACATGTTCTATTGCAAACATGTGGAAAGACAGTTGTGCAACGTTTGGATCAGCAATAAAACAGCCAAGCAATTCTCCCTGCATTCAGCTAAGTGGTATGGCCTCTTTTTCTGCTGGATTGGATGGGAAGGTTTCGTTTTCCTTCTTGCTACTTAGATATGTCATGACATGGATCGGATCGTTTTGTCTTGAAAAAGATCTTTACAAATTTCTTACAGGCTGAGAGAGGTCAAAATATAACATTTTGGGTTTCAGTAGGAAGTGTCTGCTCAATGATCTCTGTACTGCTTGGCTTGTTCCACTTTGCTGGCATGAAGTTTTGAAAAGGAAAAGATGGTCTTTAGGGTTAGCTCATTCTACACTGAACAGTTACAGCAGAGGACATCTGTGCGCATGTCGTCTTGGTCGTGACTTTAGCCTCAGCAAGATTAGTAAGGACTCCAGTAGTTTAAAAGCAGCATCCTTCTGGCCAGACCACTAGGAAGGACTCGTGACCTCCACACAGGTTGGCTAATGTTTGGCGTTTTGTATTCAGTACAAATTGAAATAAGGTAAAATTGGTGGGGTGTCTTCCCAGGAAATCATTGTATCTTGTTCTGTCTGTGAGGGTAGATTTTCATCTTTGGATCTGCACTCCAGGTGCCTGTTTGGAGAGCAAGGCAGACCCCAGCAATGCAAGGTAGTACCCTCTGCCTTGCTCGTGGCACTTTCTTGTCACAAGGTCACCTCGGCTGCATTGGTGCTGACCTCAGCCAACCTGACTGTAGCTCTGCTTCTCCTGTAATTGTGGAGGTGTTAGCAGACGAGACCTGTGAGGGTCTCTAGTCCAGCCTCCAGCTCACAGGACAACTGTGAGGGGGGACAGGGCTGCTGTGGTTGAAAACCCCTAGGGTGGATGTCCCCCACCTCTCTGATGACCTGTCCCAGTTTGCTGAAGTCAGTTCTTAGTTTGCCATCACAGAGCCTACATTGAAAGAACCTCTATACAATCCCACTATTCTATTTTAAGGTTAAATAGCATTAAATACTGTAGGTAGCAGGTGATTAAATATTTGGATCCCCTGAACTTATTGATGCAAGACATAGAATATTTTTAAGTGTTCATTTGACAAGTAAGGCTGGAAAGAAACATGAACCATTCATCTTGTTAAATTTTGCCCTCCTAACAAGTGTCTCACTAATGAAATTGCTTTAATATTTGATATTAAAATTTTAGTTGAATATAATCAAATATTCAAAGTAATTGTCCAGTCTGTAACAGGTCCAAAACTCTGACTTTAGCAGTTGAGGGAATGCCATTTGAGTATGTGGAAAATAATCAGAGATGGTTTGCTTTAACTTTATAATCCCTCTCACGCTGCAGCAGTGAATTTGCTAGAACAGAAATATTTAGCTCTGTTTGACTGTGGAAGCCTGGTGATAGTTCCCCATGGCATTTGCTAGCTCTAAGTTGTGTGGGTGTGATTTCTCCCCTAGGTTTGCTGGTGCTTTCACACTGCGGCAGCGGATGCTGAATTTTGTACAAAATATCCAATATTACATGATGTTTGAAGTGATGGAGCCAACATGGCACATTCTTGAGAAGAACCTGAAATTGGTGAGTGTGTGTGCTTGAGAGAAGCTGGAATGGAAGTCTTAAATTAACAAATTTAATATAGGGGAAAAATGCCCAATTTCAGTTGCTGCAGGTATCTGTTAATTTTGTTGGAGGCGCTTAAGTATCTTGGAACTGTTGTTATTATAACACTGCAAAGAGTGCTGGTGTTCTACATCACCTTTCTGCTTTATTAGTCAGATATCCCTTTCCTCTGCTGCATCCTCCTATCTATGCCCAGCTCATACTCTGTGCCCTGTTACGTAAAGGTGGTGTTTTGCTGAACGTCGCTGTACACAGAAGAAAGAAAACTATGGAAAAAGAAGAAGGAAGAGTTGAGAAGTTCGAGGATCATAAACTGGTCCAGACATCTTCAGCTGATTCCTTGGCTGACTTACAGTGCTCTTAAAAGCCAAGTCTATGCTTTCTCTTCTGTGAAGCTGCCAAGGACTGGCACGTTAGGACTGTCTGTTATAAAACAGGGCCTTCCTTATTCAGGTGGCTATTTCACATGTATATTCCCACTGCAACTGGGCAAGGCTGGAGTACTTTTCCACATCTGGTTGAGGCTAAGCTCACTTCCCAGTTTCTTATGCCTGACAAGGGGCTATATCTGGACAAAGGATGCCTGGCAGCATTTTAGTTCCTTTCACAGAGATGTAGTGTTCTGAGCTGTGGGGTTTTCTGGGTGTGTTACATAGTATTTCTGGTTCACTAATCCAAATCAGTGGCTTCTCCAGAAGTTCTTCACCATAGCAAAAATCAGTTTTTATCTCATGATGGGCATGTGAGATGTCTTTGTTATCTCACAGAGGAGCACATTCTCGGCTAATATCCCACCTACCTGTTTTAAACCAAGAATGAGAAGTCATTGGCAGTTTGCCTTTCAGAACAGGCTGGTCAAGAAGCCCTTAAAGGCCTTCTCATACCTGGTTTCATTCCTGTCAGATTTGTTGGTTCCATCCTCAACAACAGAGAAAAAAAATCTGTCACCAACAGATCAAGGGGTATTCTCAGTTTGTCTAGAGCAAGCCCTTCTCTCCCTTCCTTTTTTACCTGACCGTGGTAAAGATCTGGTCTTTCAGGGCATACAGTTACTGTGGTAGTTCATTAGAGAAGTGAAGGATGATGCCTGAGCGCTGGTGAATCTCATGAAAGCCACAGCAATGCTGCAAATCCATGTTATCTTCCTTGCCATCAGCCTGGGCTCAGCCCATAGCTTCTTTGTTCCCCAGGAATGTGTGCTGGAGCCAGGCCACTGGTGGCCTCACTTTCAGCACCAGAGGAGCTACTTGGCTTCTGCTGGTTTCTGGCCTACAAACTGGTCTTTGTGGGAGGAATAAGAGAGCAGAGATGGCATCTTAGGTTACTTCTGTATTACTGCCTAAACAAGGGAAGAGACATAGGCTGTCTGCTCCACATTACATAGCACATGTCTTCACTGGGTCCCACGTGGTCCTGTCATACGATCGTTTTGTGTTCTTCCAGTTTCAAGTGTTTGCAGCAGTCTGAGGAGGGTTGTACTGTAGCTGTTTTCATAGCATGAAGCTGCAGGGATGTGTTGCGTGGGCTGGGGTATGTCGTGAAGGCCTGTGAAAGTGCTTGAGGTTATAAAGCTTGGTGGAGTAGCATTGGAGGGTTTTGCCAAGGAAGGGAGTCTGACCTGCTGCCGTCTCCATCATGCCAGGAGACAAGCTGAGAAGACCCCCAGGAAGTACTGTCCCTGAGCTTTGTATGACGGTTGTCTTGGTGTATGTCACTAGGCACAGACAAGGGCTGTGTCAGGCAGTGAATTTGTGTTTAATTAGAGCAGATGATCAGTGATCCATTCCTTAAACTCGCTTATTTTGCTGCATAACCTTTGTGATGGCTGTAGTAATTTTCCTTCTCTGAAGGAATACTGCATTCCTTATGGTCCTTCTCAGCTTCCTTACCCGTTGTGGTGCCGCTGTGTTGGGGCTGATGGTACAGTGCCCCAGCTCCTGTGAGGAAACAGGAGGCAGAAGTACATCACCTTATTATTCTTCTCTCTGGTAGTCATCCCGTGATCACACACTTCTGTGTTTCATATCTTTTTCCTCTTACACCATGAAAAACATTCCTCTGAGCCCAACACTCCTTCTTCAATCTGCATTAAGCCACAGCAGCTCTCTTGGCAGCAGTGATGAGTCTTGTGCGTCTTCAACATCAGCTGACCCTGTCTTAGTTTATACTGTGTATTGGAGAGTTGTTCTGGGGTCAGCTTACCAACATTTTTGATGCCTTCTCATCCTTTTTCCTGGAGAATTCACAGGAGGTATCATGCCTAGGATTGTGAGCATCATTGCATATCCTTGCTGAGAAGTTCTGAACAAGAATAGGTTATAATGTCAAGCTCCTGGATGATCTGAGAGAAGTGTACTTTCTTCTTAATTCTGTTGTTAAGTTTAGGTTTGCTAAATATAATACTCAGTTTACTTTACTTGAAGTGAGGCACTTGAACAAGTTATCCGGTCCTGGGTCCTTCCATATTGATTTTAGGTAGAGCTTCTTTTCAGTCGCTGCTGATTCCAGATGTCCTCAAAGGGACAGAAGGCACACGGTCTGTACTGACAGCATCCCATGTTCAAGAAGAGACAAGCTCCTAACTTCAGAGTTTTTGCAAAGACTTTCTGTCTGAAGATCCTTCTCTGCTTTGGCTCTCAGCTATTGAGTTTCTCTGCTCCTTCAAAGATTTAGTGGTGTTGAAGCATTTTTATTTCAGATCCAAAAAGGAATTTGCCATTTTATACTGTTTCACAGAGGAGCCCATTCCCAAGAAATGTCTATAGACCAAAGCTTTTTGATAGCCTGCATGGGCAGAATTTTTCCCTTGCTATGGCACATCTGTGAGCCTCTTTAGCTGGCCAGAGATGTCGAGAAAACAGGCATAAAGTGACTTTGCTGGCACTGGGGAAAGGTGTTTTGCGTGGCAAGAAGGAGATCTCTCTGTGCCTGCACCACACGCTTCTTCATCTCTGAAACCTTGAGGGCTGCTGCAGCGTTCAGTAGAGCATTTCTACCATTGCTCTGCACAGGAAGGGCTTCTCCAAGTAATAGTGCAGTAGTACCGACTCAAAGATGCCCATGATGTCAATATGTACACAAGTTATTACTTGAAAGTGAGAAAGTTTTTTGGCAATTTAGCAAAGTCTTTGAGATGTAATCCAAATGTATGTTTGCCTCCCGTACTCATCAGTGTCCTTCAAGGCTTTTAAATCTCTGGGAGATGGAGCATGCCCTTTACCAGTGCTGGGGCAGGAACAGTCTGGCTCTAAGCAGTGTTGTGATATGGTCACCTGCAAGTCAAACATCTGACCCTGCCAGCTAAAGAAGCTGTTTCCACAACCGCTTTGTTATGCAGTCCTTTAAAAGAGCTGCTCACCAGGGATGACATAACCCCAGCTTCTGAGTAAAATCTTTCTTGATTTAAATAAAAGCATCAATTATTTCAAAACAGAGGATGAAGAACGGGCTCCTTAACCTCTGTAGCCTACAGACTGGGGTAGTTTTTGCCTTTCATTTGCATTTTAGAAGGGAAAAGGATGATCCTCACTGGTCTCATGTAGTGCCTTATTCTGTTTTTTTATTTGTCAGACTTCTCTCTTGTGTATTTCCACTTGAAGTCAGGGTACTTTCTTCCTAAAAATATAGCTAGTATCTTCATCTTCACAACATCATTGTCTTTATCAACACAACTAGCAACTTCATGGCATTAAAAAGCAAGACTTATCCCCTGTTCTAAACTAGTTGTTTACAAGGTTATGGAGGTGGGTTTTTTGGCATTGATCCTGTTGGAGCAGTGTGGATACTTTGGCAATTTTAGTCCTGTGGCTCTTTCCTAAGCTTGACTTGTGTTCTCAGCTTCAGCACATCCCGTAATTGTACAGAGTGAGAGAGGGGGTTTAATCTATCATTTAAAATTCGAGGCTGAAACAGCCCATTGAAGTAGCAGAGCTAGACAAAAATCTTACAGAATCCTGCAACACTGCATGTCCTGGTTCCTTATTGTGCTCCTAAAAAATCTTTCTGAATAACCTGTTTGTTTTAAGCTTCATAAACATACTGATATTTGGGGTTCTTTGAAAAGAGAAAAGTAATTTCTCTTTTCCCCTTATTGTAGCTGACTTTATTGAGATTGTGGGAGTGGGCATGACAAGCAGATTTAAAAGCAAAGGAAGTGCATGTTCATAAAGCAGGTAATTCCGTCTTGAGCCTCCTTGAAGGGTTTGGATGATTAAAGAAAGCATAATTTGGTTGAGAGGGTGATATGACAAATCAGAGGTAAGAAGCCCATGAAGGGCTGTTGAATGCAGTAATGCAAATACAGTCTCCATCTCAGGGTGTTTCTCAAAGCTGGAAGGCACATGAGAATTATCTCAACATGCCCTAGATCATGTCTGAGAGATCACTATCAGAGGCAGGATGCTGGGTTAGAGCTTTGGTCTGGTGCAGCACAGCAGTCCTGGTTTGGTTTTTCATTATTGTACTATCCTGTTACAGGCATCTAATATTGACGATGTCCTGAGCCACCACACAAGCTTCCTGGATAACTGCTTGAAGGACTGCATGCTAACCAACCCAGAACTGCTGAAGATCTTCTCCAAGCTGATGTCTGTCTGTGTCATGTTCACAAACTGCATGCAGGTATGTTCAGCCTCCCCATATTGACCATGCCACTGCTGGTTGCTTTGGGTGCCAGCCAGCTATGACAGTCCCTTTTTTCAACTCAACCCCTCTTGTCCTCGATGCATGTGGAAAAGCCTCTGTTCCTCATGCCAGGAGGCTCTACAGCTTGACCGCTCAGCCTCTCATCCTTTCTACCAAATGGTTTCTGTGGCTTCTCCCTCCACAAAGTTCTTTATGCTCTGTTTTTTCAGTGTTGGGATCAGGTTCATATGAAACAAGTTACCTCTCTTCAGCCAGTCCTGCAGCAGAATTTGAGGTATAAGTTGTAGGGCTCTGTAGTTTTTAGCATGGTCTTTTGAGGGTCAGGCGAGGACCGAGGACTCGTGATTGGACCCGTGGAGACTGATCTCCATGGGCACAGTCCAGCCACTCAGGGAGCCCGTAGCTTTCAAACAAAACACACCTTCCTCTGCGTTTAGGGAGCTTTGTGTATTGACATTGTAAATTTTATCTCGGAGTTAGTTTTCATAGGAGTTAGCTAGCTGCAGAGCTAGGAGAACTGAGTCAGCTTCATGCTTTGCCATAGTTGAAAAAATGGGATCTAACCATTTCCCCAAACCTTTGCACTTCCAAGAGGTTCACCCAGAGCATGAAGCTGGATAGTGAGATGGACCGGCTCACCTTAGAGCATGGCACGATGTTGGGCCCGCCAACAGGGGAGGAGCGTGCTGAAGAGACTGCGAAGAAGCAGCTGACTAACAAGGTGAGACACAGGATGGACAGCTGGGCCCAGTACTCTGTGAATGCTGCCTGGGTTGCTGTCTGGTCAGGGTGGCTGTCCTACCACTTGTAGATAAACCTTCCTAGTTTCTAGTACACCTCTGGCCCCAAAAGCAGAATTTTGTGGAATTACAGGCATTTTTTGAGGGCAGTGTGGAGCGCTGATGGTGCTCTCAAAGTCTGCTTTGAAGACCCTGTCTCCCACAGCAGTCCCTGCGCTTGTTTTCAAGTTCTTAGTTGTATTTTCAGCTGTGCAGTGGGTACCCACATACTGGCTTTCTGCAACTCAAGAACTTTTTTGAATGAGGCAGTAAACTGTGGGGTGTGACTTTGCAGCCCATCCCTTTCATATCTGGGGTGTTTGTCTTGTGCACATTTCTCTATCTGGATGCACGCGTGCTATGCAATTCGTTTGGCATGCTCTGTGGTTAGCAAGCTGCCTCCTGTCCCACTGAAAGCCCCTCTCTGGCACACAGCCAGTAGGGTCTGTCACACTGCAGGTGCAATCAGAATGCTCCAGTTGCAACCTGTCTTAGGAAACACTCGCTTCCTGCTTATTGGCTTTTCTTCCTGCTTGAAAATAAGTAACAACAGCATATATTTGAGGATAACTCTACTGGGATCTACTCTGGGGTGCTCCCAGATAGGCATGGCAAGGTTTCTAACCACCATGGACCTTGCAGCTGTTTTGAAGGATTTATTTTAGTGGCCGAGCGTCTGTTAGGTTTTATGGCAGTATTTTTGAGCAGGTTTGGAAATAAGTTTGCATCGCTTTGGCAAGTATGAATCAGGAGACACATGGGCCCACTATGCCTTTGTCTTGATAGCTTTTAGCAGAGCATGCTGACAACCTCCACCTGACATCTGGCTTCGAAGCCACAATCAGCAAGTTTGATAGCAATTTCTCTACACATCTGCTGGACCTGTTGGACAAACTGAGCATTTACAGCACCAATGACTGCGAGCACAGCATGCTCAACATCATCTACAGGTGAGCCAGTAGTTTCTCTTTGTAACTTCCCCTCCTGTGGTTCCCTAATTGAGCTCAGCAAGAATAATTGCTGTTTGTAATTATGTATGTCTGCCCCATCAGTGAAAACACTGAAATCACAAGAAATATTGCTTTGCATTTCAACCCAAGGCTTTAAAAAAACCCGACATTCTTTTGAATTATGTGAACTTTGTCTGTTAATGTTGTAAATGTAATGCAAGTGTTAGTTTTTTGGGGATTGTCTCACTGTGTAGACAGTGAGTAAGCTGATTCCTGAATACAGTGTAAGTATTCCAAGATGAGAAAACCATGCAAGGGATTGATCATAAGGGGCTATTTTGTTTTAAGTTCACATCTTGTATTTATTTAAATAAACATCCCTTAATGTGTTTTTATTGTGGCCTCACCCATACTTACTAGCTTCTTAGAAAACAAAGTTGCTCCAGTAATACCTGGAAGTCAGGTACACAAGATACACTGCAGGAAGAGAGGGATAGAGAACAGGAGATCTAAGTTTTGCTGGTAGGTTTGTAACCTCTGTATTCCTTTTTAAATAAAATGAGAAGCACAAGGCCTTCTTTGGAATTATTAACATTTGGTTTTGCTGTAAGAGTCATACATTTTAGTGTTGCTGGGCTTTTTAAGATCTGTGTTATAGATTGGTGTAGCATAGAGGGACCTGCCCTGGTATTTCTAGATTTGAAGAAGCACAGATCATGCTCTAGGAACATTACCCTGAGTTGAGCACTTGTGCTGTGCAAGCAGAATGCTTGTCTGGTCCTGCTACCAGGGCTTTAGGAGCAAAACAGAAATAACTGCAACTATGGACTTTGTTACTGTGAGCAGCTGTTAGTGTTTGTGGCTGGAATATGTTTTTCAAGAGTTAAGCACCCATGAAACCTAGCAGCCTGCAGATTGGAAATCTTCAGCTGAGGCATGCATATAACCACAGAATAAGAAGGCAAGTGAGGATCAGGAGTTGACTTTTCTTAATTCAAAGAGTCACCTTGGTGGAAGTCACATGTAAGAGCTGCTGGTCGCCAGCTGCCTCGCATCTGGGGAAGACTTGTGACACTTCAGAAATGCTGCTTGCAGGCTGTTAGGCACATACAAAAAACAATTGGTTTTTACAGTGACACTTTTTTCAGTGAAGAGGCAGGATATATATTGCATCTAGGCATAACTTTAAGAGGCTAGGATTTTCACGAATACAAAATATTTCAACACTAAGTGCTTTTTGTATGTTTGTAAGCCTAATAGACACATTTGTAGTGTTATGGTGAGTGTAAGCCTAGAACATTTGAGACTTACCTTTTTTGTTGTTGCTTTCAGCTGGGGAAAGAAAACAAGGCCATCCTAAACATCCATTAGTTTCTTCATGCTGTCTGTAAGCCGGTGTGCAGCCTTATTATCATCTGTAAGCAATTGTTAACAGCTCTTACAGGACTAGCTAGAAATGAAGGTCATTTTTAGGTGTTGACTGTTTCCTTTCATCTTTTTCTGAGGAAAGCCCTTGGTTTACCAAGGAGTTCTCCCTACTTTTGTGAATGTTTTTAATCTAAAATTGTAACGCTTTTCAATGGTAGGTATGCTAGGATCAGTTGTCAGCGATACGTAATTTTGTTTGTAAATGTGCCAGATAACTGGTTAATCACGTACGTTTTCTTTTTCCTCTTGATGTTATGGGGATTTGTGCCCCAAGCCCTTTGATATTTAGTACAGAACAGAGTAGACCCTTATTTAGTTCTTTTTAACCACATGGGTCTAAAAGGTACTTTGAGCTTTCTCCTAACTGTGCTTTGTCCTCTGTTTTGTTTTATTTAAGTATAGTCTTATTGCTTCTCTGCTTTCGTCATCAGGACTGTCATTGCTATCCAGTCCCCAGTTTGGACTGTCTTGTCTTCAACTGAAATACCGCATGTTAACAGGCTGTGCAACAGAACATGTCTTTCCATTTCTACAGGCTGCTCAGTAATGTTTTAAACAGTGGAAGTCCCACAATGAATACCCAGACCTGACATTTAGCTCTCACTCGGTCTGCAGAGATTGTTGGATGAGGTCCTGGCCTCTGTGGCAACAGGAACCCAAGAACCAGAGCAGAGATGGTTGCCATCTGAAATAACATATTTGACAGAGAGACAGAAGAGCTTATAAGACATACCGGACTTTTCTTATAAATGATAGCCTTTTTATATGGCTGCTTTTCAAGGGTGATAGTCAGCATGTAAGATAGATAACAAAATATGCCTTTTATTCATAATTCTGGTACTGTGGTTTTATCTGTTTGATCCTGGTTAATATTTATTCAGTTTCCAGTACTGAGTAACTGAGGCACCATCATATTTGTAGCACCAAACACCAGAAGACAGAGACCAGGAGGGTCTCCTTCAAAGCAGGAGCATGTAACTCACAGATCTTCAGTGTGCTGGTGTCCTGCTCAGGTGCCTTGACTCCATCAGTAGCAGCGCTGACAGAGGGCTGGCAACTGCAGAACATCTCCAGAGTCACTCCTTCAAATCTCAGTAGTGAAAAGGAGAACAATTACAGCATAGAGGACTTTGTCAGAAGGATTACTTAATTCCAAATGCTTTGAAATCTTACCTATCAAGTGTTATTAGAATTCATCAGCTATCCTTCCTTTACCAGTTTGGAGGAAACAGTGACTGAGCTTAGGGTGAGACCGGTAGGACTTAGGAAGTGATGCAAATCCCAGTGAATGAAAGTTCCAGCCACAAAACAAGAAACTGAACTGTAAGCAAAGTTTGAGGAAGCACCACGCAAATTCTTAAGGGATAGTTATCAAAGATCACTTAACCTGAAAACATAGCTGAAAGGGAAGCAAATCAAAATCTGCTATTAAAAAAAAGTTTGGAATAAAGCAACTTTAGAAATGGAAGGATATAAATGAGTTCTGGCCTTATATTTGGTAAATATGCCTGCCCTCAGTGTTAGATTTCCTTTGTACAACACTTAAAGCATGAAAGAGATGTGAGCTTTTCAACCAGGAGAGAGCAACAGATAAATTCCATCTGTCAAGGCTGTTTTCCACAGTCACCAAAAAATGTCAAGGAACAATTTGTTGCCATTTGTGCAAGGTTGTTAAGCAACATGAAACTCAAATATTGTATCCATTCATTTAGTATTGGAGCAACTTAATTTGAGAAATGAAAAGAGTAACTTTTGTGTGATTGGTGACTTGTATCAACTATTGCTTAGTGTTCCCAGGGCACACATTTTTAAGAGCTGCACGTGTCTCAGTTGGCTTTGCAGCACAGGGATCTGCCTAAGGAAGGTCATAGCAGGAGTGGATTTGGATGGTTTTGTGGCATTGTTTTGGATTATCAGGGAGTGAGGGTTATGATCTTGCTGATGTCACCTGCTTTGGAGAGGTGTTTACAAGAATCAGCAACAGTTGGGGTTTTGACTGAGCATCTTCCAACCAGTTACTCAACTTCTTGAATGGTGAATCTGTTTGAAGCTTACTGTTGTTAGCAAGGAGGTGGTGGTAATGGAACTGGCAATGTTTCGTGGTAGTCATGGTGGGTAATATGGTGGATTTCATGTGGGGATGAATACTGGAGTTGAGTGGTGGTGAACTCTGGTATTAAGGAGTGGTGGGAGTGGCTGGGAAGGTGTGGAGACTAAGGAGCCCTCACCCCTGGCACCTTGTCCCCGAGTGATACGTGTGGTCAAGCTGTGACTCTGGAGAGGTCCTTCCCGATGTGTTTTATACACCTGTAAAGAACAAGCGAAATTTAGCCTGTTGTCAGGAGACGAGCACAGAAGAGGTGTCACTGACAACTCCCGTGGCACAGTGCAGATGTCCCAGTCTTGCTGTGTCTGCCCAGCCCGGGGCAGTCCTGTGCGGGGATGTCAGGTTCGAAGCTCACTGTGCTGTGGCCTGGTTCAGCTGATGCCCTGGGAGACGTTTCTCCTCCAGGGCCCATGGTTGGGGAAGAGCAAGGCTGTGCTCAGCAGGGTGGGCACATGGAGTGCGGCTGCTTGAGAGATCCGTGCTTCTTCCCACAGTGAGACTTGTTTTGCTTTTGCATCACACCCCCTCATTTCAACCAGTTTTCTCCTAAAATTTGTCTGATCCTGTAAAAGACTTCATGCATTTTTGGATCATGCTGCCTTTGAGCACCTTGACAAGCACATGCGCTGTGGCACTTGCAGAACCGAGCTCTCGGGGGACCCTTGGTAAGTGCCTTCAGCATGCTGTGTGCCGCTCTCAGGCACCGGTGGGCCGGTGGGCTGCTGCAACTGCTGTGTTTTCTGTCTCTCTCAGGCTGGACTTCAACGGGTTCTACACCGAGCGCTTGGAGCACATGTCTGCCGAGCGCAGCCAGAAGGCAGCTCCCCCGCTTCCCCGCCTGGCCGTGCCTGCCCAGTGAAGTCCTGCTGCTGCGCCTCCCGCCGGCGCCTCTGCTGCACGAGCTGAGAACCGAACACTCATTCCCTTCGAGCTAAGAGTACCCAACCCTTTGCATTCACAGCGTGAGCTGGAAACGAACCGGAAGGGTTGGCCCGGGGAGACAGGAGGAACGGTCGCTCTCCTGAAATTTATGTAATAGATTTTATCTTCTGAGAGGCTTTTGTTAAGTCTTTTTTTTTGTACTACATTGTAAAATGATGTATTTGTGTGTTGTAAAATGAATTTAAAAAAATAATCAGGGCTTATTTTATCTGTTAACAGAGCTCAGGATGCAAATTAGTTTTTTAAGTGACTAAATTTTGGTCAGCTCACAGAGATCTGGCTCAGCTGCCACGCGGCATTATTTTGTGGGGGAGAGCCTAATTGGGGGGGGTTGCTGGAGTGAAGCTGCCCTAACTGATGAGATGCGCTTCACAGCTGATGAGCAGGAACATGATGTCCATATCACATTGGCCAAGTCCTCAGCAGAGGGTTTCCAGGGTGTCTTGCAGGGTTGTGCAGCCATAAAAATTGCTTGAGCCAGTTTGGAAGTAGTTGCGGTAGAGAGTGGAAGTGTCTCAAGTGGTGACCAAGGTACGTGCCAGAGACGCCAGTGGTCTCAGTGGCAAGTGAAACTGGGGAGACGTGCAAGGACTGCGGATACAGGGCTGAGTGATCCTGTTAGTGGCCTGCTCTTCCTCTCCCTCACCTACTCCTTTGCAAAGACTTTCTAGAAGGTTCTTTGTTAGAGGGAAGAGCCAGATTCTCCTTTGCTTTGGTGGCTGAAAACTGTTCCTCCGGCTTGGCAGAGGGAGGGAGACACAAGGAGAGGATGGAGACCACCAGTCCCGGCTCTGGGGGACTGAATTTCTTCATCTGAATGTTGAGGTTGAGGACTGAGACCTCACCTGGCTATTCAGGGAAAGGACTTGTGCAGTTCATGGGGAAGGGAGAGTTTTGTGTTCCGGCCACTGAGGTGGCTTCTCAGTGCTGGGAGGCTTGGAGAAGTTGACCTGCCGTTTCTGTTAAGTTTCTGTGAAGTCTACAGACTTCACTATAGCCTGTCCCTCGAGATCAGGGTGGAACCTCAAGCTCAGGTCCCTGGAGGAACCTGCTCCCCTCTCAGTGCCCAAGATCTCGGGCTTGAGAGACTCCCCTGGAACCTTGCTGTGTCACCGTTGGTGTCATGCATTTTTTACGCCGATGAGCAGCGTAGTGGCTGTTTCCAGACACCCTATGGCCAGTCCCAAGCAGTAGGTGTTTGCGCATCTTTTCCCCTCACCAGAAGCCCGGAGGTGCCAGGAGAGGGGCAAGAAAAATTCCTGTGTCAGAACCCTGTGTCTGAGTAGTGGTTGGGCACCTCCTTGCCCCGAGTCGTGATTTGGCTGGTCTGTGTCTCCCTGGCAAGCCGGGTTATTTGCCATGCTTCATAGACTGTGGGTTGGTCCATAGCTCCGTCAAGGACAGCTCAGCTCCGCACACCTTGCAAGGGTCCCCATCACGGTGGGGACAACTCTACTAGAAACATGTAGATAGTCAGGGACAGGACTAGGAGTGTTGAAGGTGAAAGCCTGGACCTTTATTATTTATTGTTTTTTTAATAAACTTGTCTATTTAGGAGGGACAAAAAAAAGCTGCAGGGAGAAAGAGGGAAGACAGAGGAACAGCGCTTGGCTACGGTGGTTTCTGTGCCATTTTGGAGGAAGCTTGTACTCAGTGGTAGTGCTCTGCGACAGCCAAATTTGGCATCAACCCTCTCTTTCGATAAAAGCAGTGTTTCTTGGGCTGAAAGAGTTGTGACCGAACAGGGTATGAGAGCGCTTCATCCAGGCTCCCTTCCCCACCACAGGTCAGACCAGGTGATCTTCAGAGGTCCCTTCCAACCTGGGTTGGTCTGTGGACAAGGGCGAGATGGCAGCTCCGGGGCAGAGCTCAGGGTGCAGTGCACCTCCCGACTCAGCCCCGCGTGGTGATCCCAGCCTCCTCTGATCCTTTGGGATCAGAGAGGGTCCCAAGTGCCCCACTGATATGCACTGATGTCCCACGGTCCCCCCCAAGCCCTCTGACAGTTCAGCCCCTCATGGTGACCCCAGGCCCTCCATTATCTCAGTGCTCTAGCATCTCAGCGCCCTACCAACACCTCCCAATGCTTCCTCGGTCCTCCCCCTGCCCTCTGGTAGTCCAGTCACCCTCAGTTCCTGCATCACCTCAGGGCCATCCCAGACACCCCCTTCATGTCCAATGGACACCGCTCAATGCCACCGGCCACTCTGTCACCTTAGAGCCAGGTGGGCACCTTCAGTGGCCCATGGACACCTTCCCCAGTGCCCCACAGGACACTGCCAGCCCTGCTACCTCCTGTGGGAGCCCAGCCACCTCAGCCCCTCCACCACTTTAGAACCGGGTGGCCCCACACCCACCCTTGCTGCCCTAATGTCACCCCCCCCATGCCCTGCAGACCTGCGCAGTGCCCTGGGACATGCCCCCAGCGGCTGTAAACCCACCCTGATGCCCCATGGACTCTCCTTGAAGCTACACAAACAGTTGTAAATGCCACTCGGACTGTGTCGTCCCTGTCCTCCCCACCACCACCCCCATGCCACGTGCACACCATCTGATACCCCACAAGCCATCTCCAGTGCCCCACAGACCCTCCCCAATGGCTCACGGACCCTGCCCGATGCCCCACGGACCATCCCCAGTGGTTCACAGGCAGCCCCGGACAGTCTGCAATGCCCCACCGACCCTCTCCGGTGCCACATGGACCCTCCCCTCATGCTCCACGGACCCTCCCCAGTGGCTCGTGGACACCCTCCGATGCCCCGTGGACAGTCCCCAAGGCCCTGTGGACCCTCCCCAACGCCTAACAGACACCCCACGATGCCCCATGGACAGTCCCCACTGCCTTGCGGATGCTCCCCAGTGCCACACAGACCCTCCCCAGCGGCTCGCGGACACCCCCCAGTGCCCCGTGGCCAGTTCCCAACGCCCCACGGACCCTCCCCAGTGCCCACGCCACGGACCCCCCCCCAACACGCCACGGACCCCCCCCGCCATCCCCCGGCCCCTCCCGCCGCTCCGCCCCGCCCTCTCCCGGCCCCGCTCCGCTCGGAGCCCCGGGCAGGCAGCCGTGCTCCGCCGACGGGACGGGCGTGAAGTTCGGGGGGGGGGGGGGGGTGCGTGGAGGCAAAGGCCCGGCTCCCCGCGGGGTTCTTCTGCCGTGGGTCAGGGTTGGAGGTACCTCCTCTGTCCCTCTGGCAGGGATGCTTTTCTCTGGGAGAATGAAGGGACACGTGGGAAGCGGCACAGGAGGGGCTGTGCCAGCTGTAGGGTGGCTTTTGGGGACGGGTCATAGCTTAGAAAGGTTTCGGCTGCTTCGTCGTCCTCCTGGGGTCACCGAGGGATTTGACGGGCATCCCCCGCATCGCCTCCCCAAGCTCCCCCAAAGACGAAAGGGGCTCAGAGGACCCCTGGCAGAGGGACGCTTGTGGGTGACTCCCACCCCACACAGATGCGGGGCCCACACCTCGGCCAGGAGGCTCTTGCCAGCCAGGGGAAATTTGTCACCGCCAGCTTGCAGCATGCTGGCATGGCGGGGGGGGAGGCGGTGACTCATCCTGGCTCCTGCTCTGGTGCCGTGGGTGAGGGCCGCCAGGCACCTGCCAGGGGCTCGACTGGCCTCATCTGAACCCCT
>KZ505968.1:419831-471100 GCA_002844005.1 Limosa lapponica baueri
GAGCTTCTCCAATGTTTTTTTCTGAGACATTACCCCGTGGTGCCACCTCTTGCAACTTTGCAGTGATCTTGTGACATCTGGTCTTTGTGTAAGGAGAGCTTTGCAAAGCCTCATTGAGCTGTAAGCACTTTTCTTGCTGTGTTTGCTGAAGTTGTATTTTTTCAGCCTTTGGGACAGGGAAATAAGAATGAGAAAGTTGCAGAAACCCACATGAAAGAAAGCCAGTGTTATTTTTCTTGGGAAACCTTGTAATTTGGGGGAAGGAATGGAGTTTGACTCAGTACTTTTGAGCACTTGGGGCTGACGTCCATAGGACGATGGCCTTGATCTCATTGTTTTTTCCTCATTGCCTTAAAGTGAAATTCAGACAAATACAAGGATTCATTTTCTAGGACCAAAAAGCATGAACTTTAGCACCTGATGAGATAGAGGGTCTGTGGACATTTATTTCCTAGTAAACTCTTCATACAGCCTGTTCATCTATGATTCAAACCCATTCTGATAAACTAGCCTCAAAAACGCTCCCCAAGAGCATCTGTTTTCTCTGCTCTAGAAACCTAAACTTGCCCACAAGATAGACATTCCCCAGGCTATTTAGAGATACCATCTGTGCTGGGTGCATCGGGCAGCTCTGCACTGTTCCCCCCTGGAAAGGGGAGCTCACCCATCTCGGTGTCCCTCTGCTTTCCACAGCACAGGAGAAGACATTTGCCTTGAGCTGTGTACTTTGGGACAGCCATGGGTGGTGTCTGCCAGGTGGCACCTGGATTTGCTCTTGGATGGGGGGGGTTCTTGGACCTCCCAAACCTGTTGTGTTGTGGATATGTGATCTCCTGCTTTTCAAGCCATTTTTCTTCTCTTCCACAAAAGCTGGGTTTGCTCTTCCAGTAACCTTGGTTGGTGGGGAAGAGGTTCTCAGCGAGGCTTGACCATGACCAAACCCCTCTTTGAAGTGGAGTGCTCTTGATTGCAGAAGTGACATCTCTCTCATACCCATGCTCCAGCATTTTAAAGAGCTGTATTGAAACAGGAGGGTGGTTTCCAGCCAGCGTAAGACCTGGTGTAGCAAACTGCTGGCTTCTCCCTCGGTGCACCTGTGTTCACACATCCCTGCTGATGTCCTCCACCGTGTCCATAGAACCAGTTGGTGCAACAAGGCAAGCCCTCTGACTGAGTGGAGATAGCTAAGCATCAGCTAGCCCAGCCTGCAGCTCTGCTGGAAACAGCAGGACGTTGCAGAGCAAGCGATGGGCCCAGATGGAGCAGGAGCAAGGGACAGTGGTGGCCCAGAGACCCACCTTCTCTTCCTCCTCTCTTGTGCTGCAGCTCCTCTGATACACAGTATGGTGCAATGAGCCCCACCCCTACTGTCCTAGCCTGTCACCTCTTCCCAGCCAGGGAAGAAATACCTTATGCTGGGGTGGGATGATGGCATCATGTCCTGATCCTCTGCAAGTTCTCTGGGTCACTTAATAAGACCAGCTGGAAGAAATCCCTCCTTTCTGTGTGCTGTGGCCATAACTCCGCTTTGCTTGCTCAGCACGGTCATGGGGTTGGCAGGGCTCGGGCAGGGCCAGGGCGGACCTGCCTGCACTTTCAAAGCCTTCCCATCTGGAGCCCTTGCAAAGCCCATGCTAATAAGGAAGGGGGTGATTCAGAGAAGATTTAGCAGGACTTTTTTTTTTCTTTAACTTGCCTTGCAATTGTCTCCAAGAGACGGTCCCTGACCCATCACTCCCTTCCAAGTGCTTTCCTGCTATTTCTTAAGACCTCTTCTGGCTCCAGTGCTGCCAAGAATAACAAAGCATCACTTTGTCAGCAGACACAGGACAGGATGGCCACGTCAGGCAGGAGACACTGTTTCATAAGAAAAGAATTTTGTGGGGACCCATGAGTGCACCCACATGTCAGTGGTGTGCCTACCTGCAGCCGGGGCTGCCTGGCAGGCTCGCTGCAACCCGCTCGGCATGCGGTAGGACATCTCATGGCCAGCAGCCTCTCGCTTCATGTTGGAAATGGGTTGAATTGAGGGGGACAGAGTGATGGGCAAACCCTCTTACCCAGCCCTGCTGGTGCTGAGTCAGCAGGACTTTCGGCTCAGCCCCGGCTCCCGCCAGGCTGCAGATCATCCCACTGGGAGCACTGAGCTGTCCTATGACAGCAAGTGCTGTCATCCGCCCTGGGGAGAGGACACGTATCTCATCTGGGAGGAATGCTGGCCCTGCGGGAAGTGCTTACTTTGCCTTTTGCTCAGCTCTCCACCCCGGGATCCTGTAAGAGTGAGGATGTGCCCTCAGGAGAGGTGTCTGTGCTGCAGTGGTGACTAAGGAGGTCCCTAGTGCCAAGGGTGCAGCCTGACACAGGGCACCATGCAAGAGGTCGTCGTCTCTCTCAGTGGCCTGGGGGGGACAAGACACCTGGAAGTCTATGGCTTAGTCTCTTCAGATTGAGATCACAATGTATTCCAGAGGAAAACACTTCCGGAAGGGACATCTCCATCCTGGGAGTTCAGGGCTTGGCTAGGCTGAGCCGCATCCACCCTGAGCCAGCCACAGTGACTGGAGGTTGGACTTGAGATGCTTTGAGGTCTCTTCTGCCAGCACTAGGGTGATGCTCGGGGGATCTGGCACATGGTGATACTAAAATCCATTCTCAGAAGCAGAAGAGAACCAAGAGAAGGTTATTCTCAACCATGATGTTGCATGTTAGATCAGTCAGAGATAAGGAAGTCTCTGCTGATGAGAGCTGTTGGGCACTGGGGATTTTTGCCGTTAGCCTGTGAGTAAGCGCTGAACTCAGTGCCCAAAAAAGGACCTTTGTGATTGATGAGTAGGAAACCTCAGTTTCTGGCATGGCCATCTGCAGCCATGTGTCAGAGACAGGAAACCAGACTTTGCTGACTCTGTTTCATTGCTGGTGACCTGTTCTTTATCTCAGGATGTGACGGGAATTTGTGCTATTGCCCACATGCTTGCTTTTTTCTCTTCTGATTTCCTGTGTCTTTGCTGGGTGACTCCATGGTGAACAGCCAGGTTCCCCATCCTGCAGCCACCTTCCAGCGGGACACATGCACACCCCATCCCCTCTCTGGGCAGGTCCTCCGTTCTGTAGCTTCTTGCTTCTGGTGATGGTGGGTCTGTGATGTTGTCTACCTTTCATGCAGAGCACCTACCCGGACCATGTCCTCTACAGCATCCGTGCGGAAGGCAGGGACTACCTCCTGTGGCTGGAAAAGAACAAGTGAGTGAGGATGGGCACAGCAGGATGGCTGGGGGCCCTTGCCGTGAACATCCCTTCTCCAAGGTCCGGCATCCCCGCACCAGCAGTCTAAGCCCTCAGGCCAGACCCTCAATAGCAAAATATTGCAATTTTTTTTCCCCTCCTTGCCAAACCCACCCAGGGAGGTCATGGACCCACCATACCCTGACCAACCTCATGCCCAAACTGTCCATCCTCTCCCCAAAACCGGGGTCACTGCTTACACCCCTTCCCCCTCCTGCAGGGAGCTGTTGGGGCAGCAGTACACTGAAACACACTACTTAGCCGATGGCACAGAGATCACAGAGAAGCCAGACATTCAGGTATGGAGTTGGCTCCGGGGGGGCAGTTCTCCTGCTCCTGCAAGGTCCTGCTGTGTGAACAGCGGGTGCGGACTTCCTTTACACCTCTCCTCTCTCTTGACAACAGGATCACTGCCTTTATCAGGGCCACGTGCAAGGATACACCGACTCAGCAGTGAGCATCAGCACCTGCAGCGGGCTCAGGTAGGACCTCCAACTCCCCAGGGCACTGCATCTGGCCAGAGGACAGCAGCAAGCCTGGTCTTGGCACACGCCACTGTGCTGCTCCTGCCGGATGTGGTGCCATGTAATAGTGAGCTGGTGTGACCAAGCCCCGTCCAGCCGGAGCTGTGCCGATGGAGGGCGAGCTCAGCTTTCCCACGAGGAAGAGAAGATGTCCCTTTTCCTGCTGGCAGTGGGAGTGCTGACCTCCCTGGCTCGGTGCCTAGCAGGAAAGGCATTTTACATCTCCTCCCAGCCACGCCAAGCTCCTAGAGCTGATGGCCGGTGCCTTTCCAAAAGAAAAGGAAAGCACACGGAGGCGTCTCCCTCTGCCCGCTCTGCTGGCCATGTTGGGGCTCATTCCTCAAAAGCTGCCTTGGGTCTACCTTCTTTTAACGGCAGAAAGCATCCTTGCAGAGTAACCCAAGGTCCACCAGGTCCATGCAGCATTGCTCAGTTTGTCATGGAAGATTTGTACTCTGCTGTTCTCTTTCTTTTAAGCTCACCTGGCAGCCAGACATTGGAAGAGAGTAAGCCAGAAAGGAAGGGGTCCCTGGCAGGGGGATGTGTGAGGAGGACAGGTGGTCCCTGGAGCACCCATTTGCAGGAGAAACACCCACTGGAGCTGCATGGCAGCCATCTCCTCACTTTGCGAGCAAGGCTTGGACACCTTGGCTCGCACATGCATACATGGGACACCATATCCTTGTATAGGAGGAGGAGAGATGTGCAAGAGCAGGACAGGAGACAAGGAAGATACAGACACGGCACATGGGACACCTTACAGAAAGCATCTTGGAGCCCAGAGCTGCTCAGTAGATATACTGTGCTACACCTGGCCTGGCAGCATGGGGCAGTTCACCTTGCTGAACCCTGGGAGATTTCTGCTGCCCAAAGTACAGGATACTCCCCGTGCCACAGCTGCCATGCCACGGTTTGCTCCCTCCCAGCCCAGCAGCCAGTTTTTAGCCTCCCTAACAGTTAAACAGTGCTTCTGCAGCCTCCAAAAGCAAATGCTGCAGACGTGTTTCCTACTGCTCCTCATCTCCTGGCATGCCCCAGGTCAGCTCAGTCCTTGCAGCACCTCCTTGATGGACTCTTGGGCCACGCGAGGTTGCAGAGAAGGTGCATCCAGTCCCTCACGTTGCTGTGAGCTCCTGCACCCCGATACCTCTGCATAGTGGTGTGAGGCTTCATGCACTGCCCAAGGGCTGCTGGGGCTTTGCATTGAGTGTGGTTTCACGTATATGGCCAGAAGGACCTGACTGTTGTGTCCTCCTAGTGGCCGGTAGTCATCCAAGCTGCCTATGCAAATCATGAAGGGGTAAGGTGGTTTCCTAGCTGAGATTTAGTAGCTGTATTTTGTATCACAGGCACTTGTGAGGGTGCGTGTAGGTTCTGTCCATGTCCTGCCAGATATCTCCCCAACCTGGCACTCACCCTCTCTCTCGGCAGTGGATTTTTCCGGGTGAATGAGACCACCTTCCTGCTGGACCCCCTGGAGGAGGATGCAGCTGGCCAGCATGCAGTGTACAGAGCAGCTCACCTGCGGGGGAAGCGCAGCGTGTGCCCGGAGTCCAGTGCCACCCTGGAATATGACCACAAACCAAAAACTCCTGCAGCCATGAAGCTCTACCGCTGGGTTAAGGATTGCATTGTTTCTCCTTGCTGTAGCTGAGTTTGCAAGAGCCTAGGTCCCGTGAAGTCCAGGGGAGGAGTGGGGCCCATACCGCATACCTTGGATGTGCTCCGCTCCCAAACGTTGTTGGTTGGGCGCACAAACACAGGTTGCTCCCAGTGGCCTAGCTCCTGGTGGGAACAAGTCCTCAGATCCTGTACCATTAGCAGGAGCATCCTCCTACCCCATGAGCTTTGTGATGACCACAGAAGCTCTCTCATGCCTTATCCCAGTAGCTGGCTTGAGTTTTAACTTGTGTGTTGGAAGATGTCTGAAACACCCAGTGAAGTAACATCAAAAAGCAGAGCTAGACCAATGTTGAATAACATTGGAAGATGCCCCAGGATCCAACACATCCCACAGGAGAATCAACTGCAGGGCTTGGCAAACTGCAGAGCTGAGCCCATCTTTGCACTCACTTTCCTCTTCTCTTCCAGAGATCAGCTCCATTACACAAAGGTCCCCGATATGTGGAGCTGGTCTTGGTCGTGGACAATGAAGAGGTAAGCACCGGGGCAGGAACCCGGTACCTGCATTTGCGCTGTCATCCACTGCAGCAAGGAAATCGAAGCCAGCCTGGAAATCTCTCTGTGTCCTTCCGTAGTTCAGGAAACACAAGGATTTGCGTACAGTGCAGAACCGCATGAAGGAAATTGTGAACCATGTTGACAAGGTGAGTCCAGGGGTCTGGATCTGCACTCCCTGCTCCCACACGTGCCCTGCAGTGCCAGCACAGGCATGAACATGGCACAGGAGAGATTGGCGTGGGTAGGGTGATGGAGCTGGAGCCAATCTCAAGCCTGTAGGTGGACTGCCACAGGGTGACCAACTCCCTTGGCCAATGGGGTGTGCAAAGTGGACATTACAAGCAGCTCAGCCCTGCATCTTCAAGAGCATAGGATGACTGCCTCCCAGCTCTCTCATAAGGGAAGGGGCAGAGAAATTTCTTCTCATAGCCCCTGGGAGCACGTGCCACGGCCACTCTCAAGCTGGAGTGGGTGCTAACAAGGGGAGGGTGATGGATGCAGTGCACCAAGGGAGAGCTTCTGTTTGCCTTGCTTCAGCCTCACTCTTTGGTCAGCAGCGTGGGAGCATCATCCCAACCTTCACCAGTCAAGGGGGAGCCCAGAGGTCCTGGGGTAAACCCCCATCTACGTGGGCACTCCAGCTTGTGTTATTTATTGAGGGGGGTAACAGAGTTGATATTGCACAGTGAGGTGGGATCCTGGGCTTGGCTGCAGTTCCCCGGGGCGGGGGTGGGACCTTCCATCTGCTTGTGCAAATCAAATCCAAGCAATCCTTCTGGGATGTCTCCCACCCCAGCTTTATCAGCCTCTTCGCTTGCGGGTGGCCTTGATTGGCTTGGAGGTGTGGAGCCACAAGGACAAAATTGTGGTCAGTCCCAACCCGGAGGTGACACTGGACAACTTCCTCCACTGGCGAGAGGCAGAGCTGCTGCGGAGGAAGCCGCATGACAATGCCCAGCTGATCACGTAAGGACAGGGGGCTACCACCTCACCATCCTTGCAGCCCTTCTGCCACCCAGGCCACATGGCCATGGTGGCATCTCAATCCCACAGGGGCATAGACTTCCATGGCACGACTGTAGGGCTCGCCAAGAAGCTTGTGATGTGCACCAGGGACTCAGGTGGTGTCAACCAGGTGGGTTCCACTGCCCAGGCATGTGCCGGGAGGGCAGCAGCAGTCCCACAGTTTGCACTCCCTGCATTGTATTTTCCAGAGTGGGTCTCCCCAGAGAAGTGTTGGGGCCTCGGGGAAGGGTAGCTGTGGAAACCCAGCTGCATGCTTGCAGAGGGCTCTGATACACCTGAGCCCTGAAGAGCCTCCCAGAGCAGCTCTGTGGACAGAAGGCGTCTTCCACCGCTTGTCAAATGGCTGAGATTTGGTTTACAATTGCTCCTTGGCCATCCTGGCTGTTCTCCTTATCCCACCCCAGGGAGGGCATCCTTTGCTGGAGCATGAGCCATGGAAGCTGATGGGACCCACGGCTATCCAGAACCACCACAAAGCATTGTTTCAGGGTAGCTGCCATATCTAAACACACTTACACTCCTGAGGGAGACCATTCTGGAGGTCCTCAGGGGCCATGGGACCAAGTCCAGCTTTTGTCTTCCTTTACCTCAGCATGACAGCATTAGAGAACAAATTGCAGACAAGAGCAAGACCTGGCACCCAGCAGCCCCCATGGAGATGCCACGGAGAGCATTTGAACCACACTGCACTTCTTGTCCCACAGGACCACAGCATGAATCCTATTGGTGCTGCATCCACCATGGCTCACGAGATGGGGCACAACCTGGGGATGTCTCATGATGAAGACGTTGCTGGCTGCCTCTGTCCTGTCCCCAAAGCTGATGGAGGATGTGTCATGGCAGCGAGTGTTGGGTGAGTGAAGGAGAAAGGGGAGTATCCCTGGGCAGAAAATACCTTGAAGTGTCCTCCAACATTGTCCTGGTGGGGTGAAGCCCCAGATGGCCAGGGCTGGGTAGATGTTTCACTTGAACCTGCACTTCAAAGATCTGATGGTGGCCCTCCACCTTCTCCCGTGCTCTTATCTCTGCTCATGACTGCCTGTTTTTGTGCCCCTTCAGCTTGGCTTATCCCAAGCGTTTCAGCCACTGCAGCGAGCAGGACATGTGGCAGTTCCTCAGGGACCCCAGGACCAGCTGCCTGCTGAACGTCCCCAGGGTGGATGAGCTGTACGGGGGGCCGGTGTGTGGGAACCAGTTTGTGGAACGGGGAGAGCAGTGCGACTGTGGCACGCTGGAGGTAGGGATGCTTTCTGAGAGTCTGGGAGGAGGAGGGTTGGTGGCAGGGACCCAAGACCTCTCATTCAGACTTGGAAAAGGTTGTGCAAGGCTCTTCAGCAGACATTGCTTTGCAAGACTCATCTTCCTTATGTTCCTCATGCTTCTGCTGAAAAATAACTTACGGAGGATTTGTTAACATAGGCATGCCTAGGAAAGATGGACATCCTGCCAATGTGTCTTCCAAAGAGGTGGTCCAAGAAGGGGGACATCATGTCATGTTGTCCTTTCGAGAGCTGTGCTTGGCTTTTTCTCATCTCTAGGGGGAGATTTGAGACAATGTCTCTGGAATAAATCCCTGGGTCACAGCCCTCCTCTGGGACTTGAAGGGATGCTCCCCTGATACAGAGAGCGCAGAGATCCTCCTGTTTTCTCCTTCCTGGAGGTGTGCAAAGGGTGCCACAAAGGAGCAAAGGAACCATCAGGAACCATCTTCTGAAAAAAAAAAAAAAAAAAAAAAAATCTCTTCTTGTCCTTTGGTTTGGTGTTGGTAATGGGAGCAAAGAGGCAGTGGTAGTGGTTCACACCTGGGATGATGCAGTGGTTTTGCCCCACAGTTTAGCCCATGGCAGCTACGCTGCTGTTGGCACCTGGTGATGTGGCAGCCAGCTTCTCACAGAAAGGAAGGAAAAGGGTCTTTCAAGGGGCTTTTGGGAGCATTTCAGTCCCTCCTTGTCTTGCAGGAGTGCTCCAACCGCTGCTGTAATGCCACCACTTGTCAGCTGAAAGAGGGAGCCGAGTGTGCCCAGGGGGACTGCTGCCAGGACTGCAAGGTACTGCTGCCGGCAGGGGGACCAGGTTGGCAGGGGAGGGAGCTGGTGGGTTCACAGTCCTGCCCCAGGCTCCTCCAGTGCTTCCCAGTAGAGGCAAGGTGTATCCATGCCCCTCTGGAAAGCCTGAAGGATCTCTGTAGCAGCCTGCCCGGAGCCAAAGCACCCAATGGTTTGGGTGGGAATCCTGCTTTCTGTCTAATGTTCTCACTACAGGGACAGTCAGCATCTCAGGCGGGAAGTGATCAGAAGCATGAAACAGCCTCTGTTTCTGGCATTCTGGAGTCCAGGTCCAGGTTAGGTGCAGGATGAAAAGTATTGAAGAACTGGGCAATGTTCAGAAGAGATCAATGTGGGCCATTTCTGGAGCAGGAAACCAACCTGCTCCATTCGTCCAAGAGAAAGCTGAATTATATGGGTTGGTTCCTACACACAGGCATAAGAAATGCCTTAGGGAGGAATAGCCCCATACACCAGTACAGGTCAGGCGCTGACCTGCTGGAAAGCAGCTCTGCAGAGAGAGATCTGGGAGTCCTGGTGGACAACAGGATGACCATGAGCCAGCAATGTGCCGTTGTGGCCAAGGCCAATGGTCTCCTGGAGTGCATTAAAAAAAACGTGGCCAGCAGGTGGAGGGAGGTCATCCTCTCCCTCTACTCTGCCCTGGGGAGGCCACATCTGGAGCACTGGGTCCAGTTCTGGGCTCCCCAGTTCAAGGCAGACAAGGAACTGCTGGAGAGAGGCCAGTAAATGGCTACGAAGATGATCAAGGGACTGGAGCACCTCTCTAATGAGGAAAGGCTGAGAGACCTGGGTCTGTTTAGCCTGGAGACGAGAAGACTGAGAGGGGATCTCATCAATGTTTAAAGGGTGGATGTGAAGAGGATGGAGCCGGACTCTTTCAGTGGTGCCCAGTGACAGGACAAGGGGCAACGGGCACAAACTGGAACATGGGAAGTTCCAGCTCAACATGCAGAAAAACTTCTTTACTTTGAGGGTGGCAGAGCCCTGGAACAGGCTGCCCAGAGAGGGAATATCTCCTTCTCTGGAGATATTCCAAACCCGTCTAGATGCGTTCCTGTCCAACGTGCTCTAGGTGACCCTGCTTTGGCAGCCCTGTGGGCTGGACTAGATGATCTCTGAGGGTCCCTTCCAACCCCTGCCATTCTGGGATTCTGTGGTTTTGTGAAGAGATAAGGCTGGAGGAGGACCCCAGGTCAAATCCAGACTAAAAGCAAACCACAAAGTGTTCACTGCAGGGAGAGACTTAACGGGAAGACCCAGTCCGAGGCCTGACATACCTCTGTCCTGTGCAGTAGGTCGGTCAATAGTAAATGTCTTTGTGCCAAAGTAGCACAAGCTGATGTGTCTGCATCTGTCAGGTGCTGGGAGATGTTTTGAAGACCAGAGTGCTGTTGGTGCTGCCAGTTTGGATCTGGGGATGTGAGAGCATCACGGCAGTGCCGACATCCCCTTTTCTGTGCAGGTGAAGGCTGCCGGTGTGCTCTGCCGGGCCAGTAAGAATGACTGCGACCTGCCCGAATACTGCACTGGCTTCAGCGCCGAGTGCCCGGAGGACGTCTTCCAGGAGAATGGCATCCCCTGCCAGAACAGCAATGGCTACTGCTACAACGGGGCCTGCCCCTCGCACAGCGAGCAGTGCCGCATGCTCTGGGGTGCAGGTAGTTGCTCTCCCGCGCTGCCCACCCCTCCTTGCCCCCATTGCTGGGTGATGTGCCTGCAGCTCTGGCTCCTCAGGCTGGGCTGCAGTTCCCTCCTACATCCCTAGCTGTGGCTGCTGACCCTAAGGTGTGGCCAGTGGTGTCAGTGCTGCGGGCTCTGGCTCCACCTGACCTTTTCCGTGTGTCCTGCAGGGGCCCAGGTGGCTCCTGATGTCTGCTTTAAGCACAACAGTGAGCAACACCTTCACCTCCACTGCCTCACTGACTATGGGAAGCGGCCCTGCAGCCCCAAGTAAGGAGTTGGGGAGGTGGGGTGGTGTCCATGTCCAGCAACACCACCATGGGGCCAAGCAAAGCCCCACAGCCCCGTGCCACCCCCACCACTGGTGCTCATGGCTGCTTCCCCCGCAGGGACGTGAAGTGTGGCACACTGCTGTGCCTGAGTGACACCACCAGCCCTGTCCTCGGTGGTGGCTCCTATTCCCTCTTCCTTGGCCGCTTCAAGTGCAAGGCGGTCATCGCCAGCAATGATGCCAATGAAGTGGTGGCCAAGCTCAGGCTGGTGCCCACTGGTACCAAGTGTGGAGAGGAGATGGTGAGTGGGCTGCCTGCCGTGCTGAGGTGGCAGAGCTGGGAGTGACCACCGGCTGCGGGGACCCAGGGCAGCCTCAGAGCCCCCTTGTATGCCCCCAGGTCTGCTATGCTGGGCGCTGCCAGAACCTCCTGGTCTATGGCAACAAGAACTGCTCAGCCAAGTGCAACAACCACGGGGTATGCTGCGGGATCGTCCTCTCCCAGAGCAGCCATGGGGCCCAGGGCAGCAGTCCCGGCCCGTACAGCGTGTCCGCCACCCTGACACGTTCCTCCCTCATCCCAGGTGTGCAACCACAAGCAGGAGTGTCACTGTGAGCCGGGCTGGGCAGCACCCTACTGTGAGCAGAAGATTTCAGGGGTGGCGGCAGGTACAGCACACCCACCCTGTGCATGGCCGGCACCAGCTACCTCAGCCTGATGTCTGTACCAGGGAGGGAGCCTGGGGATGGAGGCTTGGCTCCATCACCATGGTGCCAGCAGTGCCCATCCCAAGCCAAGTGGGTGTCCACAGGGAGCAGCAGTGTGGTCTTGGCGGCGGTGCTGGGCGTGCTGGTGCTCTCCAGCATCCTTCTTGGCAGTAGCTTCGTGCTCCTCAGAGGCAGGGTGACCAGGCGCTTCCAGAAAGGGTAATTCGCTCTGCCCCATGGCGTGGCTGAGCCACAGGCTGAGCTCGGGGGGTTGCCCAGAGCTCAGCCTCACATCATCCCTGTGCCCCACAGGAGGACCTCTGGCGGACCCACTGCCGCCCTTGCTGACCCACTCTTCCAGGAGGGCGGCCGGATGGCCTGTCCCCGCCACCAGCTGTCCCACCGTGACATCAGCCACCCAAACCTGCTCAGCAGCACGGTGGCCCTGGGGAATGCCCGGCCCCTCGCTCCCCGTGGCCCGGCTCTGCAGGTCAGGAAGCCGAATGGAGCCCCGGCACGGAGCAGCCATGGCCAGCTGGGCAGGAGGGCAGCCTCTCACCCCCGCTTTTTGCTGACCCTGCAGGCCCCGCATCTGGTCCCCAAGGTAACATCTCCAGCCTCTCCAGGACGGCCCTTGCAGGTAACCACCCCTCCAAAAGCCACTATGGCGGGGTGGCCTGTCCTTCCCTCTCAGACATCTCCCTCTCCACCAGCCTCCCCTGGCCTGATCAGTTCCAGATGTGGGGCACATCTGTGGGGTGGGCCCAGTCAGCTGATGACTTGGTGGGGGCCCCCCTGTAGCCCTCTGGGTCCCTCCTTGGCACCCAGGCAGGGGACTTGGGTCTCTTCTCTTCTCCCACCAGGTGAAGCCAAAGCCGCCCACCAAGCCTCTCCCGGCATTGAGGAACAAGGCATCGTGCGATGGTGAGGGGCTGCCGGGACCAGCCCCCCCTCACCCTCCACGGACAACCCCCTCGGTCCTTCAGCAGAACATCCCCCTGAAGGTGGCCCTGAAGCTACCACCCCCAGCCAGGAGGTGACCAAGGATGCTCCATCCACCGCCATGGCTGAGGATACGCTGGCTCCGGTGGCACAGCCAGGGCACCGTCTGGCTTCCACCCTTACTTGAATTGCTCACCAGACCCTCCCCCAGGAGGACACCCGTGTTTACAGATAAATTTGAGTTGTGCCTTAACAGACTTTTGTAGCCTCATGGCTGGCCCAAGGAGAGACACCAGCTGGGGCTTCGCAAGACCAGGAGTGGGGACAATGCCAGCTCTGGTTTTGAGGCCAGCCCCAGGTTGGTCCAGGCTCTCCTGCACCCTGGGAGCTGCTGCCTTCTCTCCTGACATCCTGAATGTGTGCTGCTCCTCATGCCTTCCCTGCTGGGGCCATGGCAAGAAGCTCCAAGCATTACCTGCCAGGGCTGGAGGAGCACAGGGACCAACAGGGACCCACAGGGACCATGCCCCAGGGCCACCACCCCACCTTGGGACAGTCACAAGGGGGGGTCTCACCAAAGGCTTTGGCAGGTCCAAACTGGGCTTGGGCTCCCCGCAGGGCTTTTATCTCTGAAGTTACCACTTGAGTGACTGTTGTCCTGGAATTTCCTGGAAGCCTTTTTACTGCAGCCGTTAACTTATGACCCTTCTGTGACCATTTTGAGCCATCTGTCATGAAACCAGCCCCCCCCCCCATTTTTGATATAATTTAGGTTGAAGGCTTTTATACCAATAAAGATGGAAGGTAGTGGTGTCATGGGGTGTCTCTTGGCAGAAGGGAGCAGGAGGGTGGATCTGGCACAGGTGGAGCTGGGGCGGGCAGAAGGGCTTGAGCTGAGCTGCCAAATCCTGCGCCAGAGTCACAGGAGCCCAAATGGCAGTGCTTCCTGCTGGCTGCATGGAGCGAGGCTGTCACAGGTGCTGCACAATGCTGCATCAAGTCCCTGTGACCCCCCTGTGACTCCCAGCACTGCTGGCCCCCAGCTGCCACAAGCAGCCCTGGGCTTGCTCTGTGACCGAAGACTAGCCATCCTGACTCCCACCAACAGCTCGGCTCCCAGCATCCCAGTCCAACACTAGATTGTGCTTGCACGCAACATCGGTGCTCAGGGATCAGCCCACAGTCCCCGGGGACACAGCTCACACCATGCCTGCTTGGGAAATGCTACTGCACTGGCCGCACGCGAGCAACAGGGCAGCAAGGCTCAACTCCCACCATGAGCTTCAGAGGACAGCAGAAAGCGAGCAGGACTCCAAGTACCGCTCCTGCTGCTCGGCTCCACCATCCTGCAGTTTTCTTCGAGCGCAGGCTGCTCATGAGGCTCCCAGGGTGGCAGTCACTGCAGCATTTCTGCAGGGTGAGAGGGACAGATGCCCCCCCCTTCATGTGCCTACAGTGACACAGCCCCTAGAACACATAAAACCACCAAGGAAATGGTAACAAAATAATTTTATTCTGCTTTATCAAAAGAACTTAACATTGTTCGTGTAAACCTGAACATATTGAAAACATACTGTGTTTCCTTAAAGAAGGTGTGGATCCAGTGGCAGACCCCTTTTGTCACACAGGAGCACAGAGGCCTTTTGAATGGAGAGAAAAACCAGTTCAATCCCACATTCCTGATTGCACCCGTGTTCCTGCTCCGCAGCTCCCAGCTTAGAGAGAAGGAAAGCCCAGACGGAGATGTTAAAGCCATGGCGATTCCCTCCTCTTCCACACCAGTCAGGCTTCTGAAGCAGTGGGCTGGGGAAACAGACAGGGATGGAGGAGGCTTTTGCAGAAGATGCTGAGCATCGCACGTGTTGCTGCAGGACTTCAAACCACAGAAGCATCCCCTGGTGTCCCTCAGACCACATGGGTCAGAGGTGGCTGATGCATATCCAACCAGAGCAGGATGACATTTAGCCAGAGTGACAGCCACTAACGGTAAAGTCATACATCCACTTGGATGGCTGCAGGGAGGCCCAGCAAGGCTCGGATCCAAAGGGAAGCAGCCCTTCCTCCAGCGGCCTGGAAGGCTTTCCTGCTCTCCGCACTGGGATCTCATTCTGATCACTGCAGGAGAGCAGTGAGCTGCCTGGTTATTGCTTCTAATGGTTCTCCTCATGCCCTTGCTTCGTGTCATCTGGCAGAACCTTTCCTGTCCACCCAGCCCGATGCCCAGGGCTTAACACCAGCACTGGGTAGTGCCCAACCTCAGTGAGTACCACACGGAGATAAGTCTATGCCTCCTGCAGCAGTGTTTCTGTTCTAAAAAGGCTGCCTTTGTCACAAAATACAACCAAAGTGGCTGCCGCAAGCCAGCAACACCGAGAAGGAGGAGGGTCAAAGAGATGCAACTCTGCTGGCTTCTTGAAGCCCTTCCCACAGAAGAAACGGGACCTTGTAAGTCAAGCAGTACTTCAAGAGACGTTTCAACCGTCACAGCTACAAAATGCACTACTATCCCCACTGCCCAGGTGCCCTTCCCCTTGGGAGGGCACTGCAGGGTCTAATGGGGTTAACGCTGTGCCTGCCTGTTCCTCTCCTGCCATCAGCCACAGGTTTCAGCTCGGCCCTGTCTGCTGGCTGAGCTGCCTTCCAGCAGGACATACAGACGTCCTTCCTGCTCCTGTGCCCACCAGTGTCCTTTGAAGGCTGCGCTTTGCCAGGAGGGCAGCGTTTGCTCAATCCTTCTGCAGGTGAAGACGTGAGCTCCTCCATGCAAAAAAGCTCGGCTTAGCCCTCCCTAGGCTGGGATCTGCAAGGCACATGGCTGTGCCACAACCCCTGTGCACCAGGTGTGTACAGTGAAAACTTGAGAAACCTCTCCTCCTGGTGACAGCAGTACCCTTCCTCTCTTCCTTAGAGCATGAGGGAAGTACACTAACCCACAACCTCCCTGGAAGCCAGGATGGGTGCTCAGTACCTTCAGCTGGCCTCTCACTGGGGCACGGCCTTGGTCCTCAGCTCCTGTCAGGACTGGATTTGAAAAGGAGCTGGTGTCCTGAAGCAGAACACCAACCAGGCCTTGGGAGTTTGCAGACAGATGGAGGAAAGACAGACCACCTGAAACTGCTGCAAAGTCCCACAATCATATATTACCCAAGCTGGCCAGTTGTGGCAGCAGAAGAGACAGGGTAAATCCATCCCTGTTCTGCCCCAGAGGTGGAGCAGAGGCAGCCAGGGCAGGAGCTGAGACACCATAAGGCACCACATGTTACCAAACTTCCTTGAGGAGAGACACTGGCATTCTCCAAGTCAAGCCACACAGGCTAGGAAAGCAGCACTGGAAAGCCTGAAGCCCACACATCTTATCTGGGGAAATCACTAGCAGAGGTGAAGTTCAAGCCATTTGTTCTGGGTTAAATGTTTCCAAGGCAAAAGCTAAGCACGTTCCTTCCCCTTGCCACAAGGCTGCAGACGCTGCCAGGGACAGAAGACCTCAACACCAACACCAACTGGCCCATCTGGTGAACTGCACCATGGCTGCACCCAAGGGGACAGGAAAGCAGGATGAACGTACAGATATCCCAGGCTGGTGGAGGAGAGGCAGTCTCAAACACGTAGTGGGGTTCAGAGGCAGACAATGCTGCAGTGCTACCTACTGGGGAACAGTGTTTCAGCTCAAGATCTTGCCAGTTGCTTCCAGAGCCATCGTCTTCTGGGATTGCCACAGAACGCAACTAGAAACAGGTCCTAGAAACAAGCATGTCCTCACAGGCAAAGGAGAGGAGAGTGGAAAAGAGGAACGCAGAGCATACCAGCAGATTTCCCTCCCCGAGCACATCTCTTTCTCTCACCCTGCAGTGGCACACAGGGAGCAGGGGTTGGATGTATTACAATGCACACCAGAAGAAATGATCGCCTGGCTAGCACTGCTCATGAGTCAAAAGCCCTGCAACACAGCAAAGCCTGGCCAGCAACGAGAGGACCAGCAAGAGTCTCCTGACCACAGCTGTTGCAAAAACGCAGGAGGCACATCCCGCTTCCTCTTGGAGCAGTGATGCCTCACCTACTTTGCAGCTGAGGTGTCAAACATCTGATCTGCTCCACAGTGAGGTCCCTCTGCTCTTATCTTCCCCTTCACTTTGCCAGCAAGGCAAAGCAGTGGAAATTCAGCCCCCTTTTCCTGGAGAAAAGACCTACAGCCAAAGATTGCCCAGCTCTGTTCCCAACCAGCTGCTCGGAGGTGCTCCACACTAAAATCTGGTTTAGGATGCAAGGCGAGACTCAGCTGCCCAGCTGAAACATACTACAGTCAGTCACAGGCAGCCAGCGTGAGGCTCTTGCTTGGAGTTACAGAAGCCCGTTAGAGTTGCTTGCTCCGAGTCGTTATCTAGTGCCACTGCCTACAGGAAAGAAGAACATTATGGCTATGCAGATCCTATTCAAATAACCCATTCCACACCAAACCACTCTTTGCCAGGCCTTGCCCTGAGCAGGAACACGCAGCCTCCACTGGCCAAGGAGAGCACACTCCAATGGAATCCTTGAGGAGAGTTAAAATAGTGCCGGTAAAAACCTGCCTCGGAGTCCACAAAGCAAAGCTTCATCGGCAGGACAAAGGAAACCTCTTCGCTCGGCCTCAGTAAGGAGCACTGGGGAATGAGCAGTGTGCAGCAACATAGTACTCAAAGCCACATCTCCCACTTCCACAGCAATACTTGCTAAATAATTGCACCTACTGCAGAAGGCTTTCCTGGTGTCTGTCTTTTAATGTTCCAGTATAGGTATGTTAGTACAGGATTAACCCTCATTTGGAAGCACCAATTTAACAGGGGGAAGAAACAGAAGAGGCAGAGCACTTGCAATGTGTTGCTAGAAGAAAATCAACCCAACTGCCACCTATACACAAGATGTCCATGCACGCGCTGCATCTGCCCCACCAGCACAGGGCAACATCCCCATTCACAGCCGAGCCAGCTGTTGAGCTACACCGGGTATTTTTCTACCTCTGTCAGCCAGTGCTTTCCTTTGCTCTGAGGTGGCTTTCTCCAGAGGTCTCCGGGGCCTCCTGTGAAGGAAGGCTGGTTTCTTGGGCAGTCCTCAGATTGGCTTGCTGGAAGGCACAGGAATCCAGAAACATGTTGGGGATGCGGTCACCAAAATACAGCTTGCTGTTGGCAGCTATTGCTTGGTATTTCATTAATTCCAGATACTCAGGAGTAAGTTTCAGCTACAAAAAAAGAAACCGGAGACTGTAAGAGACAACCTTCCGGGCTTCATTACATTTCATCTCAGGCAGCTGCTTCCTGGGATGTGGGCTGTTAAATGAAGTGTTTTTCCAGTGCTGCCCACCTGAACCTTATCTCCTGTGCAAAGGAAAAGAGTAAGCAAGTCCTCTTCTGACCAGCTTTCAAATGCTCACCTTGTTGGAATCAGCCAGCTTCCGAGCAGTGTAGTACTCCGCATCAGCTTTGGCTTTCTCTCTTGCTAGGAACGCAGCGTCTAACACAGGACAGACAGGAAAACAAGTGTTAGCTCCATCACACTGAGCACCTGAGGCTGTCCTATAGGGATGAGCTGACCCAGGTGTGCCCGTGTACCTGCACTGCTGACTTCTTGGAGAGGTACCTGCAAAGGGGAGGAACGACCCCGGTAAATAACCTTGCGCTACTGCACCCTTTATTATTTTTGCAGGATGGTGATGCTTGTCAGCCCAGTTCTGAGGTTCCTCTACCTGCTGCCACCCTTAGCGGAAAGATGACCCCAGCAGCATGGTAGCACCACAGTTACCTTCAATTTCAGAAATTCGCTTCTCCGTTTCCTTCTCCATAATCTTCTGCTGATAGTGAATCCTGGCCACCTGAGCAGCCTTCTCTGCCTCTGCAATCACAACAGGCTCAGCTCAGACAATCGCTTCTCAGGGCTTGAGCATCAGAACCCTGACCCCAGCACCTGGCCACAGAACCTGCCACGCAGGTAAGTTGCTCTCTGCTGCCTCCCTTTCTGCTTGGACCCCACAGTGCCAGTTTGTACTCCGAGCAGTAGTCATAGGACGAAAGCACAGCACTAATGTTTCTAGAGTTGCCCTGGCTGACATCCCTTTTACAAGCATAAGTCCCCCCAGCGCAGGGACATTTAGGTTCAAGCCCAAGCAGCTTTTTGGCAGAGCTGTCACCTCTTGGCCTGCTGGAGCAGGAGCCTCGCCGTAAGGCAGAGGTGCTCGCTGCTCTGCTGCTGTAGGGAAGGAGGTGGGACACAGCGACAGCAGCACAAACACTCATTTTTTCTAAATGACTGTTGGTGCAGCCTGGATGTGCCCCCTTCAGGGAAGCTGTCAGCAATGAAAGACAACGTCCTATCCCAGCTTACTGGGGGATGCAGGAATGGAAATTCAGTCTGGCCCCCGTCCGCTAGTGCTCGCAGCTGGTGACATACCAATAAGCGCTTTCTTCCGGTCTGTCTCTGCCTCCTTCTCTACTACCTTCTGCTTCTGGGCTGCGATCAGCAGCTTGGTCTTCTCAGCCTCCCTGCAGAGTGAGAAAAAATAACACAAGGAAACAGAGCTGGGGAGCAGCTCTGCAAACCAGGGCATGAGAGGCCAGGGGGACAAGAAGCCAACCAGTTGCCAGCATCATGTCTTCACAGCCCAGCCAGGAGGACTAGCTCTGTCTTCAGCTGTATGAGCACATGTGTAACCAGAAGGTCAAAGGAAGTGATTACTCTTTATTTGGTACTGGCAAGGCCACATCTGGATGCTATATAGAGTTTGAGGCCCTCAGGACAAGGAGTGAGTTCAGTGCAGGGCTACTGCAGTTGTGGGGTGGAGGCCAGAGCACTGAGGAGAAGCTGGGAGAGCTGGTCTTGCTCAGCCAGACCCAATGGCATTTTGCCCTGCCCAAAGGGGTCCCAGAGGCTCCAGGGCTGGACTCTGCTCAGAGGGGCACAGCAGTACAGCTGGAACACAGGAAACCCTGTTCAGGCCCAAGGGAACAGCCTGTCCCCGTGCAAGTGGGGCGTTCCGACTGGGCCCAAAGCAGTGGAGGATGCCCCAACTCGCCCAGACACGGCTCCTGCTGATCTGCTGCAGCTGCGACGTTGGATCTGCTGTCCAAGCCCTTTCCCAAAGGAGATCTCCATGGGTATGTATCAGACTAAAATCTGTTTGTAATTTTGTGAGTTTGCGGGAGGGGAGCTTATGGATGAGACATCCAGACCCCTGAGCCCTGAATTCAGATTATGAGTCTTCTACAGGTGTCTGCATTAGTGTCCTCTCTACATAAATGAGTAGGAACATATCCTTGATATAGACTCTGTACAACTTAACAACCATCTTTGTGAAGGGTTGAAAGGCTTCAAGATGAAAGAGCTATTGAAATAGAGAAACAGAATGCACAAGTGCACACAGTCAAGCACACGCTGTCTAGAGCCCACCTCTCACCTTCTGAGCACCAGGTATGAGCTTTCTAATAGCATTATCCCTGTGCTGGACCTTCAAAACCAATTCATACACTTTTGTATACTCACATTAGCTCAAAATTTCTCCGGATGGCTTCTGGAATTTTAGGTTTTGTAACACGCACAGCCTATGAAGAAAGAAGTGAGCGCATTTTAAGTTAAACATTTTGACGTGAGCTGCATAACTAAGAAATGTCTTTGCAAAACCAGCTGTAGTGCTCTGGACAACTCCACATCGATTCAAGACAACACATAATGGTTCCCAATCCTCTTGTGCAACACAGCTGAGCACAGCCACTCTCACTGAGGTGCCTTCCATTTGTATTTCCTGTCTTTGCTCCTCTTATTGCACCTGAGTAATCAAGTAAGGCCTGTGGAATAGACTGCTAAAGAGGTCCACCACCTTTGTTAGAAGAAACTTAGTTCTCCACTCCAAAAACTCTTCAAACATCACCAGACAACACTTCCCAAAGTACTGCTCAAGAATGGGACTCATGAACCTGACAAAATTAAACTGCAGGAGTCAGACTTGCAAAACAGGGGCAGGGCGACAAGCTCAGGAATGGGTTTTCCAGGAGAAAAGCTTGCGGAAGCGACAACACAATTAAGAGACATAGCCATGAAGATGGGGGAGAGCAGCAGGGCACAGGTGACAGCTGCTGTTTGCAACTGCAGGTCATCAAGAGTGATGTACACGGCAATGCTGACACCGCAACTCGGGTACACGTCAGAGACAGCCGCTAAGCTGTTCTGTGGAGGACTCTTCTCTGAAATATGAGGGAAACATGTCCAGAGGCAGGACCAGGAGCTACGGCTGCTCAGCTGGCATATTGTGTGGATCATTACTGAGCTTTGGGAGACATGGATTGACAGTCCACAGCTGTATAATTGCTTTACAACCCTTCTGCTCCATCTCCACTAGTGCTGAGCCTGCTCCTTCTCTCTGGGGTCAGTATGTCTGCAAAGAGCTGAGGGGCTCCCACAGAGAGGAATGAGATATGGACACACGCAGGCAAGTCTTCGTATGCAGTGCAAAAAGGGAACCATTTCCATGTGACAGGCATCCTGGCCGTGACAAACACACTCTGCCCGGGGAGAAGGAGCCAGCCTGTCATCAGAGCACAGAATGGTTTGGGTTGGAAGGGACCTTCCAAGATCATCCAAGTCTAACCCCCTCCTTTCACGGGCATGCACATCTTCCACTAGATCAGGTTGCTCAAAGTCCCGTCCAACCTGACCTTGAACACTTCCAGTGATGAATACATCCACAACTTCTCTGGGCAACCTGTTCCATTGTCTCACCACCCTTATTGCAAGACATTTCTTCCTTACCTCCAATCTAAACCTACCCTTTTTAACTTTAAAACCATTGTCCCTTGTCCTGTCACTACAGGCCTTGGTAAAAAGCCCTCTTTGTATATGGACAGGCCACAATAAAGTCTCCCTGGAACCTTCTCTTCCCCAGGCTGAGCAACTCCAATTCTGTTGCTTCTCTGAACAAGCAAAGAAAGCAGATATATGGGACGTTAAACCAGAACATCCTTCAGTGAAAGGATTTTTCTAAGCTCCTACCAAGTCCCTAGGAAGGTACCGCAGGCAGAAAGCTCACCTCACCAGCCACTGCAGGGTATGCAGATGGATATTCTTTCAACCTCCATAATACCCCCTGCACCAAAACAAAGACAAGTTTCCAGAAGGATGGCTTTTCCAACACAAGCAAAGATTCCTCTGTAATCAGGAAAGCCGCCAGGTCTTTGAAAATCTCCAGTAGCTGCTTGTTTTTCAAGCCAATGGCTCAATCTATCTAAGGGTGAAATCTACTTAAATCTACTGGGTGGAAACACTACCGTGTATTAACATACTGCCAATATGTTAATAATCAAATGTTAAGGCACTGGGAGATGCTGGGATTAACCAGCTGAGCAAGAGCTTTGCAATAAAGAGCATGACAGAATCAAAAGACAAGTTGACTATATGACAGCATCTTTTCCCTGTGGCCATGAAGTCCAGCCACATTCTGAGCTGCACTGGCAAAAGCTCAGCAGCAGGCTGAAGGCAGTTTTTATTCCAGTGTGGGGAGCTCAGTATAAGGGATACCAATAAGCCTGAGAATGCAGTTGAAAGTCACCGAGATGGCAATGTAAACTTTGCAGAGAATGGGAATGGGTTGATGGTATGGTACTTCTCCTCTCCTGTTGATCCTCCTCCTCCTTAAATATGGGTGCAACATTTGCCTGTTTCCAGCTATTAGGGACCTCCCTTGACTTCTGCCATCTTTCAAAGTTAAGAGAGTGGCTTCACAATGTGCAGGCCAGCCATTCAGCACCCTGGGATACATCCCACACGGTTCCACAGGGTTGTGTGCGTCCATCTGCTCAGTTGTCCTCTACTGTGGGTAAATCATAGAATCATAGAATTGTCTGGGTTGGAAGGGACCTTTAAGATCATCTAGTCCAACCATCAACCTAACTCTGAAAAAAAAAAAGCTTCACCTCTGCAGACACTGCTGCTAGGGGAGCCCAAAGGCAGACCTTGCCAGAAAGAAGTCAAAGGTGTTGAGTACTTCAGTTTATTCCACATCCTTGGTAACTACGTGCCCTGCTTCACAGCTTCCTTGACCTTCCTTTTGCTGTGGACGCACCTCAGAAGCCCTCTGTGTTGCCCTACACAGCCATCATTAGGTCCAAGTCTAGCTGAGCTTTGGTTTTCCTAACTCCGTCCCTGCACTCTCAGTTCAACTAGCTCTATTCCTCCCAGCATATCTATCCCCACTCCACTTTTTGTGAGATTACTTTCTGCTTTTCAGCTTAGTCAGAAGTTCATCCACACCGGCCTTCTGTCTTCACCTGCTTGACTTTCCACACTTTGGAGTGTCCTTGGCAATGACGTGGGGCCTCCTGGCCTTCTTTGCACGGCAATCTCCCACAGGATCCTGACAAGCACACCTTGCACAAGCTGAGTTCTGTTCTCCTTAAGCCCAGGCTGGTAAATCTCCTGTTCACCTTGCTCCTCCGAGGACCTTGCACTCACCACCTTCAGCTGCTACAGCTCACACTGCTACCACACTTCATCCCTCAACCAGTTCTTCCTCATTTCTAAAAGGTCCAGCAGAGCATCTCCCCTCGTCAGCTTTCCTGCCAAAACCTGTGTTCAACACCCCACAGAAACATCCAGCATGCCTTGCACCCAGCCCGATTGCTCTTCCAGCAGATACTGAGGCAGCCAGAGACCCTCATGAACACTAGGGTCTGTGATCATGAGGCTTCCTCTACTCTTTGACAGGCAGCTTTACCTACTTCATCTTACTAGCTGGGTGATCTGCAGCAGACAAGGACCACGTGGTCCTCCATGTTGGTCTGATTCTTACCTATATTGGCTCTTATCTCAGCTGTTCATCATTCATCCCAAAGTGAAGCTCCAGGTTATGTGAGCCAGTCCTATGCAGGCAGCACGACCCTGCTTGCCTCACCTTCTCAGCCTGTCCTCCCTAGAGAGCCTGTACTCATCCACAGCAGCACTGCACTCATGTGAGCTATCCCACCAGGCCCCAGGACTGCAAATGCACATGGATTTCCAGTTTCTCAGCGTTGTTTCCCAGGAGGCGTGTGCTTCTGTCCAGAAACACACTTGAGACAAGCCCCGGGGTGTGCCACTTTCACAGGGGAAGTGCAGGAGCCTCCCCTACAATACTGTCCCTAGACACTTCTTACCATCCACTGGTCTCCACTTCTTTTCAGGCTGTGGCCACCATTTCAGTTAGGAAAGAATGTTTTACATCATGCGATGTGGAGGACTTGTGAAGGTTTCATACACATTAGTTTTACTAAACCTAGAAAGAAATGCTGTTAATTCCCTCTAACAGCATCTTTTCAATAATGAATTGTTTTGTGTCACTCCTTTCAAAAACGAAATGTCAGTGACCTCTGAAGCACTCATGGGTGCAAACGTGCTCTTCAAGAGAAAAGTGTTATGCCCAAATACAGAATTATTTCCCTTAGAGTTCACAAAACAATTCAATTCTAGGTACAGTTAAGTTAATCTGGGTTACACAGCTGCACGTGGAGAGTGCAAAGAAAGCTTAGCTCTTCACCACAGGAGCAGGGTATTTCCTCACAAGAGACAAAGAAACACAGCAGAGTTGTACGCTCAGGCACAATTTTACTAGAGGCAAGGGTGCAGCTCTGTTTTGAAAGGGAACAATAGGAACACGAGGGCAGGATCGCAGTGTCTTAAGTAGTAGAGATGAACCACTCAATAGTTAGGGCACTTCTTCAAACTGCTAGTCTGGTGAGCTCAGCGTGGGTTGATGCAGGCAGGATATCGTTCACCTTTTGACCAACAGTGAAGATCAGGCATGCCAAATTGAGATGGGATAGTGTATGCTGAAGATCAGATTTAACCCTGTAGCTAACAACTCCCAGCAAAGAGCTGTGAGCTTTGCTTACACCCTTCCATACCCTGAGATCAAACATTTACATTACGACCATAATTTTTATGATGAACTTTGTTGGAAATCTCTCTGCGATGTACAGCGCAAGTTAACTTGGACATTTCAAAGAGAGGTGCCATCTCAATTTCTGTGTCATAAGACACTGCTTGCAGTTCACCCCCATCAAAACAGAGCGGGCCTGTGCACAAGTGAGCTGCAACATAGCTCTTCACGTGCTGTCAATGGGAGGCTTCCCCTCCCTGCACACAGCCAGCCAGCCCAGCTAAATGCGGCAACAAGAACGGCAAAACAGATTTGTCTCACTCTTCCCCTACAGTGTAAATCTGCAGAGATTTCCAAATTAGCCCTTGCAAGCCAAAAGAATATTTTTCCCAGTTGGTTGCCCGGAACTTCAACATGTCAAAAAGCCAGTATGTCCCATAGCCCACCTAAAATTAAACATGATTTTCTAACATTAAGTGTAAGCAGAAAACCATTAAAGATATAACAGCTTTCCCTATCTCTAGTATAAGCGCGGAAAAGATGAAGCTATTTTCTTTTGCAATTACCTGTAGGAACCGCACTGGCACACTGGAGTGCCCAGCTCTGCAGGGGTGCCAGAAGTAGTTTAAAGAAAAATGTTTTCTCGCTCTTTGAAAATTAAATCCAATATAAAACTAGCATTTGGAAGTGGTCACTATCATATGGACAGTCTTCAAATGACAAAGCTCAACTCAAGGCTCAACTATTTCACATTAAGTGGAAAACCGAAGCAAGAAACCCCATCCATCTAGTGAAAGGTGAGCAAATGAGGTGGAAAAAAGAATAATCTTTGTTAGGGAATGAACCTACCTGGATAGTGAGACCTGGTGCCATGACATTGAGATCTTTCTGCAGGGCCAACTTCAGATTCTCGTCTATCTGATCTGTGTTTGGAGGACAAGAGAGAGACCACTTAGCTTATCATTTCTCCTACAGCTTATGTGGTAGAGTCAGCTGGCCTTGAAGAGCAGGTGTTTCTATGATGTAAGATAAAGATGCTTTTTGAGATCATTCAGTACATCGTTTCCCTTCTTATACCCCCCTGAAAATGTTCCCGAGAGGAGAGTCGCATGCTACCATCTCTAGAAAGGTCCAGCTATTCATGAACTGAGCATGAGGGCAAATGGCTTTCAGCATCTGGGCAAGAAAAAGCACCCAGTGCCTGTGGTAGATGTCTACCCCTTCTAAGCCAGAGCCATACCAACCCCTCTGCCTTAAGTCTCTAGGGACCTGCAGGATCCAGTACTTGCTACTGAAAAAAACCACGTAATTTTGTCACTTCCAACCTCCAGGAAGATTTTCCCACGGAAATGGCCAGTTATGAAATGATTAAGCTGCATGTACTACCAGGAAACTCCTCTCTGACCACGGATATTTGGCAGGTCTCAGTACAGCATTCAAAGATTGACAGTCTCTTAATATTAAAACTCTTACAATCTTTTATCTTCCATAAACCCATTTTCCCCTGCTCTGCCACTCAAGAAGGAACGTGATGCTGTTATGTCTCTGGGGGCACAGGTAGGTACCAAGCAGAACATTAAATTTGCTAATTCCTGAACCACTGCTACCCCCTTGTGAAAAAACTAGAGCATTGCAACGAGCCAAGAGCACATTCCTTCTGCCTCTCACTTGCTAAAAACAGCCAGAAGGAGGTTTTTAAAGTAAAAACATCAATTCAGCAACAGAACAGGGGCCTAAAAGCAGAAGTAGCAAGACAAAACCACCATCATAGTGAAGGTAATGGGCATGACTGCACACACCAGAGATGAGTGGCTACTTCCTGTGTCCAGAATTCAATCCCAAATGGAAAAGGGCCGAAATCAAATTCCCACGTGCAGATGTGGAAAGACAAAGAAATCTGAATCATTAAAGAGTAAAGTTACATGGGAAGTGACATATGGATATATAAGGAGCTGGTTTCTAGCCTGCAACTCGAGCACGGAGGCTGTTTGCTCGCAGGAGCCTGCTGTAACAGTAGAACTGGCAGATGACATGGTTCTTGGTGGACACATCCAGCTGCCATCCACTTACCGAACAGCTCAATGTATACTTCCTGCAGGGTATGCGCACTGCAAAACTGATTCAGCTCATGATGAATTTTATTGAAGATCAAAGTCTTATCATAGTCTGCAGTGTAGTTTCTCACAATATCATACACTGAGGAAGCAAGAGAATTGTCACAAGTCACCACTGACATGTACTGCTTTCTGCAATGCCACAACCACAAAACAACAGCTCAGGGCATTAGGAAAGTAGTGCAGCACTGGGACAGGTGGGTAGGGGATCTCCATCCTTGGGAGCCTTCAGGACTCAGCTGGACAAAGCCACAGCTGCCCTGTCCAGATGTTAGTCAGAATCCTGCTGTGAGCAGGAGGGAGGTCAGAGGAGAAACCTGCAGAGGTCCCCTTCACTAGCACTGCTGGGATTGTGTGACTTCAAAGAGCAAAGTAATTACAGCAAGATATACTGCACAGTCCTGTTTTATGGTTTGCATAAACAAACGAAAAGGTAAAGCCTGTGTAGGACCTGCATGCATGGCACAGACACTACTATAAAGTAAAAACCTGTGTAAGTCTTCGGTTCAGCAGCTGGTGAAATAAGAAGGTAAGAGGCTTCTAAACAGGCTTTGCCTTTCTAATTTTCCCAGCAGCTGAGCTGACAAGCGCTTGGGGGCTTTGTCCCATGTATTTGGTTTCACAGGTTGTCTCCCCTCCAGCAGCAAGAAACAGAGCAGCTTGAGCAGCCATCACATTTCTAAATGTACAGGGGAGAAGCAATCCTAGAATTTATTTTCATCTTTGCAAAGCTGTGGCTCTTCAAAAAGCTTGCAGACACAGGCACGAAACTAAGCGCTACCATACTGGGAACCATAAGGATAAGGACACACAGAAAATGGAAGTCTTGCAAACCAAGATAGAGCAGCTACAGGATGAGCGAGGACAGTGACAGTGCTGCTTGTTGAAACAGGATGGGAAATACCTGCGTACGGTGCCAATTTATTCACAACTTCTATTCGGTCAATGTAGATCATAACACCGCCACTAAGAGAAAAACAGAATTCATGAATTATTACCGCAACTGTTAACAGTGGTGCATATTTAAAGCAAAGTCATCTTTTCCCCCTTTTTTACTAAATTCTACTAAACTCACCCAGAACAATTCTGACTTCTTGAGTAAACCCTCGCTTTGAACAGACCGGTCCCTCTCTTTGCATAAAACAAAAGCGTGCTCCAGCAAGTCTGCAAAGCACTTTCACTTCGCTTTGTTATCTCCTGCTTTGCCAGCAAAAGGAAAACATTTTTTAACAGGAATGTAGCTGCAACTATCAGAAAGGGAGAGTCCAGAACAACAAAGGGAAGGCAACAAGGAGAGCAGACAACACCCGCAAGCAGCAGAGCAGACACAAACTCAAACACACCACAGCTCTTCTAGGCAGCAAAAACATTTTAAATAGAAAAGCCCTTAAATTCATGCATTTATTAACTCCAGCATGAATCTGACAAAGCCCTTGTTAGAAAGCAAGAAACAAAGCATGAACAGAGTTTAATTCACATTCCCTGCATCAATGTCATGTTGCAAACAGCTTGCCAGTAACACCGCAGCTGTGTGAACGTGCCCAGGCATGTGCACTGTCAAGAAGCCCCAGACACCTGGAAGAAGCCTGCAGACAGTCCTCTCCCCAGGGGGTCATGTGCTGCTGGAGCAGTAGAGAAAAGAGGGAATCAGAGGTAGGGCTGGATCCCAGCCTTTGCTCTTAGCGACGCGGCTTTCAGCAGGTCATGCCCCCACTTAGGTACCTGTGGCACTGGGGAAAATCCCAAACTCTACAGTGAAGAAAAAAACCCCTTAATTTTCAATAGCTTGTAAGTTTATTGAAAAGCGTATTTTTAAAGCGCTCTTGTGATTTTGTCCCCAGAGCAAAGGCAAATCACAAATGAGAGGCCTTAGCAAAAACTGTTCAGAGACAGCTGGTCCCCAGAAGCAGACCTCACACATTACCAAACTTAGTCTCAAACATATCCCCATGACAAGCTTGCTTTCTTATTATGCAGATCTTAATCTCTGGCAGTTGAAAGCTAAGTGCAGAAAAATCACGCAAACTTGCCCATGTCTGTGTCCTTTTAAAAAGGATCTTGCAGGCACAACCTGTGTTCACTCTTGCAAACGTGCCTGCTTCATGGCAAGCTACAAGCTAAAAACCTTGGTGATGGACTGAGCTTGCCTGCTGGGAGGTTACAAGCCAGCAGAAAAAGTATTTGTGGCTAAAGAGAGACTTATTTCCCGGTGAGATATTACTATTAGGAGTATTAATCTCTTTTTCACTCAAAATTTCTTTTAAGGCCATGGTCATCCTTGCTGACTCTCTCTTAAGAGCCGTTACTATTATTTAAAAATAAGATAGGGTTATGCGTCCTTTATGGGTATGCCAGGCTGCACAAGCAGTTATTAATTCTCCAGCTCATCTGTTCTGCACTCTAACTGTCCCACCAAATCCAATCAAATGACTATGGATCATTGCAAGTGTCATTCAACAGCACTCCTTGTGATTTTCTGAACCTGCTTTCATCCTCTTGATCTATTCCTTATGACATCTCCAACAGGACAGGGAAACTCAGCTACCATCTTGGGGTATCCTCTAGATATCCTGGTGAGGGAACCAAAGCAGAGCGTGTGGGCTTCGTCCAACAGAATCTCCTCCGCTGCATATCCTTATGTTGAGGTCCTTTTGGCATTTCAATTTTATGGCAATGTGAGAAGGAAAGAGAGCACCTAAGACATTCTGCCTCCTAGGCAGGACTCATCCACAGCCCCTCATCACCTCATGTGCAAAAAAGGCTGGCATCTCAGACTAGAAAGGACTGCCTGATGTCCATCTGACTTAACCTTAACACTACCCACAGCAACCCTGCCAAGCATCTCAACCAGCATGGGGCATTAAGTGAATTATAGCAGTCCTGTTGGTCAGGCAATAGCTTTGAGGAAAGAGGTGCCGCTCAGAGTCCAAATACACTGGCCAGCCACTTTCCCACCAAGGGCTTAAGGTTAAACCAAGCCTACAAAGCACTTACACTGCAGTTTCCAGCCAGCCAGCTGCTGGAGCCACCATCATTTCACATTGTGCCAGAGGGGATGGCCCTCTGGACCTTGCTGCTGTAAAACCAGGAGCCAAACCGAACTGTGACACTCTGATCTTAAACTGAACATCTCAGACAAGACATCCTCTTTAAGAGACTGGTCGAGAAGATGTTAGTTAACTCCTGGGCTGCAGGAGATCCTGTCCTGGGCAGTTTTGGGACAGTTGCCCTGGCGGAGCATCATAGAGTGATTTGGAGCGATTAACACACCCTGTTGACACGGAACTGTACAAATGCTCTCATCAACCACAGCTGCTTTACTTGCCCTTTGACACCTGCAGCTTAAACGCTGGCTCAGATGGTGCTCTTGCCATTTTCACAAGCCACTACCATTCTCAAAACATCCTTGTCTCCCAGACGCACAGCAGGGTGACTCTCACGGGGAGACTTCCAGCGCTTGCAACTTTCCACTGCCGTTTCTGCAGCCTTTCTAACACTGGCGTTTGCAGCCTCTGCAAGAGCTACTTGCACCCCCAAAGGTCCTCACCGCAGAGCTGGCGAGGAGGCTGGTCAGGCAGAGTAACACTTAGTTGAGCGGGCTCTTTGGTCAGGGAGAGAGGAACAAGAAGGAAGTCTGAAAGGAGGATCAACACACAGACTATGTGCACCTGGTAGAAGTTGAAGCACAATTAGGCAGCAATAGCACCTAAATTTACAGGACAAGGTGAAAGCGTGTAGGGGACTAACAAACACTAGCAGGCATTTCAGTAGACCTTAGAAAGCCTCATACATTTCAGGATTTTAGCTTATGCCAGGCCAGGAGAAGACAAGGGAAAAACCAAAGGACGTTGCCATAAAAAAGGGGACATAAAATAAGGTCAAGGTTTAATGCTTATTGCTAAAGCTGACCACAAACAAGCCGAGATCAGGTTAGGCAATTAGGGTATGTAAAACTTGGGCTTAAAGGTCAGATCTGGCCTGTCTAGAGATACAGGGATTAATGCAATACATCCACTTGCAATATTGATGACACAATTTTCCATGTGGCTGGCTAACGAGCCGGGATCTGCCGCAGAACAGTATTCCTCCAGTGCTCCACTTGCGTTCCTGCCAACTATCTGCAGCGCGAGCACAAGATGACTCTTGCACCTCTGCAAATAAACAACTAATGCTTGAGCAATGTTACTGCTTAGTGTCCTGGCTATTTACTGTCTCTTGGCATTGTAAAAACCTGCACAAGATTTAGCATAATTGTTTCCAGTTAAGTTTATAAGAAAAATGCTACTTACATAATTCTCTCATGCAATATTTGCACAACACCATTTTTCAACCCATTTATTGTATTCCACAATTAATATATGCATGAGTATATTAATTCTCCATTACTTCTTCAAGTCAGTCCTTTGAAATACTTTGCTCTTCTAAAACTAGTTTATTGAACTGATTTTGTGTCAGTTTTTGGAGATCAGCAGACCTGCCATGAGGAAACCGCTGAACTCTCCAAGGAACTGTGTATACATTTTACTGTTGGGGAAAACCAAAAATCTCAGACACCAGAGGCAATTCACAGCTCAGAGCACACACATACTCTACCTGCTGTAATGAAATGGGTTTTTTCTCTGGGGTGACAGCTGTTTTATAAAAAACAGTCATCTAGTGCCAAAGTATCTTTAAATCCATATTTAACATATTCACTTAATGCTGTCAAGTATAAATGGGACAGGTAAGGCAGAAACTGGGGATGCGACATCCACGCAGCCATTCAGAAGCTTCTTAATGCAGATGAGAATCCAGGGACAGGAGTATAAATATGGGGGAAGAGAAACTCAACCTTTAAAATCTGACGGCTTAATACATAATTACAGAAATTTAAACTGTTTCAGATCTATTCTTGTGATGAACTTTGAACTGGGAGAGTGAAATTTCCGATTTGATTCATTTGTTATGGAAATGTGGATTCAAAGTTTTGGCATGGAGCAGCGGCCAACTTCGGTGCAAATACAGCAAACTTAAAGGCTCCTGCAGTAACACCTTAAAAATGGGCAGGGCTACTGGGACCTTTAGACTGAAGTGTATTCAATTATTAACTAGGAACTGCTTCACCAGCGGTTTAGTGTTCTAAAGCACGTTTATTACCTGGAACTGCACAACCACTTGTATTGCACAACTGAATCCTGCCATGCAGAAACGTAACAGGAGCTCAATGAACTAACTATAAAGCATTAAACTGAATACTTAGCTCCTAAATCACACACGCACAGAATGGTCAAGGCTGGCAGGGACCTCTGGAGGCCATCTTGTCCCACCTCTCTGCTCAAGCAGGGTTAAAGCAGCACAGTTTAATTTTGACTGTGTTAGCACGTCTAATGCAGTTAACCTTTAGCACAAAGCTTTGCTTGGTCTGTTGAGAAGTCTGGCAGGACAGCAGGACATCACCCCTGGCCCAAAGACATGATGCTGTTTTACAGCGTCCCACAGGTGAAGTATTACTCCTATTTATGCTACTTCTGAGCTAAAAGTTGTTGTTAACACATTGCTAAAACTCTGCTCTGATGACTTATTTTTAACTTTGCCATTTAAAAGATAGAGATATAGAACACAATGAGCCTTACTCCTCCTTCCCACAATTACTTTCCGCTTGACCTAGAGTCTCTTCAGACAAAGCCCTGGCAGCAGCACTGAACACTCGTGTTATTTATGGACACTCCTGAAAGGTTTGAGATGTAAAACTAAAACCAGTGAGGGCCCACGAGAACTTTATGTTAATATTTAAGCCCAAATGATGTCTGATGAGTTGCTATAGGAATAATTCCAAGAAGTCATTTCAGTAAGGGCTAAACCAGACTGAAATGAACTCTGCCTTATTAATGTTGCCACTAACATTCAGCTTTTCATTTCAGCACGGTTGTTATGTGTCATCATTCAAGTCATACTAACTTCTTTTTTCTTTTACACAGAAATAACGTTGAGTACCCTAAAGCTAAAACACAAGCACGATTACCATCAGTTTTGTTTTTGTCCTGAAGAAACAGATTCAGTCATCATTTGTGAATGAACCAAACAACAGGATCTGCAACCCAGCTCAACTAGCCCTCTCCTCCTCTCCTGTTACTGCTCTGCTTGTTAAAACTATATAGAACTGTGCTGCAACAGGGATCAGCTTAATTACAAAGCAGGCTGGTGCCACCCATGCATAGGATTCTTCTTTATTCTGTCTCACTCTCTCAGTTGGGTGAAACGTCAATTCCAAAAATGCCCAAATGATTCCAGGAGATTCATTTTCTTGAGATGTTTTTGAAATGAACCATCTCCCATCAGGAGGATTCCCATTCACCGTTTACTTTTGCCCACTGATTTTGCCCACTGCCCAAAAGATTCAGCGTAGAAATACCACAAAACAGAGGGCAGACCAAAGAACAAGCAACAGGCTAGCAGAGTAATTGAGGGAAGCAACCAAGAAAAATCAAGGTAATATCACTATAAATGCAAATACCCTGAGAACATCAATTCCAGCAAAGGCAAGAGCATTCCTTCCCATACCTCCCGCTCTATTATTTCCAAGTGTGATGTATGTGTGTATGTTTGGGACTAATTTTAGGGTATGAGCCCTTACTTTTCAGCCTCTGTGTCACAGCACTGTCAATGACTAGCTGCAAAGCACACAATAGAGTACATTTGCTCATTACCAGAAGAAATATAAAGGAAAAACATACCTTGTCCCACAAGGCACATTTTTCACTTCATCAGTCTGCAAGGTGGTCTGAAATAAAAAGACAACCAGTGTGCTCAAAACCTCTCCATTCTCCAGGAAGATGATGCTGTGTCCAGACTCTCACAGCCGTTACACAGGAACACGGAACCAAAAACGTGCCCTCTGCCTTCCTCCCAACTTTTGCAGGTATGGACAGAAGACAGACTTCTTTTCAACTTGCCTTTCCCTGCTCTCAGTTCCTGCAGCTCTCCCAGGGAACAATTAGGGTCACAAACACAGACTGTCCTCCCAGAGCAAGACATGTCCCATCCCAAGCAACGTGTGTAGGGGAGATTCTGACAAAAGGACAGGTCCCGGCACACAGCGGGGTCTGGTGCCTGAGGCAGAAGCAACCAAGGGCTTCCTCAGAGCTGCTGCTGCTCTGACTACCACAGGACTGAGCCCCTCTGCAAACACCAGTTGCCCAAGTCACCCTCCACCTAGCAACATCCCTACCGACACCTGCTCCCACTCACCCTCTTCCAAGATGAGGAGATACTAACCTGCACGGATTTGAAGGTGGTAATGAATGGGAGCATGATGTGGTAGCCTGGTCCACTCGGACTAGATAACAACGCACCACCCCTACAGAGAGAGAGAGAGAGAGAGAAAATTGGGGAAAAGGCTCAAGCAACTGGAAAAACTAAGTGCTGGCTTTGAGAGCAAGCAAGTACATTCAAACTGCCAGGGGTCACAGCTGTGGGAGCACAAATTACATCACTCACCTGCACCAAATTTGCCACTACCTCCCCTGCAAAAGGGCTGACACCTATGATACTCACATGGTGCAACCTGACAATTGTTTACTTCGGTTCTGTGAGCAATTAATTTTTAGAGAAGGCAGCTATTGCTTAATTCTTCCCTCAATGCAACATTGTAGAGAGCTTCAAGACCACAGATTTTCCTCTCTAAATAGTTCACTGGTAACCATGGAAAAATCCAGCAGCTGACGCGATACTGCCAGTTTGGATTTCTGCAAGGCATTCAGCACAGGCCCTCGCTGAAAGCGCAAAGAAAACCCGCAGTCTGTCACGGGGACCGACAGGTGGTTAAAAGACGGAGACAGAGGAGAGATTGAAGTGATTGATCATCATAGTGCAGTATGGTCTCCTGCAGCATCTCACGAGGGCCCATGCTGCTCAAAACACTTGTAATTAAAGGCAAGAGCAGTGCAAAGGAAACTGGTGGTGGTGAGGGCAAAGGGTAGAAGGGACAAAACATAAATGTGACAGAAACTGCAAAGAATGCGGTAATGCTGGAGCTGAATTTCTCTGTTCCTTTATTCAAAGTCAAAGCAGAATCTAGTCAAGAGGTGGCACTAAGTGACTGTGACCGCTCACTGTTGTGGAATGACAATGAGTTGCTTTACAGATGGTGTTCATGACATTTATAAGCCCCAGGGCTCTCCCTCAGCCCAGAGCCAGGGAGAAGACCTATTTAAAAACAACAAGGTGGGTACTCTACTAGCCAACAGCCTTGGAACAAAGGTGACAGCCCTCAATGTAGGAGGGAGAGATCAACAGATATGAAAAGCCTAGATGGACCAAGAGTTTTGGTCTTCCAAGCTCTGAAACCCCAATTGTGACCCAGAAAGAGGGGAAGGGAGGAAAAGTAGCTGAGGATTCAGAAAGACCAAAACTCATTAAGGGTTCTGCAGAGCCAGGCCATCCAGGTCCACCTCATTCCCGATGCAAAAAGAGCAGAAACAATGCTGTTTGCCCACCTTGGGGCAAAACCTGGAGGGGAAAGACAGGAGCCTCCCCAAGTGACCTGGGGCCAGGGATGAATCCCAAGCGGAAAGAGAGGGAAACACAGGGAAGGCTCCGGACGCCGCTGCGGGCACTGGCAGGGAACAACAGTACCTGTAATAGACAGCCAAGTGCCCCTCCTCGACCTTGTGGATGGAGAAGTAGAGGAAGAAGACCAGGAGTCCCGCAGCAGCTGTAATGACGGCTCCAGCCTGGGCCATGGTCATCCTCACATCGCCTGTGGGACAGAGAGACCGAGACGCGGTCAGGTGGGGCCTGCCTGCCGGAGTTCTGCTTCCCCTCCCCGGTACCGGCCTCCCTACCCGCTTCTGCACACAACGAACCCGAAAAGCTAGGGAATGGCCCCGGAGCACGCAGCGAGGGGAGGCAGGCCGCCTCACCCCTCCCGCTCGTGGCGGTGGGCACAACGGCGGCCGACCGAGACCCCCCATTCCCGGCGGAAGACCGCGGGCAGATGGACCGCACCGGGGGCCGCTGACCCGCCGGCTGCTCCCGGGCCCGGCTGGGCCCCCGCCCCTCAGGTTGCTCCGTGGGGCGGCACCAGCTACCCCCCGTCACGGCTGCCCCGCCCCGCCCCCGACGGTCGGGGTACCCCGACTCTCTCCGGACACCGGGCACCGAGGCGAGCCGTCCCGCGCCCCCCACCCCCGTACCCGCCGCGCCCACGTGCGGCCGAAGGCCCGCTCCCGCCCCGCCGCGCCTGCGCGGCACCTGCTGATGGCGTCACGGGACGCGACGGCGGGGGCAGGCGGGGCGGACACGCTCCGCCTTGTTGCCCGGCAACGGGGGGGGTAACGGGGGGTGTGTGTCTGTGTGTGTGTGCGCGCGCGAAGGGCCCGCAGCGAGGGACCAACGACACGGCCTCTCCACAGCGTTTATTTGGGTTAATTCCACTTAGCATAGGTACAGTCTGTACACAACTGGTGTCCGCACACTGCGGCAGTCACGACAAGCGGCAGGAGGGCGGTGGTGCGAGGAAGGCGGGACAGACCCAGCCCTACAGCAGCCGCCAGCCCTTGGCTCTCCTCCTGGCCCGTCCAGGAAGGTTTTGGGGAGAAATCACACATCTCCAACAGGCTTCCAGTGGAAAGCGTGAGTCGGCACCAGCCTGCAAAACGCTGTTTTGTTGCCGCCAACGGTGTTATCTGCCACCAAGCACCACCTTTGCAATCGGCTCCGCTAAGGTTTACAAAACCACAAGGTGACTGAGTGACCTCCGGCTTGTCACGCTGGAAGCTGCCAAGCCACCTCACAGCACGCAGGCACTTTGCAGACAGCAGCGCCTCAGCTCCTTCGGCTATTTCAGCCAGCTCCAATCAAAACTCTGAAAGAAAAAACACGGAAACAACTGAAGTACAGGAAATGGCTACTGAATATACATTTTGGGTCCAGAGGAGACCACGAAGATGATCCGAGGGCTGGAGCCCCTCTGCTGTGAGGACAGGCTGAGAGAGTTGGGGGTGTTCAGCCTGGAGAAGAGAAGGCTCCGGGGAGACCTTAGAGCCCCTTCCAGTCCCTAAAGGGGCTCCAGGAGGGACTCTTTATCAGGTAGTGTAGCAATAGGATGAAGGGGAATGGTTTAAGCTAAAAGAGGGGAGATTTAGATTAGATATTAGGAAGAATTTCTTTACTGTGAGGGCAGTAAGACACTGGAACAGGTTGCCCAAAGAAGCTGTGGATGCCCCATCCCTGGAGGGGTTCAAGGCCAGGGTGGATGGGGCTTTGAGACACCTGGTCTGGTGGGAGGTGTCCCTACCCACAGCAGAGGGATTGGAACTAGATGAGCTTTAAGGTCCCTTCCAACCCAAACCATTCTGTGACTCAGATTTCCGAGGTGGTGACCAAAGGCTGCTCAGTACCCAGCGTATCTCTCTTCTCAAAGAATCAAGGAGCTTGGGGTGCTGGTTGACAGCCCCTGAACATGAGCCAGCAGTGTTCCCAGGTGGCCAAGAAGGCCAACAGTATCCTGGCCTGGTGAGTGGGACAAGGGCAGTGATTGTCCCACTGGTGAAGCTGCACCTCGACTACTGTGTCCAGTTTTGGGCCCCTCAATACAAAAGAAACATTGAAGTGCTGGAGCGGGTCCAGAGAAGGGCAACGGAGCTGGTGAGGGGTCTGGAGAACAAGTCTCTTGAGGAGGGGCTCAGGGAGCTGGGAGTGTTCAGCCTGGAGAAAAGGAGGCTGAGGGGAGACCTTCTCGCTCTCTCCAACTCCCTGAAAGGAGGGTGTAGCCAGGGGGGGTCGGTCTCTTCTCCCAAGGAACAGGCGATGGGACAGTAGGAAATGGCCTCAAGTTGCGCCAGAGGAGGTTTAGGATGGATATTAGGAAAAATTTCTTCACACAAAGGGTTATCAAGCATTGGAACGGGCTGCCCAGGGCAGTGGTTGAATCACCATCCCTCAAGGTATTTAAAAGACAGGTAGATGTGGTGCTGAGGGAGATGACTTGTTTGTGTCTAGGTTTTGGAGCAGACTCAATGATCTTAAAGGTCCCTTCCAACCTAGACAATTCTATGATTCTATGTTGCTCTACAGCAGAAAACTGATCTCACAATTTCACCACTCGGTTTGCCCCAACAGAAAATGCCCTGCTACTTACTGCAGTGCTCAGGCACAGACTGTACTGGCTTTGGAAACTGCATTTTGTGCCCGCACAACTCCTGCTGCCAGTGTTCCTAGTGCACCACGGGACATACTTATAGAGCAAGAACACAAATGAAAAAGAAAGGCTCAAAGTCAAATGTATGCAAGAATAGAGAAAAGGTTCTTATAGTTATTCATTCTTTTTTCTTCTGGTTTTCTCCAAGTGAACTGAAGAGGACAAGTCCCATTTTCTGCTGCTTTCCTGTTGCCTAAATTCAGTCCCCTGATGTGAGCAAAAGGGGAAAGAAACCAAACATAACAAAACAGGTACTGATCTGCAGAGTGTGATTCCACAACAATGAACAAGCTTTCTGGGCTAAAACATGCCAGAGACAGATGCTGCAGCTTGGAATGAGATACGGGAGATGTCAGAGACACGGATGATTAACAGGTCATATGCCAGTCACATGGCTTCCCGCTCCTCTCCAGCCGCAGCCAGGAGACAAGACAAGACAGAAAATTGAATTACACAACTGATACCAATCCTGTCACAACTGAACAAACAAAGCTTTCATTGACTGATGGACGAAGACCAGGGTAAGCATAATTAAGGCTGTTTTCACCACTAACATAATTACTTTGCCTTAAACAGTAGCTAATTTCATTTCCCCATTCATATTGCTCAATCCCTTGCTATTACAGCGTCATCTGCAACTTCCACTAATAAGTTTTCATTTCACCATCCCAAATAACTTAATAACTCTAATAAACTTTGACTTCACTGTCTACTATTATTCATAAACATTAGAACATTGAAATTTTTATGAATTAAAATGTTTATAAGAACTCCATTTCATCAACCACCTCCATTTCCCCAACCTTGTTCCTTGTTATTTCAGCAGTTGCAACTGGTAAACAGCTTCAGCTTTTTTATCCCATGAGAACGGAAGTTATCCCTAAAGAGGCCTTTAAGAAGCTTTTTGAAAATCAGGGGTTTTTTGACTTTCTGACAGGACTGCAATAAATTTGTGAGACAATCTCATGCTGTATTGACTCTTCTCCATTATAAACAGGTCAATCTACATGCCTAATTGTCCTTTTCTAATTATATTTATGCAGGTTATTCTATGATACAGCCCCTAAAATTACTGGAGAGCCTCTTCTAAAAGACCAGTATTCTGTGGTGCACTTCATTCTTCTGGTAACTGGGCTCTTTGGAGCAGTAACTTCCTGGCCTCAATTAGTAGTTCAGGAACAGAGTTTCAGATTGTGTCAAAACATCTGAACCATCATTACTTTTGTCATTTGTTATTTCAAATACCAGTTTGTGCAAAGAGCTGCCTTAGGACTCTTTAAAGCTCCACTTCTGCCCCAAGGAGAGCTTCAGTGAATGATCAGGAAAGGGCTCTGGAAATGGCAGAACCCTGCTCACCCCAGGGCAGGGACACAAAGCAGGACTGTCTCCAGTTGAGAACGCAACCAGCGTTCAGAGCAAGCTCTGCCAGCCAGGGGATCCCACAGAACAGCCTCTTCCACGACGTAGACTGCTTGGCTGATGCTAGTGCCAAGTGCTACCTTCCATAACAACCGGCATGCTAGCAGAGTCCAGGAGGGATAAGAGACACCACATGCCAGCCACAGCGATTCACATCATCACAATGACCCTCTTTAAGGAGTTCTCCACACCCCCAGAGGACCCTGCTGTGGCTTGTAAAAATCAGGTCCTCAGAAATACATCAACAGACTTACCATCATGCTGTTGTTCTGCTCCTGTCTCACCTCCTGCAAAATACTGCTAAAGAGTTCAAGGTAATTCAGATTCTCTTCTATCACATGGACAAAATTTTCCCTGCAGGGAAGGGAAGGCAGAAGATGACAGATTTAAAACACAAAGTAATAGCAACATCAAAAGACTCTGCGCTGGGGGAAAAAAAAAAAACCAAAAACCAAACAACCCCAAAACTGATTTACAGTACTCTGCAATTGTAGGAGCTACCTTGTAAGGCACAAAACCATGCCTTGATCCTGCAGATCCCCAGCCTGGGAGTGTGGATTTGCACTCTTTCTCTGCAGAGGAACTGCACAAACCCCCCTGAAATTCAGCCTGTACAGAACTTAGGAAGTGCGCTGAGTATGAGGGGCCTGAAATCACTGCCTGCTCCCCATAAGCTTTACATCTCTTGGCTCTTCATACAGTGCCTCGTACAGTGAAGTCATGGTTCAAAGAGGAGCTATGAGGCGATCCAAAGGCACCTTGCTCAGGAAAGCACCTATTAAAGGATGATCACCCAACATTACTCAGAGGCGAGAATTGCCACGCAGCAGCAGACAGAAACGAGGAAGTGAAAAAGGTTGCTCAGGGTTTCAGAAAAATCAACTGACTTCCTGCAAAAGCCTGCTGAGAAGATGTGTATCTTCAGAACCTAGGTATTTCCCTGACAATCCAAAAAAAAAAAGAGATGGCCAAAGTGGTTTGATGCCAATGTTCACAACCCCTGCCCCAGACCCCACAAAACCAGCACTGCTGTGGATTGAGGGCTGAGCAGCCTCTGAGGGGCGCCTTCCTTCTGTTATACTGACTGGAAGTAAAATTGCTAATGAAGCAAAGAGGAAAAACCCCTCAGCTCCTGACAACTCTCTTACTCAGCTAGGACTGGCTGAAAGAGAAGGGCCTTAATAACCAAATCCAACCTCAAGACAGAATAACATGACATACAAGAAATGAAAAGCACAGTGCTTTACCTAAGAGTGGTATGTGGAACTTGCTGAGGACCAGAAAGTGGAGGTTTCTGAATAAAGAGTTCAACCTAATTCCTCAATTTTTACAGCATTAGTAACATACAAGTGACCGAAACATTTTTTGGAAGGATAAAAGAAACCCCAGATACTGAACCAGATGGATTGCTTAGTACTGACCCTTCAGACCTCCATCTGAATTAAGCTGTAAGAAGCACTAAATATGGCCTGGCTTACCTGGGACCTTGCTCCAGAACCTGGGCAGGATAAGAAACTGCATTTTGACTCAAAATCTCTTTGCAGCGTTTTGCGGTGGTGTGCCCAGAGGTAAGTTACTAAAATGCCTGTCAAGAGCCGAACAATGGCTACACTGACTTCTCTGCAGTGGCCTCCCCTCTCGCCTCCCCTCCTCTCCCAACAGCACTAACCTGTCTTCAGGAGTTGCCAGAGATGACAGCGGGTGAGGTACGTTCCCTGAGGAGCTCTGCTGGAGCCACGTGACTGCTGGAGTTGAGGCTGTCCCTTCCAGGCTGGAGCTTACCAGTGATCGAGAAGAGCTCTGAGTCTAGAAAAAAGAAATTAATCTGCTGTCATGGACAAAGGAAGAATTTAGTCAGGCCTAATTATTTTGTATGCAAGACTCGAGATTAAACATAAACCCTGTTGGTAACACATACGCACAATCTAGGCCATGCCTGTGGCTGGGAAGGCAGCTGATACAGTCCTTCACAGTTATGCAAATAGCTGGTACCAAATGTCTCTGCATGCAAGTCACCTGTGGTGTACACGACATGTCTTCTACCCTGAAGAATTAGGAGGCAATGCCATGTCCTAAATTGTGAGTCTCACACAGCAGCAACTCTCCTGACAGGGGAAAGACATACATGTTCCCTATGCTGACCTTGAATGTAGGCACGTGGAAATCAGGAGATTGCTTCAGCTGTATAGTCACAATAAATGATGCAGAAAAAGCACTGTAGTCTTAAAAACACCTTAAACTAACCAGAAAAGCACCTACTTCACTTTTGCAGCATTAAAATAATGATAGGTTTAATACACCAGGCTGAAGTTCACCTATCCAATGGAACACCAATGCACACAGTATTGTGGTGTGGAGGAAGGAGGAGGAGCTGGAAGCCACCGTGCTGCTAGAAAGCTACGACCTAGTTGCCAATACTGAAACCTGGTAGGAAGAATCCCATGACTAGAGTGCGGCTATCGATGGCTACAGGCTGTTCAGAAGGGACAGGCAAGGACGGAGGGGAGGAGGCGTTGCCCTCTACATCAAGAAATGGATAGAGAGTGAAGAGCTGTCTCTGAAGGCACGAGGGACAGAGAGGTGATGCCAGACAGCACGGCTTCACCAAGGGCAAGTCCTGCCTGACCAACCTAGTGGCCTTTTATGATGGAGTGACTATATCAGTGGAAAAAGGAAGAGCTATGGATGTTGTCTACCTGGACTTCTCTAAGGCTTTTGACACAGTCCCCCACATCATCCTTCTCTCTAAATTGGAGAGATATGGACCTGATGGGTGGACTGTTCGGCAGATGAGGAATTGGTTGGATGGTTGCATCCAGAAGGTAGTGGTCAATAGCTTGATGTCCAAATGGAGATCAGTGACAAGTGGTGTCCCTCAGGGGTCTGTACTGGGACTGGTACCATTTAATATCTTGATCAACGACATAGACTGTGGGATCAAGTGCACCCTCAGCAACTTTGTGGACAACACCAAGCGAGTAGTGCAGTTGACACGCCCAAGGGACATGATGCCATCCAGAAGGACCTGGACAGGCTCAAGAAGTGGGTCCATGTGAACCTCATGAGGTTAAACAAGGCCAAGAGCAGGGGCCTGCACATCAATACAGGCTGGGGGATGAAGGGATTGAAAGCAGCCCTGAGGAGAAGGACTTGTGGGTGTTGGTGGGTGAAAAGCTGGATGTGAGCCAGCAATGTGCACTTGCAGCCCAGAAAGCCAACCATATCCTGGGCTGCATCACCAGCAGTGTGGCCAGCAGGGTGAGAGAGGGGATTCTGCCCCTCTGCTCCACTCTGGTGGGACCCCCCCCCTGCAGTGCTGCTTCCAGCTCTGCGACCCCCAACATTAGGAGGAAATGGACCTGTTGAAGCAGGTCCAGAGGCAGCCACAAAGATGATCAGAGGGCTGGAGCATCTTTGCTACAAGGACAGGCTGAGAGAGTTGGGGTTGTTCAACTTCTTCCTGAAGAAGAGAAGGCTCTGGGGAGACCTTATAGCCCCTTCCAGTCCCTAAAGCAGGCCTACAGGAAAGCTGGGGACAAGCTTTTTAGCAGGTCCTGTTGTGACAGGAGAAGGGGTAGTGGCTTTAAATTAAAAGAGGGAAGATTTAGACTAGATATTAGGAAGAAATTTTTTACAATGACAGTAGTGAAACACTGGCATAGGTTGCCCAAAGAGGTGGTAGATGCCCCATCCCTAGAAACATGCAAGGTCAGGTTGAGTCTGAGCAACCTGAGCTAGTTGAAGATGTCCCTGCTCATTGCAGGGGAGTTGGACTAGATGACCTTTAAAGGTCCCTTCCAACCCAAACCATTCTATGCTTCTATGATACACCCTCCAACAGTAGCCAACACTAGACATTCAGGGAAGGTAAGAACAAGGCACATGTCATGGTACATCTCCTGTAGTCCAGTCACCAGTGATTTGCTTGTTTGATGACTTCCTGGGACCAAGGACTCCTCTACTGAGCTTCTTTTCCATTAATTTGTCTACCCCCTGTCAAATTTTAGCATCTCAAACTTCCCTGCTCTACAGTAAAAATAAAGCAATAAATAAATAAATTAATAAATTAATAAATAAATCAACCATTGAGTGGAAGTTTTCCCTTTCTGGTCTCTTCAGAGTTTCATTTGATGTCCCCCGGCTCCTGCTCGGAATGAAGAGCAAACAAACAGTGCAAAAGCTACTTACACAAGCGATTTTCAACAAATGCCATATCTCCCTTTGTCTTTTGCCCTGCATCTGCATCACTGAGTTGTCAGCTTCCTTGATGTTATTTAGAGCCACTTCAATCTTTGGAAGTAAGTCAATGATCTTCTGCTTACAGCCCAAGAGCTTGCTATAATAAAAACCAAACACAAGGTTACTTTCCAGCTTGTGTGGCGATATGTTCTGGCAAAACCAAAAGCCTCACCTTGGGATTCAAGAAAATTTCTGTAGGAACACCCCTTTCTCATGGCATTGCACTGTGACAGCTGCAGGTGTCAACCTCCAAGTCTGGATGGACCCCTGGACTTTTCCAAAAGTCCAGTTAAGACTGGACTAGGCAGATGACACTGCTATTAATACCCACAATACAAGCTCTTCTTATTTGAAAAGCAAAAACTGATGCTGATGACAACGGACAGCACAGCAACTCAACCATGGTATTTTATTCCTCTTCTCTGGTCTGTGTTGGTCTCTGTGGGCTGACCATACCATAGCTAACAACTTACTTTATGGGATCTACCAAGCATAAGCCACACATGAAAGTAACACTAAATCACGCTTACCTGATTACTGAGATCTGCATAATGATATTTTTTCTGAGCTACTTGAAGAATTAATGAATTAATGAACAGATCACTGTGCTATCTTCTCATCTCTTACGCTATTTCTTTTTTTTATTTTTATAAGATTTTAATCCCAGCCTAAACCTTGGCAGAATTTGTCTCACTTTAAAGTGAACTCTTGGATGCTAACAGTACAAGCCATTGCATTCTCCTCCCCTTCCCTATTAGCTATATGTCTTAAAAAAGTAAGTGGAAATTCAATACAGGCACAAAGAAGCAGAATTAATACTGCTATTTGAAACGTATACCTGTGGCTGGAGCTTTTGGATGCTGATCTCCATGGGGTTTCCCTCTACTTTCCTGCTACAAAGCTACAAATGTCACAAGTTGCATTTGTTTGGGGTCTTTTCCTGAATAAAGTACCTGAGATGGCCGAAGAGCTCCTTGAGAACTCGGTCTTGGCTCTGTACTGTCTGCACAATAATCTTCACCATGTCCGTGCTGTCACTGTAGGCATGATCTGGAAGGGCCATCAATCACCACGTTAGTAAAATGCTCTTCAGCAAGGAGTCACTCTGGACACAAAAGCCCAAAGTTAAGGAAAGATCTGACTTAATGAGCACAGCCAAACAAACTGAAACACAATGAAACATGTTAAAATCACTCATTAGGCACAGATTTCCTTAATGTCTCTTCACTCCATGTATACAATTCCAGCCACTCTTGCTGTCTGAATACTGGCTTCAATAAGGACTGAAGGCAGCTGTCAAATGCACAAGTAACTAAATCTTTCTGCTCACCAGTTACTATGGTCAGAACATAATAATCCCCAAACATGGGGCTCCATCCAGTATAATTAAGAGAGAGGAGGAGAAGGAGAAAAGAGACTGCCCTTGGGTTGGGGTGCCGACAGAGGAACAGTAGTTCTTCCCATGTCTGGAGAGAGTAAGGCAATAGTACCAGGTGCAGGAAAAAAGGCAGAGAATGCCAGAAAGCAGACGTGTTCAGGGCAGACGCTCCAAGACCAAAAACCATCTTAAGGTACGGCCTTGAGTCTGATTAATACAATCATTTGCCTTTTCCTAAACAGTATTTTCTGGGTTTGAGTTCAGAAAAATAAGTCACAGGGTATGAGTGTGAAACAGTCTTTGAACCATCTCCTTCCATACCTGGAGGTCTTGTTTTTAATTGCTTGTACAGGTCTATGGCTCTCTGTTCCCTTTAAAAAGAAGAAAATTATTCATACATGGATCAACAAGCAGGTGACTCAAGAAAAAAAGCACTGCAACCAAGTTACGACTTGCTGGACCCCATACATTGGAGCTGCCACCTTCCTCTACAGCCAGGATAAAAGTATGGCATTTAGAACACAGGGATGCTCTTTCTGTGATGGAAACGAACTCTTCCCTAAAAGCTATCTCTCTTTCCCTCTGATTATGCATTTTCTCCTCAGATAACCGTACCAAGCGGAGGTTATTTTCGGTTTCAAATTTTCACGTGGCTCAGCTGTGTTTTCTTTCCATGGTATCCTTAGTTATGAAACTTTATTTTTGTAACTATAGGTACTTCTGCACAACTGCCTGAGAAATTCTTGTTCCTGTTCTGCATTTTTTGCCTGAACTTTAGTGGTAGTCTGCAAATAGAAAGAGACAGCTGCATCACAAACAACAGGACAGTGTTTCTCTTCTTCTGATTAAATAAATGTTACTTCTTTCAAATATTTCAAATGCAGCCAAACACTGAAGCTTCCACCCTTGAACAAATCTTCACTGCTCTGAATATGGGCTACTGCTGCAAGAAGTGGTTTCTCCATTCCACCACTTCCTGCCCTGTACACCAGTTCCGCTGCTCCTGCAGGGATGAAAAGCAACTTAGCCGATCTAGCTCTGCAAAGAGGGAGGCAGGAGAACATGCCAGGAACAGGCACATTTCCTCCCAGAATATTCAGTCATTCTGAAGAGCTCTTATTAACAATAGATTTAGCTGCTATTGGTTGGCTATCTGATAATTGCCACTCTTTTATAATTGCCACTTGTGCTCTTAGCAACAGCCCAAACGACATTAATTGCTTCCTTTGTCTTCCTAAGATTAGTAATACCACTTAGCTCTTTCATATTTTAATACTTGTTAAAAAAATAATATTCAAGTTTCCAAATATTCCAAGTATCTGTGAGTTGTTAATTATCCTTGCTTTGAAAACACACTGAAGATACTTAACAGGATTTTATGATGGTCTCGTAATTTTCTCACTCAATACTATAAAATCACTCTTTTTTCTGATGCAAAAAAAAAATCCTCTGCATTTTTCAGTTGAGACCAACATGGGCCATCTTAGGCCCATCCTCTTCTAAGATGAAGTTTCATAGTCAGTAAAAGAGAAGTGTCCTGTACTCTCTAGCTGTGTTTTCTGTTTCCCCAGGTCTAGCCATTGTGCATTCTGCCTTAGCATGCTCTCGAGGGATCCTTCGAACTTCAAGACAAATGACAAACATACAGCCACAACTGGTGGGATCTTCCCGTTTACCACCACCAGATGAAAAAAAACCCCTCAGACGATGAAATACACAAAACTTGTTTATGTGCAATAAAATTAATAAGCGAAGGACTTACAAGCTCTCCATAACCTCTCCTTGGCGCCTTGCATACGGACTCTTCTGAAGCTCTACGATCTCTGTGTGCAAAGCCATGATCTGTTCATCCAGGTATCCTATATCTTCAGCCTAATAGGGACATGTAGTTACAAATCAAATTGAAGGAGGAAAGCAATAAAGTAAAGATCCCCAGAACACTTGTTTGGATAATAGGCTGACCCCATGCAGAGTTTAGCAGAAAAAAGCTCTCTGACCTGACTGCCACTACAATAACTGAGGTTACTGGTATGATCTTCTCAGGGCACGATATCACCTAGATCCAAATCTCTGACAAACACATTGGATATGAAAAATCAGCTTCTTCATACACCTTCTCTCTGAGATGCATGCTGCACACACACACACTCTGTAGTGCTAGCAGGGAAGATTTTTTTCTCACGCTTTTACAGTATGGACAGAAGGTGCTCTCACATTTTATCCTCTCATATCTATTTTGGTTTGACATTCCTCTGATATTTCACTCCGGTATTGCTTCCTCAAAGCAACACAAAAAATACCAATCTTATGCCAAGTCCTCACAGTTAAGTTAGGTGAGGCAAGCCAACAACAGAATTTCTGAACATGAGGATTAGGTATATGGTGCCAGACATGCACTGGAGATCCCCAGCACGGTTAAGAAAGCACTGATCACCGTAATGGGTCTTAGCGCCACGGACTGTGGGCACAGATCCATCTTCCTGAGAAAGTATCTGGACATATTTCAGCTCTTCCTTTCTGACCTGGGGCTGTAGGACCTGCAAATTGAACATTTGCCAAAAGGTACCCCTTGCTGAAGCTACAGAAGGACTTGGTAAGAGGCTACATAAATGGGATGTGACCTCCTGGCCAGAAAGCGATGTCTGTAGGTCTTGCAGGTAAAGAATAAAACAAGATGACACAGAATGAGCGAGAAACGACATAGTCAAAGGAGAAACAGATTGTGAGAGAAACGTGAAATAAACCCTGTTATCAAAAGAAACGTCCTTATCTAGAGCACCGTGACTCACTGTACAGCATAACTGTGCCTCTTGAATTCATAGAAGTTAAACTGCCTGCCAGACAGACTGAGATACCACTGTGTATTACAGGGTAGAACGTTTTCCAACCTGATAAATGGACATGGTGTACTATGCCAAGGCAGCCTGAAGACGAAGACGGAACATAATTCTGGCAGTCCACAAAGTAAGTATTTGTCGAGGTTTCTGGTTTTCTGGAAACAGCCTATGACAACTTTGAGTTACTCTGCTAGTAGCAGCCCCCCTTTTATCTTTGTTGCTTCCTAACAGGGAGCAACATGATCCCAAAACTGAAAGAGCTAAACAGGGAGGAATTTAGATGGGAATCCCTACTGCCCTATCTCCATCATATGAGCAAGCAGAACCCAGCCTCCAAGAACCTTTTGACTTAGACGAAGATAGCCAATGGATCCCAGAACCTGAACTACTCAGTCTATTCCTTCATGGGGAAAAAAAATAGGCAATGTAATTTATTGTTCGTGTTTCTAATGGTATATGGGATTTTTATGTATTAATCACTGTACTCTGTATTATTATGTTTTCTGAATGCTCCCCTCTGAATGCCTCCCCCCTCTCAAGCTTTATTCAGTACATCCAGTACAAAAGAAGAAACAGATTTTAAATGAACTCCGCTCGTCCTAACTACGTCCCTAGTTTTCACAGCTAAAAGCTTACTCCTTACCTACAAAGGTCTGAACAGAACTGCAGGCAGAATTATTCTCTGACAAAAAGGCCTCTATCTCCTCATCTTTTTCACTGTAGACAGAATTAAAATGCTTATTCCCAGAAGATAAGAGATCAGACTTCTAAGCAGCAGATAAATTTCAACCAGCCTCTCACAGAACTAACTCTCCAAGAAACAGAAAGCCATTATGCCAGCTCAACTGTCCATGAATCACAAGCGAAAACACCTGTTAACTATTAGGACTACTCAGAGTAAGAACTGGCTCTAGCTCTGCTCTAAATTTCTCAAGGATGACTCTTATTAAAAACTGATTTGCATATTTACTTGCAGAATACCAGAAATTTATGTCTGTACTCTTAAATGAAGTCTGCGGTGATTTCAAAATTGCAGTAATAAGCAATTGGTATTATTTTCAGCTTTAGCAATGGAAATTTTTGTGTGCAACAAATCCAAACAGGAAGACTCCTGGCTATAGCAACATCATTTCTTTTGGGTAATAAATAATGTGCCCTTATAGCCTACTTCCCTATACAGACAACTGAGTCTACTGACATTTGTGCAGGTTTTCTTCAAATCACTACCTGGTGATTCAAACAGATTCAAACAACCTGCTGACTATTTCTTTTTTAATGCATTTGCAACGATACTCTCATTCCCACAGCAGGCAGGATATGAAACACACTGCAGGCACAGAACAGTGGCACATACGACAAGAAGTTCCTGTCATGATATCCTTCACAGAGAGATAATGAAGCTCCTTTAATATACCTGTGCACACTGAGAGGCCTTCTCTTGCATCTCCTTCCAGGCTTTGAGCATCTTTTCTGAAGCTTAAGAGAAAAGAATTGTTAATTTATAAAAACATGCAGACACAAAACCAAAACATTATCCGAACTTTACACAAATCCATTGAATTTAAACACAAAGAGTGTGACACTGAATCTCCAAGGAAGAGTTATGATCGCAGAGAGACAGTAAAGTTGCAATTTAGCAACTCCATGCTCACATACAAATTGGTAGGATTCCACTGTTTGCAATCACTGGCCTAAAATGAGTTCTAGTCTTTAAAGTCCACCACTAAGCTCAACAACTGCCACTTTTGATTAAACACAGACTATCCAAAACCAGTTCCCTGAGTCTTTCCATTTTCCACCATCATCCTTCAGCCCAGTCATAATTTTTGACTCAAGTTTTGGTTTTTAGTCATAACTAAGTGTAAATCTTACTCTTCTCCCCTGAACAGTATTTGTAAGATCCAGACATTTCTGTCCTATTAAAACTGTAGCTGGTGCTTTTCCACCTCACCTCTCAGCCTGGCTCATGCTACCTCCTAATATCAAGCAGAGCAAGATCACTCCCTTCGCGCTCTTCAAAACTATGTTTCTGCAGTCACCATGCCCGCTTGCTCTGCCACAGATGCTTAGTGGACCTTCTACTGTCCATCAAGGGCAGCAACTCTGCTTTCCACTTTCTGCCCAGTGACAAGTCCAAATGAATCAGACGCTGAATGGATAAATAGAAAACATTTACATCACCAGTACTATTAATAACAAAATTTTCTTAGCTTTTCTCCAAAAACTTTTTATTTTTTATCTTCCTGCCTTTGCTTCTGCCAAACTCTTCGCCGGCATCTGCCCCAGCTAAAACATACCCATAAAGATGCTGAGGAACACAATGGCAGCTCCTGAATTTGTTTTCTTTCCACCCACAGCTCTTCATAGTCAGTCTGATCCTTTACAGGATCAGACAAGACGACCAGGCAAGTATTACACAATACGTACATATGCCATAAGCCATCTGGTCGCTGTATCTTTCCAAGTCGAGGCGAATGCTTTGATGAAAGAATTCCAGCTTTGCTTTCAGCTGCTGAGATGCTGACACCATATTGTTTTTCATTTTGATTAGGTTGGCATTATACCGAAGAAGACTGAGCCTAAAGAATGAAAGAAGAAGAGCACATTAGCTGAAAAGCTGGACTTATGTGGCCAGTGCTGTCACATTACCTGAATGAAAGGCACAGCTAGCAAAAAACGTTGTAAGATCCTTGGAAGAGGGAGTCTCAGTGCGGTCATAGACTCCATCTCACATCCTTGGAAGCTGCAGGCCCTCAGAAAGCAAAAAAGAAAGTCCTTCCTCATTTCCCAGTTTTTTTTTTTGCCAAGCTCAGTTAAACAGTCTTTGCAGTGTAGAATATTTCTTAGCATTTACTGTAGGACATGTTGCCCCTGGTGAATGCTGGCACCATTTTTATCACTTGAGAAATATGACACTGCCCATTCTGTGACTTAGTCATGGGACAAAACCCTACAAATATAACAAACAGTTCCACTCATTCTGCCACTTGTGAAACAACTATACTGGGCTGCATTAGGAGGAATGTTGCCAGCAGGTCAAGGGAGGTGATCCTCTCCCTCTATACAGCACTGGTGGGGTTACACCTAGGTCCAGTTCTAGGCTCCTCAGTACACCAGAGACATGGATATAATGGAGAGAGGCCAATGAAAATTATTAATGACACACCAGAAGGCTGTGCCACCACACACCAAAAGCTGGACAGGCTGTAGTGTTGGGTGGAGAGGAACCCAATGAATATCAACAAGGGCAAGTGTAGGGTCCTGCACCTAGGGAGGAATAACCCCACGCACCAGTAAAAGTTAGGGGTTAACCTAATGGAAAGCAGCTCCGTAGAGAGGGACCTGGGAGTCCTGGTGGACAACAAGTTGACCATGAGCCAGCAATGGGCCCTTGTGGCCAAGAAGGCCGATCATCTCCTGGGGTGCATTAAAAAGAGTGTGGCCAGCAGGTGGAGGGAGGTCATCCTCCCCCTCTGCTCTGCCCTGGGGAGGCCACATCTGGAGCACTGGGTCCAGTTCTGGGCTCCCCAGTTCAAGGCAGACAA
>KZ505968.1:471585-489220 GCA_002844005.1 Limosa lapponica baueri
AGGGACTGGAGCACCTCTCCTATGAGGTAAGGCTGAGAGAGCTGGGACTGTTCAGCCTGGAAAACAGAAGGCTGACTGGGGATCAAAATGTACGCTATCTGAGGTGAGGGTGCACAGAGAACAGAGCCAGGCCCTTTTCTGCAGTGCCCAGTGACAGGACCACAGGCAACGGGTAAAAAAATTGAAACACCGGAGATTCCGTCTGAATGTCAGGAAACTTTTTTACTGTGAGCATGACCAAGCACTGGCATAGGTTGCCTAAGGAGGTTGCAGAGTCTCCATCTTTGGAGGTATTTAAAAGCCATCTGAACATGTTCCTGGGCAACGAGCTCTAGGTGACCTTGCTTGAGCATGGAGGTTGGACTGGATGACTTCCCTGCCAGCCTCTGCCATTCTGTGAGTCCCGTCTGTGACTATATTCAAGGTTCAAATTTTTTCAGTATTATCAGCGTCAGGCACTATGCAGTAGAATTCCTGGAGAGGAATAAGCTCCCAGCCCAAATATGTTTTATAATATAAAAGTATAAAGTTATACAGCAGAGTGCTGTATAACTTTGGGCAATCAAAACTCCCCAAGATGTAAATTTCCATGCAAGCAAACTCTGTATTTGCATAATACTGAATCTTCTGAATGAGAAGTAACAACTTACATGGCAGCTCTCTGGCCCTGGAAAAGCCTGCTATAATCTTCTTTTAGCCCAATCACGTAGTGAACTGCTTCTGCCCATACCTTGCGCAGCTGAGGAATTGGCAGTTGGATTTTACTATCCTGTACTGAATGCAAGAAAAAAAATAATTGCACATAAAAGGAAGGACAATTCTAGAAAAAGACTTCAGTGCTTACAACATTCCTAACCTGCTTCAGGTGCCTAAACTAAGGGATCACGCCACATAAGATCTGCTTAATTTTTATGTGATGCTGCTTAATTGTGTATAAGCTTTTCACCTTACAGCTCCCTGGGTATTTGACAGACTGCTACCAGCCAGGCTCCCATTTCAACTCACAGCTACGAAGAGTACTCATTCCTTTGAGCACTTTGGCCTATTGGCACTAGCAGACATGGGGTGAAACATGCACAGGCATGAAACATGGCACAAGGCAGGACCCAGGGGTGATTTTATCCAAAAACTCTACGTAACGCACTTGCCCAAGGTAGCAAAGCAAATATAATTGCTCTATTTAATCAGCATTTCCTCCCAGATTCCTGATGAAGATATTTAAGGGGAAAAGATGCAGGACTTACACGCGTTCCCCTACAGAGACAAGGAACTGTCAGTACAGCTGGATATCAACAAACATGTCATAAAAAGCCTTATCTCCAAGCAATTCAGCACAATGATGCCATGAGATGCGCCAGAATAAAATAGCCCAGCACACAGCAAAAAACCAATCGGGGTAAATGTGAGCAACAATAAAAGGAGAGAGAGAAAACCAGCACAACTTCTGCAGAGCCAGGCCAGAGAAAAGAAAGCTATTTAACAGAAACTGTATGTCACAAGGCATTTCCTCTACACGCAGTATCCCAACAGACGTCTCCTGTCCCTTGACAGTATTTTTTCTTTCATAGAGGTATACAAGGTCCTTCCTACGGGTACATTGGGTATATATATATATATATATATATATGTACATTCATACAGGTGTATTGGGTCCTGCAGATGACTGCTGTCATTTCAGGAGACATGGAAGAGAAGCTGTAAGCAGAGAAGCAGCTTTCATGCATGGTCTAGCTGACGATGCCAGGGCCAGGCAGCAGCACCATAACAAAGAGGAACCAACAGGAGCAGATCTCACCAATATCCATGCAGCAACAGACAGGCCTAACAATTCAACAATTCAAGAGGGAGGAGGGGCCTGGTCTCTTCTCAGACACTTGATTCTGCTTGGTGAGACCGCAAGCAGGATCAGTGCTACGGAGTTCTGGCCACACTATCACTAGAGTGAAAAACTGTTGGAAGACATTAGAACACTGCAGGTTTTGAACCTTTGCCAAGTGTTTCTGAAGACCAGTCCTAATCCATAACCTCCACAGGGAAATGACAACACTTCTGCAACTTGTGCAACATGGTGAATTACACTGCCTTGGCTCTGGGATCAGACCAAGGCGGATTTCCTCATACAGGGCCTGAATGATGAGCAGCACAGAATGAGGGACCTGCTCTTCCATTTAGGCGAGACACAAAAGATGGATCACAGCTGAAATGCAACTATCCCCGACAGTACAGGGCAAAAACATAATCTGCATCCTCAGGGTGCTGATACAGGGTTCAGAAGCATAAGTCCAGGAGAGTTGTGTGAGGGCAACTGCTCACGAGCATTCAAAGCGTCCAGCCTCAGGCGACAGGACTGCAAGGAACTGAGCCCTGTTTGTACCTGAGCATAGGGAGGAGAGGAGGAAGAAAAAAAGGGCTACGTGCACAACTTCTTTAGACTCTAAGCCCTAAGACAAGATATATCTATGTGGGCTATCACTCAAGTTCTGCAAAATCTCCCGGCACAATGGCACTGCAAACACTCTGTGGGTGTGAAAGGACAAGACCCCTTAGCAGAGTAGAAAGCCGTGCAAATGAAATCACAGTCCCCAAGTCAGAATCTTCCTTGGTAGATGAGAAGCTGCTTCTTGGTGGATGAGACGCTCAGTGGTGGATGAGAAGCTCAACATGAGCTGTCAATGTGCACTGGCAGCCCAGAAAGCCAACCACATCCTGGGCTGCATCAAAAGCAGTGTGGCCAGCACATCAAGGGAGGCGATTCTGCCCCTCTGCTCCTCCTGGTGAGATCCTCCCAGAGCACTGCATCCAGCTCTGGGGTCCCCAATGTAAGAAGGACATGGACTTGTTGGAGCGAGTCCAGAGGAGGCCACAAAGATGATCAAAGGTCTGGAGCACCTGTGCTATGAGGACAGGCTGAGAGAGTTGGGGTTGTTCAGCCTGGAGAAAAGGTGGCTCCGGGGAGACCTTATAGCAGCTTTCCAGTATCTGAAGGGGGCCTACAAGAAAGCTTTTTACAAGGGCATGTAGTGATATAAGGAGGAGTGATGGCTTCCAACTGAAAGAGGACAGATTTAGATTAGATCTTGGGAAGAAATTTTTCATCATGAGGTTGGCGAGACACTGGCACAGGTTGCCCAGGGAAGCTGTGGATACCCCATCCCTGGAGGCCAGGCTGGATGGGGCTTTGAGCAACCTGGTGTAGCAGAAGATGTCCCTGCCCAGGGTAGGGGGGTTGGAACGAGATGACCTTTAAGGTCCCTTCCAACCTAAACCATTCTATGATTCTTTCCAGGATGTAGCGTGCAGAGACATCACAAGTTTCCCTCTCTAGGCTACAAGATTAGGTTGCACGTATTACCTCCCAACCCTTCAATCACTTTGTGATTCCGTTTAAGTGGGGCAAAGTTTAGATTTAGGTGGGGCAGATGCTGTTCAGTGCCCACAAGGGCAAAAACCTCAATTGAATCCTTAACTTGCTCCATAAGAGAGTTCCCAAAGGACAGGTAATAAATTCTCTGAACTGTTACAGCTACAAAATGTGGAGATACAGCACTGTAGATGAAACTTTGCTAGGCTGCTCCAGGTTCTTAAACAGTCCTCTTTGAATGAGAGAATGCCCTTCAAGATAATACACAGATTTGTAAGGCAAATCTACTTTCATATTACATGAGAAGCAGTGCTCTCACTTCCCCCCTGTCCTCCAGCATACTTACCAATGTAATTTACACAGTCAGAAAGACTTCGAGAAGCAAAGGGTCCATCATAGACAGTTTTGCTTTTATCAAACAAATAGACCATGTAGCTATCCCAGCCTCTCTGGTGAGAAAAGAGAAGAGAACATCAACAAGACAAATGCCAAACATAGCTCCTACTAACCCAGAGGGTCCTGGTTATATCATTAACTTATTATTGTGGGCAGACACTCTTCTTATCAGCTGCCTTAAAAAACTAGGTTTGATAGATCTCACAGAAACAGAGGACCCTTTGCTAGCAAGTTATTTTATTTAAATATTTAGATAGAGTATAGCTATAGGAATCTACTTACATTATCTGATAAAGGAAATAATGCTAGACCTTAAGAGTTACTATACTTACAAAGCGAACTGTCCCCAGTGGGAGAAGATTACAGCAATTTATCTTCCCTAAGATTTTTAAATTCCCTGAGAATGTGAAAGACATTAAATGAACAGAATCATTCTTACTACGCCATCAATAACACACTGTGAAGCAGGTTTCCGAGGGTCCAGGCAAATCCCTGTTTCCAACAGCAGCTCCTGATTTCCAGTACTTATTCCAGTTTCAAACTCAATCCGAATCTGAAGGGAATGAAGGCTTTCCTCAGGATGCAAGAGAAATGAAATAATCTTGGCAGAGGTCATACTTAGGATGTGTACTATCTGTAAAAAAAGTACAAGTTGATTAGAAGCCACTGGCTGTCAAAGACAAAGGACATAAAGGCCTGGGAGGGAGTATGTAGCAATTAACATGTTAGATTGAGAGCATCACTTGAGTTTCAATGACTACAACAATGAGGTTCAGAAGTAAAGCCCCATATCATAAAACTCAAAGCCTGGGCCTGCAACTTTTAACTTAATGTCACAGAAAATGACAATAAAATGCACCAATAACCTTCACAAGCCACAATGCAGTTTAGTTACATCAAAAGAATGGTGACAAGCTAGCATAAAGGCCATCTTGAGCCTCATAGGCTCTGATGCTGGTGAGAACTGCTCCCCAGAAAGGGAGTCCCATTTCCTCCATACAAAAAAGCTGTTACATACTGGTGCTTGTCTTCTCCTTGTTCTCATGGCCCTCTCTCTAGTTTTACTGTATCTGGTCAGAGACCATAAGACCCAAACCACACCATGATATACAGATTTTGACAAGTCCCAGTTATGGGCACAGTATTTTGTGTTTCGGGCTTTAATTCCTTTGGAATCCTTCCAACTCAGATAAATTATCCTCTGGTTCTACACATGCTTGCCTCAGCTAGTCTTACTGCAGCAAAGCTCCAGTAATTACTTGAAGGGGAAGAGTCAGGTTAATGTAATCTCTGTTCTACTACAGGTACTACGATAGTTCATGGACCCGGAGGTCACAGCATCAGTAGTGGATTTCAGGAAAACTGTTGTTATCAAATATGAAACCATTATTTGATCTTGTCCAATCCTTTCTGAGATAACAGACAGCAATATGAGATCATTCTTCTACTGTAAGAGTAAAGCTAGAGATTGATATTGCTAGTGATGTATTACCTCCAGATACGTACTGACAGGCTGTATATACACACACTGCCTGATATACCAAGAAAAACATCCCTCGTGATTCTTATGCAAAGCGTTTGACACTGTCCCACACAACATCCTAGTCTCTAAATTGGAGAGACACAGATTTGATGGATGGACCACTTGGTGGATAAGAAACTGGCTGGATGGCCACACTCAAAGGGTTGCGGTCAACAGCTCAATGTCGAAGTGGAAACCAGTGATGAGTGACGTAACTCAGGGGCCAGTACTGAGACCAGTGCTGTTCAAAATCTTTGTGGGAGACACAGACAGTGGGATTGAGTGCACCCTCAGCAAGTTTGCCGATGACACCAAGCTGTGTGGCGCGGTCGACACGCTGGAGGGAAGGGATGCCATCCAGAGGGACCTGGACAGGCTGGAGAGGTGGGCCCATGCAAACCTCATGAAGTTCAACCAGGCCAAGTGCAAGGTCCTGCACCTGGGTCGGGACAATCCGAAGCACAAACACAGGCTGGGAGCAGCATGGCTTGGGGGTGTTGGTTGATGTGAAGCTTGGCATGAGCCAGCAACATGAGATCACAGCCCAGAAAGCCAACCGCATCCTGGGCTACATCAAAAGCACCATGGCCAGCAGGTCAGGGAAGGTGATTCTGCCCCTCTCCTCTGCCTTCGTTAGACCCCACCTGAGTTCTGCATCCAGCTCTGGGACCACCAACATAAGAAGGACATGGACATGTTGGAGTGAGTCCAGAGGCCACGAAGATGATCAGCGAGCTGGGGCACTTTTGCTGTGAAGACAGGCTGAGAGAGTTAGAGTTATTCAGCCTGGAGAAGAGAAAGCTCGGGGGAGACCCTATCGTGGCCTTCAATACCTAGAGGGGCTACCGGAAAGATGGGAAGGGACTTCTTATCAGGGAGTGTAGCGATAGGATGAGGGGGAATGGTTTTAAATTGAAGGAGGGTAGATTTACAGTGGAGATAATGAAGAAAGGGCGGTGAGACACTGGAACAGGTTGCCCAGAGAAGCTGTGGCTGCCCCATCCCTGGAGGGGTTCAAGGCCAGGCTGGATGGGGCTTTGAGCAACCTGGTCTGGTGGGAGGTGTCCCTGCCCATGGCAGGGGGGTTGGAACTCGATGATCTTTAAGGCCCCTTCCAACCTAAACCATTCTATGATTCTATGATCCTGCAGCTGGATGATGCCAGGATTATAGCTTTGCTCCACTGAACACACTTTCTGTCCTCTGAGATACTTTTAGTAGGCCTTTAAACCCAGTAACAACCCTCACTCACCTTCAAATTCAGTATGTGGTCCATTATTAGGAAACACTTTGGACGACTAGTCTCAGGATCTAAACCTCCACCCCTCTGTTGCGGATCCCAGTTCAGCATCAGTTGCAACCAATTTTCCATCGGTTCTACAATTACACTAAAACAGAAGGGCCGTAAGAAAGAGAAGGCAGATACTCTACAACACACAGTCCACTTAGGAAACTAGGGTCTCGCAACAGCAATAAGGTACAACTCTTTGGTTATAGAGGCCAAACATCTGCTGAACATAGGAGAACTCATTTTGCTGCAGTCACTCATTCTGACAGCGGGGAAAGCCTGGAAGGGGAGGAAAGCCCGTGCAGAGTGAATATCTTCACTGTAACAATAGTCTTCACTGATCTCCACAGGAGCACAGGCCCATCCAACAGACCTTGCATTATACTCCTCCCTCTTCCCGACTCCTATTCATTGAGTCAAAAGTATCTAGATAAGGGGGAGAATTGGTTGGTTTCTTTGTGTTTTGTTTTTTTTTCTCCAAAACCCATCTGTGATACACATAAAGTTGAATAGCTTTCAAAGCTTTGTCTGCAGAATAACCATCCTCGTGCTGCAGTGCAGCCTGGAAGGTCCTCCTCCAGGTTTATCCACACAAGCAGCATGTGAGTTCACTGTCAAGAACATCTTTAAAGACAGCACACAGTGCAAAATGTCCAAAGCACCAGCACAAAAACATTTATTTCATTCCCAACTTAATTTTCGTAGAAATCTGCCAGTGCCATGAGTTGTGCTGCACTGCTGGGCACATCTAAAGACACAAGTGCTAAATAAGTGACAAATGATCAGAGTCTGACTTCTGACTTGGTTAATTCAGGATGAAGGCCCTCCTGGAGGTCTTTGGTCTGAGCCCTAGCCCACAGCAGGGCCAACGTCACACAGCTACAGCAGGCTGCTCTGGACTGCGTCCAAGCAAGTCTGGGCAGTCCCCACAGATGCAGATCCCCCACCGTTGAGGGCCCTGGCCCAGGGACACATCACCAGCTCAGGGAAACCTTCTTCCTGTGCCCGAATTTCATTTCCCTTGTTGTAACTCACGGTGTTGTCTTTCATCCTTTTGCTTTGCCCCTCCAAGAAGAGCCTATTGTATCTGTAATGCCCCAATAGATAGTAGAAGACAAAATTAGACCCCCCATTGCCTGCTCTTCACCACACTGAAGAAGCCCAACTTAAGGCCTTGTACGCTCTACTCAATGGGCTCTGATCGTCTTTTTGGCCTCTGCTGGACCCTCTGCAGTTTTCCCAACACAAATACTAGAAGCTTCTGCCTTCACTTGAGCTAACTCAAGTACTTGGTTTATGAGATTCAATACTGTCAAGTTATCAGGGAGATGTTACTCAGTGGCCTCGTGGTAACAGGTGGAAAGCAGTCACAGAGTTCACACTGCAAGGTGAACTGCCATCATCCCACCAACTGCAAGGTGGGAGGGCCCAAAGAATCAAAAAAGAGCAAACAGAGCTCCTTAAGAGCAAATAGTAGCTTGCCAGGAGCTTGAAACACTGCTTAGGAGAAATAAGGGGGACCTCTCAATGCTTGGGATAAAGCAGGAGGAGCCCTAAGTTTAAAAGAAAAGCCAAAAATGATCACACGTAGCCACAAAGACATACTCACCCACAGAGGCTGTGAGGCTCTGGCAAATGGGTACTAAAGTGAACCTCCCCATTCATCTCTTCAGAAGCAAAGATGTGCTTTGGATCTTTTTTCTTGATTTTTTCATGCCTAGAAAATAAAATTCTTTGTGGATATATCAACAATATTACTTCTGTAAAGGGCCAATTGCATATGGCAGCAGCAAAAAGCACCACAGTCTGGTAGCTTTAGAAAACAAACTCTTCTTTCAAGACCAAGACATTTCCAAACAATCCACCCAGAACACTTCCAAGAGGAAGAGGGGAGCCCTTGCAATTAACTCTGTCTCTGGAAACATTTTCCGCCTGCTTGCAAGGAGGTCTGGACAGCATCAAAAAAGAGTAACCTCACAGCCCAGGTGAACAAAGGACTGTATCACTACTTCCCATTATGTTTTTCTGATACCAATATACAGACTCGTTTATAATTATGTTTTTTGATTCAAATTTCACTTGTGAAGGAATTCTTATGACCAGAGGCTACCATACAATGTAATAAGCATTTACTAAAATACACAGAAATAGCCAATCAAACTCTCATTGATGCCACTGAAGTATCAATGGCTTCTGCAAAGCTCAGCAGACCATGAGCCTCAGCATCTAACAAACTGATCATTCTGGTGCATGTTGTCACCTCACAACACGCAGTAGCTGTCATTCGTAGAACCACAAAATGGCTTGGGTGGGAAGGCACCTTAAAGACCATCTTGTTCCAATCTCTCCAGCCTGGGCAGGGACACCTCCCACCAGACCAGGTTGCTCAAAGCCCCATCCAGCCTGGCCTTGAACCCCTCCCAGGATGGGTCAGCCACAGCTTCTCTGGGCAACCTGGGCCAGGGTCTCACCACCCTCACAGTGAAAAATTTCTTCCTGAGATCTCATCTAGATCTAACCTCTTCCAGCTGGAAGCCATCACCCCTCCTCATATCACTACATGCCCTCTCCAGCTTTCTTGTAGGCCCCCTTCAGATACTGGAAAGCTGCTATAAGGTCTCCCCGGAGTCTTCTCCGTTCCTATTTCCTGGCATCACCACTCACAGAATAAGTGTCTTACCAGGTAAATGGCTGTAGATTATGTAAGAAAGGTCTAAATCCTGCAATGCATTCAAACACCATCGTTCCAAAGCTCCAGTAATCAACAGTAACTGAGTAGGATTTATTCTCAAAGAGTTCTGGAGCCTAAAAAGGATCATAAAAAGATATTTCAAAAGTGGTACTTCATCTGTTTTCTTGCATTTCTGCAGAGACAAAGCTGCATATAGGCGTGCCTTTCAGTTCCAGAGCAGTGTGGGGACCCTGATGCAGCCCCACAGTAGGCTGCCCAGTGGGTCAGGGCCTGGAGCACCCAATCCAGGAGGAGATGGGAGGGAGTCGGGCTGTTGGGTCTGGCTGTGGGGAGGAGGGCTGAGAGCGGTGCCCAACCATGGCACAGGAAGGGATGGAGGAGATGGATGGGGGCCAAACTCATCTTGGAAGTGACAGGTGATACAATGAGGGGCAACAGCCCCACATGACTGGCTGGAGGGTTCAGGTTGGACAAGAGAAAACACTTCTTCCCCTGGAAAGGGAACACCCCTGGGACAAGTCCCCAAGAAGGTGCGGGATCTCCATTTTCGGAGGTCTCAGTGCTCAGCTGAGCCAAGACACAGCTGCCCTGACCTAGTGCTGCTAGGTCTTGCTGCGAGTGGGAGGCTGGACAAGGGACTTCTGTAGGTTCCTTCTATAAACACTTCTGTGATTCTATAAAATGTGGCAATACCACATCACTTGTATACATGAAAAAAACCAAACAATTCTTACCAAATACTGTAATGTTCCAACAAATGAAGTGCATAAACTTCCTTGATCCAGATCCTTTGCGTATCCCAGGTCTATTATTTTGTGAACAACCTGTAGACAGTTTAAATAGTTTGTCTGAAGAGCAAATTCAGAGAAAAAAAAAAAAAAACACCAAACAACCCGAAATCTGTGCAGTGACATCCACAGCATACACTCAAGAAGAGGAAAGCCAGAATGGAAATTGTGGAGAAATTCCACGGCGAAGCTTCAGCGTGTTACACGGTGTTAAGGCTTGCTGTTTCACCACATAAGCTGGCACTGTCCACCTATCTCAACTTAGACTCGACTTTATTTAAAGCAGCTTTGCCAGTTACAGCTTGGTTGAACAGAGTATCTAGCTTTTTATCTCGGAATTGAAAGTTATTTGTTTAAAGAGTAACAACAGAGAAAACAATTTTCACTAAGAAGTCCTTTAGGCTGACTCTTGGAACTAGCTTGATTTTACATGCAGCCCTCAAAGCCACAAACACAGGGATACGCTACAATCTCATATAATTCCGATTCTGTTCCTGGTAGCAAGAAAAGAAGGAAGCAAAAGTTGTTGGTTTCTAATTATAAGGATTTAAGAATAAGGAAAATAGGATTTGTGGCTTCAAGACGACGTAAACGTCTAATAAATTCACAGCTGAGATTTCAGCTCAGTTCAATGCCACAAACTATTTGTCCTCTTTTATTTCTCTCAGGTAAGATGAAGCTGCTGACAACTTCCAGAAATGACAGTGGGAACACCACCGATAGAGGACACCTGACTTACCTTCCCACCTTCATCCTGAAGAACAATATTTTCAGGCTTTAAATCTCTGTGTATAATTCTGTTCTCGTGCAAATACTGGATACCAGACCCTGAAAGACACGTGTTTGATTTAATACAAAATAGACTCATATTGATTAAAGATACACATGATAAAAATCTAATATCCCTGACACTGGAGTTGACATCAATACATTTGCGTTTTAAAGCACTGTTAAGAATGATTAAGAGATTTGCCAGATTTATGCTAGGACTGGACTAGTTCTGTTTCCTCTGCTCCGCAGAAGTAGAGGTTGCTACACAGTTCAGACGTCATGGCAGGTCACATCTTACAGGCAAGAAGGAAGGCAGCTGAATTCTTCTCAAACTGCAGAGTTACAGAATGAACCACAGCACACAGGCAAGTAAAACAGGTCTCCAAAATGTGCAGGCAGCTTGAAATAGCTCTGCATGTCCTCTAGCTTAAGATCTTGCTAAATTAACATAAAAGAACAAAAAGACCTATTTATATATGTGAGCACATCATGCAAGATACTGATGAAAGAAAGCACTGAAATTAATTAAGCAAATGAAACAAGTCGAGTTTCCCTTTGACCTAAAACTACTGCGAAATAGCAGCTGACAGAGCTTCTAGTAAACTTCTACCCACTGCCAAAGCACCCCAATGCAAACCACCCCACCAGGGAAGGGACTCTTCAACTGCGACGAAACAGAAGCACAGCTGGAGCTAAAAAAATGATTCCTGGATAGCCTCTAGTTAAAGTCACATGGAACAGCTGAGACCGAGGGGCCGTCAGCAACACCCCGGTCTGCATTAGCAATGCTGAACTTTGAAATTCAAGGCTTCCCCTCTGCTGGTGGGGACGGTCTGCTCAAAGTAACACCACTTCCATCACTCCCACTGCGAAAAATGAAATTCCAGGACTGCTTTAAGACAATCTATGTGGGGGCTTGTCCCCAGATGGAACACAGGTTCCCAAGCTCTCCTTTCCCAGGCGCAAATTCCATGGCAGTACAAGCATTTTATGGCACTGTGTGATGAGCTTGATCTTGGGACCAATCCAGCTGGAAACCACTGAGAAAAAAAAATACTCAGGTTTTAGCCAGCCTGTTTTCCAGAACCTGCTCCTCACAGGGCACAGGAGTGGCTGCAATAAGAGAGGGAATAGGAGCACGTGCCCAAAAAAAGGCAAAGTTCAGGACTTTGCCTTGTGGCAATGGTCCACACTTCAACTGCCTTGAGGGGACTGTGGAGCCACTAACAACAGCAAAGAGAAACAAGAGAAATCCTGCCTGTGAGAAGGGGAAAAATCACTATCGGTTTACTCAAATAACAGCACTAGCTGCTAAATAAAAGATTATCAAGTAAGTGTTTTCTGCAGGACATAGCCACAGACAAAACAGCAAAAGAGGACTTCCAAAGTTTGTTTTGGTTTTTTTAAGTCACTTTTTCAATCTTGGTGATGTGCAAGTGGAAATAGAAAAGGTCCCACGAAAGGCCCAAGGCAGGTATTGTATTATTGTATTTTCTCATGTCCATTATGGGGTATTTTAAACTTTCTTATTCTGATTGCACATTGTGTAAAGCCTACTTCTAACCAGCCATGACTGTAAATTCATTACAGGATTACGTTAAGAACATTCAACCAATATGCCTTGTGCACAGTTCAAACAATTTCTTTCACCAGGGAGAAAGTCCAGAACCTTCACTGATTTACCAGTCATTTATACCGTTAACAGCTTCTAACTTGCATTTCTTCTCCACTGCTTTGTCAAGTCTTTGCCAAAGACATTCAACTTCTATGAAGACAACAGACCCTGTTCTGCAGGTGGCAAGGGGAATAAGGTTGAAGGAATGCAGAGCCGCGCTTGATTTTGGGACCTCAACTGCAAGCCTTCTGAGCATTGAAAGAACAGAAGCCCAGGACAATGTCCAAAATGCTTTCTCATGCCAAGACCAGCTCCATTCCTACAAGCAGAGATGGATTATCTGTAAGAGAACTAAGAAACCCATGAGCTCCACTGAGGAGCTCTCCTGGAAAGCTGACTTCCTAGAGAAACCATCTGTAGGCATCCCCCTCCATCAGATGACTTGTCCTCCCCAAGGTGCCCAAGAAGCTAGGCACTTTGTGATGGAGGGGAAGGTCAGTTTCAAGTCTCACATTCTTTATTTTCTTACAGTGCTTGCTCTCAGTGGTCAAGAACTTGGCACCAAGCAAGCTAAAGCTCAACAGTTTTAAAAATAAGGTATTTATGAAACGCTTCTGGAGACCATCAACTTTGTGTCACAGAATCCATGGGTTACTACAGCCTTGGGAAATGGCTTTAAAGCAGGCACCCAAAGGTATCAGGTTAAACTGTTCCCTATGAGCAGTGCTGTCACCTTGGGCTACTCCTGTACAGATTTGCTGCCTGCTCCCTTTCCAAACTGCAGAATCTGAAATCCACATGATATCAGACACCTGCTGAATGCAGAAACAAGTTGATGTCTGGCTAATTCTCATCCTGTCATCACTCTGCCGCCCTGTAGGCTGCCGTGGGACCTTCCCTAGGTTACATTCCTTCAAGTGGCACGCAGTTTGGCATCTCCAGAGCCATGAACAGAAACGGGGTTTGAACGGAAAATCATAACCTTAACAAAACAAAATATTAAGGTCGTAGCTTCATACAACTGACCACTACACAGCTTTTCCTATCTCATTCCACAGGCATATCATTAGTGCAAGTTCCTTGTCTCTGTCATCAGCAGGGATACCAAGTCCATCCACAGGAATAGAAATTGGATTTAACACCCTGTTCTTGTTAATCCCCTTTTCAGGGTCACCTGAAAAAGCAAAATGCCATTACACATAACCAAAAAAAACCCCAAAACACAAGAAAAGCATTAGACTACGTACCAATGTCACTAAGCAGAGAAAGTATTTGACTTTCCTTAAGTCCACAGCAGTTTTCTGGTTTGTTTAGCAACTACAGTAAAGAAAAAGATGTTTAGACCAACAGTGCAACAGTTAACAGTCAACATCTTCCATCTCCTGCTGACATGACAGAAAACAGCACAGCTTAAGTATAACTCTAGTTGAATGAGGTAGTTGGCTTTGTGAAATAAAAGGATGGGGGAAAAAGAAAACAACTCAGAGCAAAATGAAAATTCACTGCACAGAGATGAGGTTGAAAAGAAGATTTGGGCTACTAGAATAATACCACAAAAGCATGAAAATCATCAGAAAGCAAATGGGCAAGAGACATTGGCAGGGCCAGACAGCTGCAGGCAACTGGGATCCTGAGTCTCCTGGAATTTCGTCGTTCGTCGTCTGCTGAAGTTTGGCTTGATGGGATTTGGGAACACCACACATCATAGAATGGGTTGGGTTGGAAGGAACCTTTAAAGGTCACCTAGTCCAACCCCCTATGCAGTAAGCAGGGACACCTTCAATGAGATGAGGTTGCTCAGAACCCCATCCAACCTGGCCATGAATGTTTCCATGTGTGGGGCACCTACCACCTGTCTGGGCAACCTGGGCCAGTGTTTCACCACCCTCATTGCAAAAAAATTTCTTCCACTGTAAGAGTGTAGATTTAGATTAGATACGAGGAAGAAATTTTTCACTATGAAAGTGGGCTGGAACTAGATCATCTTTAAGGTCCCTTCCAACTCTAACCATTCCATGATTCTAACAGAGCTTGTTCTATTAAGTGTGCTGTAGCCAAGTGATACCCCACCCTATTGAAAAGTGACCCAGGTACCAGCCCCTGCTCCTGTGTAGCCACCTCTGTAGCCACCAACACTGCAGGCACCTTAAAACCAGCAAAGGGCATGTTCTCCAATAACAGTGCTACTGCCACAAGCTGCCTCACTCCACAGAAGTCACCGTCTGCTCAGAGTGCTCAATCACTGGCTAGCTCTGCCCTGGGACACAGACTCCTTTCTGACTGAGCTCCCATGAGAAGAAGCTGCTCGACACTTCAGCATGCTGGCTCCTACGTCAACCACCTAGTGCAGCCTGAGCTAAAGAGCAGATCACTGGAGTGTCCCGGTATGGATCACGACCTGAACTCTCAAGCCTGCCTCCATTCTAAAGAGCTTCTTCATCTCTTTTATCCCCTAGCGAAAGGTGTGGCAGAATCACCACAGGAACCTCCCTCATAATCACTGTCTTAATGATCTGTCGGTAAGTAGCTTCAGCAATTTCCTGCATATGTGATCTAATTTTTTGATCGCTACACTGAAGGCTTCTATAGATCACTGAGGCACACCTCTGCACTGCAGCCACTCCTCCCATGATGTACCCTGACGTTTTTGCCCACCTCCCACACTTCAGGCACCACCGGTAGTCAAACCTCTACGGTGGAGAAGCCAAACTTCAACATCTCACTCCTTAAGTTCTGGGTAGATGGCAGGAGGAGAGGAGCAAAGTCAGAAATCAAGCTCAGAGCCCACAACACTACCCTGAAAGAGCACAAGCATAATAACGTGCATGGCCCATAGACAGAAGGAGATGCTTTTCCAGGCTTTATGGAAGATTGAAGATGTGCAGTGAAACACAAATGACGCCAAGTGAGCATAAGAGAAATAGTTAAAGAAAAGCAGGATCAGAAATAAAAAGTGTTTGTTTTTTTTTTTCTTTAAGGGACAAAGCATTACATGTGATCAAATGAAATGAAGCACGTTACTTCCTAAATTGTCCCACCATCTATGCAACTTCTAGGTGTCCTTGCCCAGGGCAGGAGGGTTGGAACTAGATGATCTTTAAGGTCCCTCCCAACCTAAACCATTCTATGATTCTACGAAAGCCAAACACACCGGGTGCAAGTATCTAGTTGAATTAATGCTAAAGGAGTTCCATGGAAGTAGACACTGCTTCAGGATAAAAGAGTATCTGCCCTTGTATTGTTCTATGCCCTCTGGTTTCAAAAACACAAGCCTCATTTCCCACGTGTGTTTTTTTTCTGCTTTACATTTACTTCCCCACACCTGTACCTAAAAAGAAAAGGTGCCACAGAACATACACGGTTTCACAGACAACCACAGTTACAGAAACACCATTAACCCCACTTATTTTGCTAAATATCACAAAGCAAACCAGACATTACCTTCCGGAGGTCACCCCCTGAACAATATTCCATTGCCAGAAGGGGAACGTCGTTAACAAGAAAGTTCATCTCCTCAGGAACTTCACAGGCTCTTACTACATTGGGATGGTTCAACCTAAGCACATGGAAAGCTGAATGAAAACCCTGACTCCTCTGTTGGAAGAATGAGACAACAGATTGTCAACCACCCACGTTTTATGTTTCAGGTACAATTTCTGTGTCCCTTGCTGAGAAATACGCTCTTCAGCTGGTACCTACCATTATCCAAAGGCATAAAATCTCTACTTTGGGAATACACAAACCAGTGATGTGCAGGACCAACATTTCAAAGTCAAGGCACAAGACTCGGATGATGGGGATCCAGGCTCAAGCTCTGGATTCCTGCACATTCCTGGTAAAGTTGTCACATATTGTGTTTCTGCATGTGGGGACAGTTTCCTCCTGGTCCAAGGGTTTCACAGGAATCCATTAATGCTTGTGTAACTGTACTAGGGAAGTACAACCAGGCAGGTGAAATCCATGCACACAGGGAAAGATTCATTTCTGCAACTGAATTCCAACAGCTATTTCCTGACTGTCTCTAATATACATTCCTCTCAGGAATAAAAGATGCATCCAGAAGGAAATGAAGACAAGTTACTTCTGCGTACACCTCCGGAAGCCACCACAAGAACAGCTGTAGCTGTGCAGCTCAGTGCTTCCATTCAGAAAACACAGAGAGTAAAATGCTAATGAGAACAGTGATCACCAAGACCTGACTTACAAACTCAGCTTGCCTGCAAGTGGTTTCCTCCAACACTAGTGCATACAGTGAGCAGGTGAGGATGACAAGGCGGCAGAGCAGGAGCTCAGGAAAGCTCTGTGCAGCAGAGGCACTACAGGCCTTGGTCAGGACAACTTGGAACACAACCAAGTGGTGTCCCTGCTCCCACCAGTGAGATGGAGCATTTCATCTCTCTCAAAAAGGGAGGAGGAATTCTCAGGTCGAGGGAGCCACTGTATGAGACCCTGACACCCTGCTCACACCCGCAATGACAAACCTGGCCAGCTCTGGTTCACTGGCACATTGGAGTGACAGGCTCGAGAGAGGCACAGTGGGCAGCATATAGTTTTTCATGAAAAAGTGTTAGGAGACTCTGTACCTGTGGGGGTGTGACAGAAAAAAAACCCAATTCCTAGCTCCCCGGTTGCTAGATCAAAGAGGAGCTGCACGGTATGGGAATATGCAGGTGTCCTCGTGTTACCACATGGAAACCCAACACACTATGTGGTGTGAGTTTGGAGGAATTTAGTTATCACCAGGGAACGGACAAAAAGCCCAGGCAGCACTAGAGCACAGAGGGTTCCGATGTCGCTAGCTCCCAAGCCATGGCATCAGCTAGTACAGCACAGCAGAACCACCTGGACATCTTAGGATGACAGATAAACCAGTGCAGAGCTGCTAAGTGACAGGCAGACCCTCAGCCCAGCTGGCTCAGGGCCTGGCTGTCCCCACTCCCCGGCTGATCCAGGGCCCGCCTGTCCCCACGCCCCGGTCCCTCAGCCCGACCGGTTCAGGGACCGTCCCCTGGCTGCCCGGGCCACGCCGTCTCCTTCCTCACTCACTTCTTCATGATGTCGATCTCGTGGCACCAGCGGTCCTTGTTCTTGACGCTGAGCTCCAGACGGCAGGACTTGATGGCCACCCGGACGCCCGAGTCCTGCGGGACACAGCGCCATCAGCCGCCCCGGCCCTGACCGCCCCCGGCCCCCCCCGCCCCC